>JAWWMU010000106.1:89269595-89306606 GCA_035048155.1 Cinnycerthia olivascens | reverse complement strand
ATGGCAGCAGATATGCACAGTTTTAAGACCTGTCAAATACTGTGAAGTTCCTTCAAATACAAGGAAAGAAAATAAGAGTCAGGCTTCTTTCTGAAATGCCAGGCATTCAGCCACTCACTGGTGCCTGCAATGACAACCCAAACCCCCTCATCAGCCAGGGGATCACCTGGCTCTCCTATCTGATCTGCCATCCCTCTGTACTTTGCCTGTTACTAAAGAAAACATGTTGCAAAGGAAGGAGACATTAAAAGGAAGCACTGAGTTTTTTTTCCTGCATTTCTAAAACTGTCTGTGTCACATAAAACCATAAAATCCCATAAGTAAACAGCAGAGTGGGTCCATATTTTCACCGGAGTGGGTGAGGAGAGGTTGTGACCATAGTCAGATACACAGAGCATTGCAGAGGGAGCCTTTGGAGGAGAGAGCGGCCTCTGAGTGATGCATGGCTCATGCACCACCACTTCTTGCTTTCCTGTATCCAGAACAAAGGGTTTCTCATTTCAGAGAAGGATTTCAAAACACTTATTTTTCTTTTTGGAGATGAAACAGCTGCCCATCCTGAGGTGTATTGTGCCTTTCCCCACTCTCCTCTTTTTCAGTGCTCTGTACAATGCATTTGTGGGCAGGGTGAAACAGGTGCTGTCACCCTGAAACACAGCAGGATAAAATATTTTCTGCAAAGCTCAGTCATAGCCAGAAAAAAAGCTCACAGACAAGATTTTTTAGGAAAGAAAGGGAACACAACAGAGGTTATTGAGGTATTGATTGAGGTGGGTTGGGGGGCAAATGCATCTTGGATACTATAGGCTATACTATAGTGCTGGTCCTGTCCCACATTAATCTGAAGCAAGAAGGGATGCAAAAAAGGAAGTTTAGAATTTTAACAACATTTAACCTTCACCAATTAAAGAGTCCAGCTAGGTCCGAAAGGACTTGGGAGCTCCTGAAAGCTTGCAGAAAAACCAGTCATCCTCACTGTGAGGTGCTATTTCCCAAATGTTTGACTATCTATCATTTTAATAGTTTATAGGCCATTGACTAACTGTCCCATATAAAGATGTAAAGCAGGAGTAACGGAAATGGAACATAATTCTAAGATCCAGAAGTTATATGTGATTGCATCAAGAAAAATATTGGCATCTTATTACTGTGAAGCTCTTTGTCATTATTGTTGGCTTCACTCTCAGTTCTCAAATACAAGGCTTATGGTAGTATTATGTTATTTTAAACTACAACTCTGAAGCATGTTTTTGCAAAATTTTGGGTTCAATTTGAAAGATTGAATATTATGAACACGGTCTAAAGGTCTACCAAAGCTGCTCAAACTATTGTACAAATTATTGAGCAAGGAGAGCCCAGAGGTAATCTGAACCAGTATTACTGGCGGGAGATGCAACAAACAAAACAAATAACAAGAGTCAGTGGACGCATGAATTAAAGTAAAAATAAAGGTAATATGTGTCACTTGCACTTCAGCCTTCCTCCACAGATGGAGGTTTCTGGACAGAACCATTCTGGATGAAATAGCTACAATTCTTGCTGGTTTTCCTGCATACTGTATGTAAGGATGCAAAGCCATGCAAAGCAGAAAAACTTGTGGTGCCTGAAAGGTCTCACAAATTAACAGGTGAGATTATTACCTAGCTATGCTAGAAGCCCACTTCGTCTCCTATTTTTAAGCAAATGTTGACAGGTATGACAGACAATTTAATCATTGCAGATGCCTCCAGCACCATTACAAAACAAAAAAATACATATGAAGAAGAATATTCCTACTCTGGGAATGCGTGCAAAGTAGACATGGATTTAGAGGATCCTAAAGCAAGGAAGCTGTCTGTTTGCTCATCTGGTACTGATGATGATGATGATGATGATGATGATATCAGAAAAGTTTGTACTGTGACATACTTTGTTTTAGTTTCTTGGTGCATTTCTTTGTATTAAGACCTAACTATGCTAAAATCCTTTTGGTTTCCCTGATTCTCTTAGCAAGACATTCACAAATACACAGAGGTGGAGTTGCAGTGTGTCCCAAATTTTGACTTCGCAGACACTAGGACAGGAGGAAATAGCACAGAGCTCTCCGTTCCTACCAACCAGACACAGATCGCATTTTTGTTCTTTGTATGTAGTGTACATTGTGGAAAAATGCAAGATGATTTTTTCCAGAAGCAGTTCTGAAAGCAAAGCTATTTCATAGCCCCCCAACAAGAGTGTTGGACAGATAACTCTAATAAACATGGCTGCTGAGAAAAGGCATTCAGATCCTTTGGATGCCCGGCTAGGAGACAGCATTTACCTGTCTTAAACAGGATGAGCCACACCAGCATTTTCTAAAGCTTCCTTATGTGTTCAAAAGACACAAAATTCCCAGCATATTTACATCCACAAATATCTGACTTCTTTACGTAAGCATCCTTGTTCCTTTAAGAAGCACAAGAAATATGAACAGGACAGCCTGTCCTCCAGTTTCATACTTGGCCATATTTGCTGGACAGCACCTTCTGTTTGTTTTAAATTTCTGAAAATGCAGTTTCTGCTGGATAGTCAACTCAGCCTAGCCAGGAGAGTTCTGATCGCTACAGTCACTGCAGCGATATTCTCACTAAAAATAGGGAGTGACAGCATCCTAGGATAACTAGCTGGCTCTCAAGTAAATATTTGGAAATAATTTACAATGAACAACCTCTGATTGTTTGTAAAGTGTTTTTGAAGCACAGTTCAGGACAGACACTCAAAAATACATAACAGACTTACTTTTAAGTTTGTTGGCTAATTTTCTCATGAATCAGTATTATTAAATTCTATGTATAATGCTAACTCAATAATTAAAATTGTCATTCTCATGCTTCAGCAAACAAGCAAAGAAAATTTAATGTATGGAAGGTATGATTCCAAAGTTGAATATGTAGATTTTGGAAGAATGTCAAAGCATTTTGACTCAAATTATTCTCTAGGCATGTATTTGCACAACTTTGTTTCCTTCAATAAAATCCAAATATCTCAAGCTATCCTGGTGGTAGTTACTGACTTTCTAGGAGAAAACACCCAAATACTTTGCAGAAATTAATGTGGTGGTTTTTTTTTTACTTTCTTTTTCAACTCCACCTTTTCTTTGCATTTTGCCAAAACTGTTATGTTCCCCTGAGTATGATGAGAAATTATATTTGCGGTATTTCAAATTATAGTAAAAGGAAATTGCACAGTGACCCTTCCTTATGTGCAAAAAAAATCTTATAATTTTCTGCTGAAAGGGGAGCATGCAAGGGTGTGTGATGCCTTTGAGAAAAGAAGCAACCTTTTGGCAGTGCCTACAAAATTGTTCCATGAAGCTGTGCATTTGGTTAATTTAAGAACTCATGCTCATCATTTTATTGAAACTTGCTAATTCCTCTTACACAATCTTTAAATACCCTAGATTAAGCACATACTAGAATGTGACAAAATCAATTCTTTTCACTATAAACTTGGGTAACTCATTTTTGAAAGGAACCAAAAATATACACTTTCTTAAGGAGTGTGGTCAAAGATTTACAATTCCACTTGGGAATGTTTTCTAATCTACCGCTGAAGGTAAGTGGAAAATTAGAGACAGATTTTTCCATTCCAGAGAGGCACTGAATAGGGAGGAAAGCCTGCTGTTCTTTGCAATTGTGAACAGCAAAGTTCACTCATCTCCCTCCACTTCCTCATCATGAATTCGTATTACTCCATTACTTCTGTGACTTTTGTTAAGGTGAAGGAAAATATAATGATGATCAGAGGAAAACAACATAATAAAAGGCATTTTTCAGAATACATTTCTGCTCTAGTTTTCTTTATGACTTAATTTTTATTGTTTGTATTGTAAGACTATGATTCCCAGCTATATCTTGTCTGGTGGACTCCAGAAATCCCACTGAAACCGAGGAAAACCACTCTTTCAATTTTTTGAGTGATTTTTTTCTTGAACATATCTGGACGTCTTAAAATCGCCATTGAAAATGAAGGTGGTGTTCAGTGGAAAATAGTTTGAACTTGTCCAACTTTTTTTTTCTTGCAGCAATGCAACATTTATTGCATTATTTTTGATGAATCAATAACTAAGTGTCGTACTAAAACATGCCTTTGTTCAGCCTTGTACTAAACTGTGAAAAGGACATTCATACCTTCCCTGTCTTATTAATAAACATTATGCACAATGATGGCAATAATAACAGAACACAACATATATATTTTGATGTCTTTTATTTTGATTGAAATTGCATAATGGTTGGTTGGCTGCCTATGAATAGGAGAGTCAAACATCAGCTTGACTACTTCAGTTCCACACTGAATAAAATTAGCAACTACCAGTATTCAAACACAACCACAGTACATTTTCCTTCAGTCTAAGATGGGCATGACCATGGTGGGTCACAAGATCTTCAAATAAGCACCAACTTGGGTATGGTCTGGGTTCTCTCAGGAAGAGTATCTTTTATTTCCTTCCACAAGCCAAAGGCTGTGCTTCTCTGCTGCTGCAGAATCTGCTTTGGGAGCAGGAGATAAGTAGAAGGTGTAAATGGAATTAACCATTTAATTATGTCTTGGCATATGTCTGCTTGCTTTTTTTAATCAATGTAGGTAAGTGAGAATGAAAGATTGAAGAAAAACATAGTTTGGTTTTGTCTTTGGTATAAACAGTTTGTAACACCACTTAATACACTACATAATTGAAAAAAAGATTGTGAGACTCAAGATGTATCTCCTTGTTTTAATTTGGTAGGTCTTAGGGGTTTGTTCATTCTGTAACTTTGTTTTCTTCCCTGAGAGTGCAGATGAATTACATACATTATATGTGTCTAAATTATCAAATGTATTTAAGTGGTAAAAGCTGTACTCATGCTCTATGTTGAAGGGACTTCCTTTCAGAAATAAGGATAAAGCAGTAAATGTTGGCTAGTGGTCTGTTTTTGCCTGCCAGAAAGGAGTCATCTGACATTTCTGTGTTTTTATTATTGTGTATTTACTTTCCCTAACTTCACTAGAAAGCTTGTTATTCTTTAGGGCAAGAAAGTTTGAAAATAACATTCTTCAAATGTACTTTACTTTCTGATAGTGAGTGGCATTGTTAGTTTGATCCCTACATGTTAAAATATTATCAGCTTTTTTTCTTTCCAAGAGTAGATCCTTTCAAAGGTGAAAACTTAAACATGATTTTTTCTTCAGACTTTTTATTCTGATCCTTCAAACGGGAGAAAAAACCCTCACCATGCAGTTTACAGTGAGAAGAGCAATCACAAGATCTTTTCTACTCATATTTTTATCTAGCTTTTGTCTTTTTTAACTGTTTTGGTGACATTTGCTTTGAAAACATAGGTCTTTGTTTTTACCCTTCTTGAAAGATTATAATTGATTCAGGTGCCGTCTATGTGCACATGATGAGTATTTGTTGTGTAGATGGAATCAGTACTGGCAGAATATTGCTGCATGCTGCATGTTGCATTATTCACTTTCATCTGCATGCAGCTCATGGCTGGCAGGCTCCTCACAGCTACCTTTAAAGTGGCTTATCCAAGATAAAACTCTGGCTTGTTTAGTAGGAAGTCTAGTAGATCATTTGTCATATTGGAAGCCTCCTGCTGAATTCAGGAGAGAATACACAAGAGGAGACATGCCAAGGTCTGATAGATGATTTTTTGAGATGGCATTACTGTGCTCCAAAAAGCTCTGGTCATTTTCCTTGAAGTTATCACTTTGTCTGAAGAGCAAAAAAAAAAGTTGAATTAAGCAGAGATAAATTCCAAGATAGAAACAACTTGTGTTTTCCCATTCACTGTCACTATTATACCCTGTGCAATCCAAAGAGCTAAATGGTGTTTTGGAAAGCAGATGATGGTTGTCCTGTTTAATGGTGCATAAATACCTAAAATAAATCCTGGCAAGTCTCTCATTTGAATCATCCAACTGACTTCAAAGTGCTGATATAATGATATAATATTGAAAGTGAATAGATATGCTTTTTCCGAAAGATGCTGTGCACTCTGGAAATTTCTTCTCGAAGACCACTTTGTTAACTCCAGGGTTTCTGTTATGGTATTGAAAGAAGACTTGTTATGAATTTATAGGCATCAATTTTGAGGGAAAAGAATGGGAAAACCAAAATGGTAACATGTCTCTGCAGCTCAGCAGCGTCAGCAGGAAACCTCAGTGCTTAAATCACCAGTGGTGCTGGGTTGCTGCTAAACAGCCAAACTCCTTTGGTCAGCTTTGCCCTTTAGCTGATTTTGTTGTTGGGGAAGAACAGGCTGGAAGGGGTACTAACATCTTAAGCTGCTGCACAGCATGGCCTGGAGATGGTCTAGTACTGACTCTGGAAAAGGTGATTTGTGAACAAAATGGAGTAAATCAATTTTGCATTGATATATATTGTCAAGCATTGCTGTTTAGCCCTGACTGTGATAATTCAAGCTTACATTAAACTTTTTCCAAAGACCTATTCCAGTCAGGAAGATTACTGTTTTGATGATGTTTTCTTGATTTTGGACTGACAAAACAACTTTAGACAACAAATATTAAAACCTAACCTTGCACAGACTGAAAACATCCTATTTCAGCTCCTGCATATATTCTTTTCTCTACTCAACTTCACTGGAGGAATATGTGTACTGAAGGAGAACTTAGTGTATAGGAGGTATGAATAGGGAGTAGCTGGAAAAAAATAAAAATAAAAATAAAGACAAAAAAAAAAAACAGGGAAAGAAAGGGGGAAATAGAAAAAAACTAATGCTTTAAGAAGGTTTCAAAAATGGTAGGCTGACCTAAGATAAAAAAGGAAGAAGGAAATTTGTGATGACAGATTTTCGATGCTAGCTCTGCAATGCTTGTTTATTCCTTACACTGAACATACAAATAGACTATGTTTAAGTCTTAACCTGAGCCCTAAAAGTGGATTTTAATTGTCTCTTTTATACAGATATGTTAGTTACTTCTTGAAATAATCCCTTCAAGCTGGTGAATTAGCTTCGATCCAGAATTTTCCTGCCCTGATAGTTGTCTTGTTTTTCTAATTTTGTCGTAATTCCTACCTCCTAATTACTGAAAGCATATCATCTGTTTTCTAACTATTCAGCAACAACTATTGTTACAACTTTACTTGTGTTTCACTTACACTAATGTCTTTCATTTTATTGCATACATTACAATCCATTTTGATTAATAATTAATTTATGGGAAAAGTACATATTTAATGCCTAAAACTATTTCATTAAGTGTTTGCAACTAAGAATGTTTCAGCAGTTGGTTAGAATAACTCAATATGCTCTGATGTCCTGTCAAAAATATTTCTTCATTGCAGATGAAATTCTAGCCACTAGAAATTTTCAACAAGATACTTCAACAGATAGCTTGAGCTAGCTTGCCTTATGGTATGGTACCAGTTACATTTGCAAGTTGCACTCTGTTTGAAGGATCTCAACCATTGAGGGGTTGCTATCTAGATATCCTTTGACATGTGTTTCTTTTCCTGGTATCGTTGTTACTGCCTTCAGTCAAAAGTATGTAATGCAAATTGAGATAGGGAAGGAAGGAAATACTGTGTATAATAAGAGCAAAAAAATGTTTATTCACGGATTTCTCAAGGGCCATTCAAGCAAGAGAGTGGCAGGGGTTTTATTTTTTTGCTTAAGGCTGAGTTTGTTGCCTAAGGTTTTTCAGCTTTGCTCCCCTTCCCTGCAAATCTAGAATATACTGAGATATGAAATAATATGTTGTTCTATTTTGTATAATGAGGGAAATAATCTTGATATCAAACAGAATGGCTTAGTTAAAAACCATTTTCATTGCTGTTTTTTTCTGTTTTCTAATACTGTAATGAACTTACATATATATTACGTTTTTTCAGTTAAAGTCCTTACAGTTAAAATACCCCACAATCTCTTTTGATTTACTTGGTATTTTGATCTGGCCCTTCCTGTACATGCTAATTTTTTAAAGAAACTAGGGAATAAATACTAGTTTGAGAAACTAGAAAATTACTAGGCCAAGACATATGCAAGACACATATTTTGTTGCCTTTTTGTTCCCTTTTTATATTTAAAATTAAAATTATTTTATAATACAGAATCCCATTAGTTATTGTGGGACAGAAAGAACTATTCTCATTGTAGAAGGTGAGAAGTAGGTATTTGTTTTTGTGCCTATCAAATATAGATACTATAAATACTAAGTAAAAACAAAATTATTATGAGGATTTAAGTGAGCACAAACTATTGAATAATGAATAAAATAAAGAAAATTTGCTAAGTCAATGCTTTTTATCCATTTGCATTTTTCAGAGAAAAATAATGGCTTAAGAGCTATATTTAAGCTTATCTGTGGGAAGTTTCATTTATGGCCTTCTAGGTGAGGGTTGACAAGAAATTTTCAATGTATTTATAGTATTGTTGGAAATTAATATTTCATATTGGTGTTATTATTAAATTGCTGTCAACAAAGGAAGACTGACAATCGTTTTGCCTAAAGGAACACATCCTGGCAGTATATCTATTTGATATCAAGGTGTCAATTGACTCTTAAATGAAATATTTAGACTTCGACAATTAATGGATTTTTAAGGATCTATAGTATTTTGTGAAGATTTAGATTCATTTTTTGTGCCCTCCCTCCCAAGAAAATATGTGTCTATGCAGACACATCACAATAATCTGGTTGCAAATCTTGAAAAGTGTTGTCTGTCTGTACTTCAGAGTTTTTGTCTCTGTGACATCCGTGAAAATTTCAGTCAAAACATACTACTAAAATGTGCACTGAAAGCTATACTAAACCTCAGAGTGATTTCTCTGACTATTCTTGGATACAGTATTAAATCACTGTGAGGGTTACATAGAGTACAATAACAGGTAATAGTTCAATGTTGAACTCTTTCAAAAAAGTGTTGTGGAAATCACACAATGTTCTAATTGAACTTACAGCACTGCAAGTACAAAAACTGTGTGAGCATACCTCAATTTTACTTCAGATGTGGCTCAAAACTAGTAATTATTTTGACATAGAGATGTCAGATTTTAGAAAAACAATGTCAGTTAGTTATAATAATGGCTTTCCATGTTTGACATTGCTTTTTGCTGTATAGTGTTGCTAGGATTCCTGTAGTCAGACCCAGGAAAAATTTTAGGGTCCTGATGCAGAGAAAGAAAGTTTCTTGTTTTAAGCTCACAGGACTAATCTTTCTGTACCTTGTTTTCTAGAGAGCGGAATTGCAAAGCTGTATGGGACCCCTGTCCACTGTAACCTGTCTTCAGATCCTCTCACATCACTGAAGTGATGAGGCTGAGCTATTGCAACATGGGCTGTGCTGTCTGATCTGATGAAATCTGACAACAGCATTGTAGATTAAGGTTTTCCTGAGCTCTGTTGCATACTGCTGACCTTTATTTTTTCATAGTTGTGTTATACTGAAAATCTCAGAATGTAGTCACAGAAATTAAGCCTGAAACCTTACACAGATGGAGATCTTAACAATTAGTGTTGGAGTCCTGGTTTATCCACTGTGTAGTTGGCAGCTTGAAATGTGGAGCTTTCCTTAGTTAGGAAACTTAGCTAGGGCAGCACATGTTTGTATGTCATTTCCAACACACTATTTCCAGTTTTACAGTAAAAGCCTGGAAATCACAGCACATTATTGTTATTGCTTGGAAGTCAGCCCCGATCCTGCAGATGACACACACCCAAGAATGACTCTGTGAAGTCTCTATAGGAGAAGGTGAATGATGCTAAATAATTTTCTCTTCAGAATTTAATTTACCAGCCTTACATGCTGCTCTGGAGAGAGGCTTTGCACAGAGTTACAACACAGTCAAATTAGCAGGTAGTCAGTAACATCCCAAATACCAAAGTCAGCATTACACACACTGCTGCTGATCTCTTGTCAAAATAATTTTGACCACTGGAGGCTAAGCCTAGCCTCTTCATGTGGCATGCAAAAGAAAGAGTCATTTGTCATTCTGGTGTTTCAAAGAGTGTTTCTGAAAAGCTATCCTGCTTCAGTCTCTCCTTTTTACTACAGAAAAGCAGTACTAGGCAGAGTTAAATGGATTAATTACCTTTTCAGTGTAAGAGAAAAAAGAAATGAGTCTTGTCTTTATCTCCTCTGATTTCAGAGGCTGACTAGAGGCTTTTCAGATGCACATATCCCTTTAATGACTTAATCATCTAATTAGGTGACTTGCAAAGGCTATTGGCAAATGAGCAGAGGGTTATTTTCTAATTCCCATGTATCTGTTGATAGAGCAAAGGATTCTGGTATAGTGTCTGTCTTTTTCCCCCATTCGGAGTTCTGGAGATAAAGAGTTAAGATTAAAGATGAACAAGCTCTTTGAATGGGAAATGCAAACAGGCTTAGAATGTGTTATTTTTATTTTAAACCTCTGCAGCTTTTTAGCAACAAAGTTGGCTTAGAGGATAGGTTTAAACCACTTAAAACAATCCCACAATTTTGAAGTTGCCTTTTCAATGCACCCACTTGATACATATCAAATTGGCCCTAAGTCTTCAGTTGCATTGGTCTCACGCATTTCACTGTGTGTTAAAATGGACTATTAACAAATGTTCTTTACATGTGAATGCTGAATCAAAATATAGGCAGGGTTCTGTGATCATGGTAAAGCATTGCTGTCTAAAGCAGGTAGCCAACAAATATAGTTTGAATTTCTGTTTAGCTCAAGCTTCAAGATGATGCTACCTTTGTTAGTTTGGGATGTGTGGGCTTCGTTATGTGTTGAGCCCTGTTGATCTGTGTTTACTTGTGGCATTTCAAACATATCAATTTCACCTTTACTGTAAATGCCAGGAAAATGCTGTGCCCTTTGCTGTTGTTTCAAAGTCATCCTTTACTGTGAAAATAATACTTAAGGGGCCACAGAAAGTTGTCTAAATCATGACTTAGCAATATGGATGTTAAAATAGTTCAGGGGTGTTTAATGTCATTGTGGGAGATTTTCACATGTAAAGTGGACTATTTTTATATTTCTGAGGCTCAGATAATGCTTCCAAGGTATGTGACAAACTCAACACTTAAGTGAATTCTTAAGTACAATTTTTGGATATTAATGGTGTTTCAACACAATACAAACCTCTGTCACAAAAATAAATTTAAATTAAGCAGAGTAAAAGTAATTAAGGAATGAATGTAGCCTTGATAACATGACTAGAAGGTTAATTGTAACTGTTTGAAATGAAGGAGTTGTCAAAATCAAGGAGATACCAGTAACTGATTATGAGTTGATACAGAGAACCCATCCACAGGATATGCATAATTGCATCTTAGTTCCATCTGATTGGCTTGTAGAGAGAGAAGCTATGGCAAGTTTAAATGGGTTCTCACATCAAGGAGCTCTCCAGCTCACTTAGCACCCATTATCCCAATTCTGGAAGAAGGTCTTTGGTCTTTGCTCTCCCACACTGGCAGGAGTTATCCATCTTCATCCTTTCCCCTAAATTGTTAAAGTTGTTTCATCACTTTTGCTGGACAGTCATTATTCCTTTTTGCAGGATTCTTCTGTATTCAACAGATTTCCTCTTCTTTGAGATATGGTGAAGTGCCATATCTTAAACTGAAACTTTAGAAACTGTGGATTATTGAACCTCTACAGATGCCACTGAATGTTAACTTGCACTGGGATAGTCAGCTGCCCAGTAACACTGTTAAACACCTTAATTAGACTTACAACTTGTACATTATATTCATCCAGCTTCCTTATCTGTATCCTAGTTTTAGAAAAAGCATGGCCATGGTGCAGTTTTCTAACATTTTTACCTACAGTCTTACTTGGCCTCAGCTGCCAGGAGTGGCTGTGCAGTCATCCAGCTCCATTAATCTACCACTCTGCTTTGGTTTGTGTATATTTTTGATGGATGTATCTAAAAATGACCGCATTGTGGGAAGCCAGGAGTGGAGGTCCAATTTGAAGTATAGCAGTTTCTATCTTCTCTGTTCAACCCTATAAGTTTTACTGTTGGGATTTCTTTCCCTGACTTACAAGCTACCAGAAAATAATTTTTTTCTTTTCCTTTTTAAATAGTTTTTTTTTTCAGACAAAACATCTGGTTTTGGCAAATGCGCTTTATATATGAAGCCTACTTTGTCATGAATTCCTGTAAAATTTCTTTTTTCCTGCTTTCTGTTCTTCTACAGAATTGTTATTTTGTAAATTTGATATTTTATTGTTGTGACAAAAGCAGCCACTGGTTTAGAAACATCAAAATATATTGTTTTATTCCAGTTCAGAATGAGCACATTAAAAAATATATCAAAAGACATGCATGAAAGAGAAACTCCTACTTTTGACTAAATTTAGTATAACTAATTAGAATGTATACCAGTCAAATCTATTTTTCTTTTGTTAGGTAATGTAGGTCTACAACAGAACAAATAATTTAAAAACATTGAAAAAGCTTGGTTGATCTGCACAGGCACATCTGCCGCTTCTCTTTCATTATTGACATCAGTGGCTTAATAGACCATTAAAACAAACTCTATTTTAAAATATATATAAGACCTGACTCCTGCAGCACGCTGACTGATGTCCTATGAATTCCAGTTCAGGCCTCACCAGCCATATGGACTCATATTGTGTTGTTCATCAATATTGAATCCAAAAGTTCTAAGTGAAAGCTTGGAGATTTCTGCCTCTCTTAGTACAGGAGCCACAGTGTATCTGTGTAGACATTGTCAGTCCTAGAGGCCTGTTGTTTGAAATAAATAACAGGGATAATACAGCATTTATGCCTTCATGACATTAGCAGTAATAAGTAGTTCTCTGATAAACTCTTCTACAGAATCATTTGGGAAGCAATGCTGACCCAGTAATTTTTATTTCAGGTATAACATCATCTGATGTTATCTATTCTTCCTTATATCCTATCCTGATGATGCTCCGTGCTGAAATCTTTTTGCTACAAATGCTCCTCCATACCCTTTTGTTGATCATGATTGCATTCTAGTCCTGCTTTTTGGTGTAGGATGCCTCTGTGGTCTATTGTCCACATATGTTATGAAAGAACAATTCTCATCTCTATAATTTACTTGCAGAGATTGATATTGATAGGAGAAATATTTTAGCAGGGGTACATATAATAGTGAACTCCATCTCTAGCATTTAACAGAAAGAGGATTTGCCTACATTTTTCCCATAGGTAGATTAGTTTGAAAGAGTTACTAAGGAAAACCTTTGTTTAAAACTATGCATATTTTTTAACAACTGGAAGAAATAACTTCTGAGATCTTGAATACCTGTTTAGAAGCACAGGCACTGAACATCAATTTTGACAGGCATGCAAATGAACATGTGCTGGGAAGAAAGGTGTACCCAGGTAACTGTCAGGTGCACATCTTGCTTGATTGAGAAGTGGTTGGGAAAAGTGGTTTTAGATATTTTGTTCAAGGCCTGAGTGTGTCAGTAATGCAAAGATTGGTAGGACAGAAGTCAATCCAATGCTCTTAAATACTCTGATTCACAAAGTTATTAGGCTACAAATCACTGCAAAGGGAGAGGGTATTCTAGGAAAGTACCACTTTTTTGACATGAATGCTGTATTCTGGAGAGGTATTACTCTATGTGCCGTGCTTTTCTATACCCATCCTCCAAACACTGCCACTAGAGACCCAGCACTGCCTGTGATGCATCACTGGTCTGATTAAATATGGAAATTCTTGAATGTTTTCTGTTTGTTTGTTTGTTTGTATTTTTTAAACATAAACTATAGTGGAGCATCTGCACAAGATCTGTAACATAATCTGTATGCCTGTGGGAAATGTACCTAATTGAATAAGTTGTCATTGCTGTGCAGTCCCAGAGCCAAGGGTCATAAGCCCAGTCACATTCTTGGTGACTGTAAATTTACAACCAGACATGTCTGCAGTTATGTGAAGTGGTAGAGGCATTCATTCAACTAATTATTGATAAGCAGAATAAAACATCGTCTCACTAATTCCATGTAGGAAACTATTGCTCTCCAAACTAATCTCTGAGTCTCAGGAGATGCTTGGAAAGTGTGAAAAAGGGTGAAGCGTGCCTAAATAAAGATTTTCTTTTTGTGGGGTGCTGGAAGTGACACAGGAGAAGCCTGGTCCCCTTTGTTCGCTATTGAGGATCCTCCGAGCAGGAGTACTCAGACTTGTTTGGACGATCTAATATCCGACGTGAAACAAGGAGCGCATGTATTGTGCCTGTCGCCAGCGGCTCTATTAGAAACAATTGGTCCCTTTCCAAGGCTACATGGGGCGTGATGTAATTCCATTTTCTTCCTGACTGCAGGAAAGGAAAATCAAGTAATTAAATGTGAGAAATCACCAGCCAGGGGGGCCCTTTCTGCTTGGGTGGATTTCTCAACACCATTGCCTGTCCGCAAAAGCCAGAAACCGACCTGGGGAAAATCGGCGTGGCCCTGGACAAAAGCACGACGCTGCCCATGAATGCCCTGCGTACCAAACACAGTTTGTTGTCAGGAACTGACAAACCAGCCGTGTCCAGTTCAAGTGGCCGTACTTCCCATCAGCTTGAAAAGGCCTGCCAGTGAGGAGACTTTGGTCACAGTGTTATGCTTTGTGCTCCTGGCCCCATTGTCCCAGGACCCCAGGTCCCGGGCAGGAGGCGTCACCACCCCACCAGAAGGCAACCAGGGGTGGTGGGACTGGGGGGATAGAAATGAGATGAGGGTTTGAGTGGGGGTTCCTGAGGAAAACATGCCCTGCAGCCAGGAGCAGCCTTGGTCACAATGACCTTGTCTCCGTTTTGGCTTCACGGCCTTTTTACAGCTTGAAAACCTCTATTTGCACCACATCTCTCTCTTCTGAAGGCTGCACAATATCTTGGTTATGGAATACATAAAATCTAAGTGCCAAGAAGCATTTATTAGGATTTTGTGAAATCCTGTAGCAGAATTCAAATGTTATATATGTGAATAATAAAGAGCCTTATCATATATAGTCTTAACTTTCAGAAAGCCTGCACAGCCTAGGAGTGAATGAAACTCTGCAAGCAGGCAATAAAGCTGTGGAGAATTCGAGCCACAAGTTTTGTGGGAAAACTAAAGTAATTTTAGTTCACTTTGATTACTCTTTTTAATAGGTAGCTTACAAGGAGTCCATCACCTGTTTTTTATAAGTAACTATGTTTGACATTTCAATTTCGTTCTTACAGCTTTTAATACATTTTTTATCTTGTACTCTTCTACAGATAATTTACTTCCCAGTGTTTCTTTGTAATAGCAACTGGAATGGAAAAAAATGTTCTCATTTATGTGTAAATTTTGTTAACAAACTCGTCTGCATAAATTACATTTCTTCCTAAGGATTTTATTGTGTAATAGCTACTTTTTCACTTAAGTTAGAACTTTAAAACAGCTTTCAAAATCAGCTTGAAAGTAAATTACAATGAAAATAAGATCAACACAACAAAACATTTTGATTTTGGCTTTAAAAAATAAAGGAGAAAGAATCAAGACAATAAAAGGTATTAAGGCCAAGGAAATTGTTTAATACTTGTGTGTTGTTTATAAAATGTATAAAGGGTTATAAAACAGATTGCTTTATCCTTGTTTGTTTTTCAGTAATTGAAATGTGTGATCTTTTGTTTCTTGTTTAATACTTGAAGAACATAATGTGGAAAAAATTAAATCCTTACATACGTTTGTTCCTTGAGACTTTAGATACAAGATTAACACAGAACAAATTTCTTTGCCAGGTTGATAAAGTTACAAAAACTGTGTCTCAAGTTAGGATCTGAGTTATGTTCCATCTCTTTCAGAAAAACTGTGAATGTGAATTCCTCTGTGTGTATCTCGAAGAGTAATGCCAATTCAGTGGTGTTGGGCTGGTCACGGCTACGAGCAGCCAGTACAAGGCACAGCTGCTTTCTGATATTGCTGTTACTTTGAGCAGTAACTTGCTGTTTCTGACTGTGGGCAAAGGCCATAGAAATCTAAAATCATTTTGGTGATGACTTTTTTTGTTGATCTCAATGTTCTGTGTTTCAGCAGTCTGAGACAGAAAGGAGTACGCAGAACATAACGTGACTCTGCGACTGGTGCTCGTCGCTTCAGGTTTCAGTTAATCCTCTTCAGAGTGCTCTGAGTACTCAACAAAGAAGTTAATTTAAGATCATTTCCCCAGATCTCTTAGAATTATCAGTAAATTAGCCTCTGTGCTGATTTCAAAGAAGGTAGTATCATTTGTCCAGAGCCTACTCAATGGTAGCAAAGATAGGTAATTAGAGAAAGTCACAGTTTCAGGTAGCTCTTCTCCTGTTCAATAAATAAATAATGCATCCCTGAGTGGCAAAATCAATCCTTCCTGGGAAACACAGCAGAACATACCTTTTCATGTACAACTTTACCATGTCAAATATAAAACACTAACTTATAATATTGTGGTAAAAGCAGGAATTTAATGATATTTTTATGCATGCATAATGTCACTTAGCTCTTTTGAATGTCTTAGTTTAGTAGCCAGTCTTCCTAGTCTAGAAATGCACACAAATTCATAATTGGCTTGTAAATGCTTTATTAGAAGCTCTACACTCATTTCCTCTGTAACCTTCAAAGACATAGCATAATGACTATCTGGAATGAATTCTGCTCCTTGTTATAGTAGCAGCTGCATCTGTGCATGGTTAAACTTAGCTGTTAAAGGTTACATAGTGAAATTACTTTTTCAATAACATAAAAATATAAGAATTTTAGCCAGTTCTGATCCAGTGTCTCCTTCAGAAAGCAGTTGTTTGAAATACCTGGTCTGTAGAAAATCAAGTCTATGTTTTTAAGAAAGAACTATTTCTCCCTGGCAAACCAGTGACTCACAGAAAGTTATGCAAAGCAAGGATCATAATACTGGCCAGTCTGGGACAAAAATCACATTTTCAGTCTTGTCTTTAGAATTAATAGTGATCACAGGTCACTGGGTTGTATGTGAACATCTTTTGGTTACTGTAGGGAGTGCACAGTGGCTTTGCTGGTAATCTAGGCTTGGACAAATCAAAGTTTTGTCTTTGGAGTCCAGGCAACACTTTTCCCTGAGCTAGTGCTTATGTATCTTACCTGGATTCTGAAGTACAGTAGGAAATACTTTGTCATGACTGTCATTTTAAATGGCTTTCACTGCTTGTGGCTATGCCTCTATGAGCACCCAGTGATTATTTGTCTGTGTTTGCCATTTACTGGAACAAAGGTGGAAGGCAGGAGTCAAATCTCCCCTGAAGCTGTCAAGGACAGTGGATGAGATGTTGAAATGTAAAAGTTAGGACAACAGTTCCAGATGTAAAACTCAGGGATTTCTGATTTTCATTCTGCATTTTGCTAAATGTAGTGTGATATTATAATGATTATTTTGTTACTATATATGTAACATGAAAATTGAATTGTGTTATATGTGGATAATTGAATATAGTTTCTAAACACTGTAGCATTTTTTAAATTTTTAAAAATTAAAATATTTCTAAATGAAAAACTGAATATATTTTTCTGATTTTTTTTATTTTTCCTATAGTTTTTGCAAGCAAATATTTTGTATCTCTGTATGATACAAGAGAATTTAATTATGCTTATTTATAACAAACATATATGTATTTTATACTGGCTGAGTGCCTGAGATGGTGAGATTCTTGAGAAAATATTTAAACAAATGTACCACAGTGTGAAAATTCTGACAGTGATTAATTGCAATATAAAACTTTGACATGATGTTATTCCCTCCATGGTTCATTATTTCCATTGGTATTCCAAACATCTTAGTGATTTTAATGAGTTTTCTCATAGTTATATTTTTGTATTTTCAAGTGCTCCAAGTTCTCTGTAAAATTTTCTCCTTTTCTCTAGTCATGTACTGTGCAAAAGTACATCGATCATTTCCATGTCCAAAATACGCTGGAGTGAGAGGAATACTGTGTAGAAGTTCTACCTTTAGTCAATTGCAAGTTAAATCCAGTTGCTTGAGATTCTAAGGGGACAAAAAACAGTAAGAAGGCAAAAGACTGGTGACTGGTGAAAGACAGATTCTAGTTCCTAAAATCTGTATTAAGAATCTGTTAGTAGGTAAATTTCCAGGAACGATGAGCTGTCACTGCTTTCTTTTAAATTCAGCCCTTCTGGGGAAAAAAAGATGGATTATCTATATTTTTAATTTGAATTTTTATTTTAAATGCCATATATTTAAACAAGGACTCCTAGTTACATTCCAAATCTTGTGTTAGAGCATTTGGCTCTGAAGATGCGTCTTTTCCAATAACTGTAAAAAAACATCCTAGAAAAAAGACACTACACTATCATTTTTTCCTTTTTTGCTGCCTATGTATGTATTGATGGAAACTACCGTTGCTTTCCCATTTTACTGAGCACAGAAAAATAAGGAGATGATATTGTTTAATAAGTTTTATTTTCTAGAGGTTTTCCTTTTAAAAAGTTGGAATAGAATTTAAATTTAGGCAAAGTGAAACCTATGCTACCTCTCTCACAGCCATGCTTCAAAATTGGTTTCTCTGACAATTATCTGTTATATTATGCACAGCAATAAGGAAACATGATTTAAACACTGCTCAGCTCTGCCTCATTTATAGGACCTGGTATGTCTTCTCTGAGCACAAAGAGTATCAGTGTCATGAGGTGATTAGCCTTTGGGAGAGTGTGAAAGAACAAAGTAGAAAACCAGCCATGAAGAAATGGACTTCTACGTATTTTTATAAATACTTTGTCGAGGGGCATATGTACAATAAAAAGAGAGAGGAAAGAATATCCTCTTTCTTTCTATATGTTTATCATTGTTGCCTGAGTCAACTTAAAATTTCCTTTTGTTCCTCAGTATGTGATCCAACTTCTAAAAGACCTCTAGTTTTTGATTTGCAATTGTCTCAGTTAAGATACAGTAAGAAAATGAAAGGCAGATGTCTCACACCTTAAGTCAATCTCTAGAGCATTTCAGAGCTGTGCAGACTGTTTAAAGTTCTGACCCTCCTTGGCAAATCTTAATTTTCCCACACCTGCAGCTTTGCTGTTTTTATTTTTTGGGGGTTTTTTGTGTCTCACAATAAGGATAGCTGAAAGAGGCAATGCAGTGAGCATGAATAGAGCACACAGTAGGCAATTTGGCGACTCATCCATCACGGATCAATAGAACTGCTCAGACAGTGGATGAGATAGCAAACAATTTGATTTATTATGTTCAATGTTATAATACATGATTTTAAAAGAAATTAAAACCTCAAACCTAAAAACTTTTATCTTATTTATTAACCATTGATAGAAGTAATAAATGCATTCTGCCATTTTTTAAAAAGAGCACACAGCTGCATCTTCAAAATGTGGTATATTTTCTTGAGAGGCATAAATATGATGGATTTTCAAAAGGATTTTTAAAATTTTAATATTTTTAGCATAAAGATTCTAATGAATTCAATTAGTAAAGTGAATATATGTTAAGAAAACACAGAAACAGAGATTCCACAAGCACTGAATATGGCAAAGCTATTTGGTCTCAATTTGTTCTCAGAGAACAATTTTTGTCTCTTGAAATAAAAATGAAGTTATGAAGTTATAGCATATAACAACTAATAAAATAATAGCAATGAAAATTGATGGATTCTGAAAAATGCATGTGGGAAACTGGAATAATGACTGCTAGTGACCATAAAAATTTCTTTTTGAATGGTTCTTTACCTTTAATGATAAACTCATGTCCAGAACATCTTTCTCAAGACTTCAAAAATTCTAGAAAAGAGAAAGCGTGAGTTTAACAACCCTCCCACAAGATTTTCACTTCAAATTACACTCAATTTAAAGAAAAGTTGTTGAAATATTGCAGCAATACTTACCTAATCGTCTGATAAAAAAAATATAATTATTTTCTGAGTAAACTAGGGAAGTGAAAACTCTTCTTGACAGGTGTTTTGGATGAACAGTGGAACTCAGCAGTAGAAACCAATATATGGAAAGCCAATGAGGTATTCACTCACAAAGAACAGACACTGTAACTAGTGCTATACCTAGTCTGTGGTTTTAACCAAAGACATATTACTTTTAATGTAAAATTGTCTTTAAAAAGGGGAAGTTTTGTTCATGTATTTCAAAAGCAGCAGAATTAAATTTTGCAGGAGGGAGAAAAATTCTCTGAAGACAGAGACCTATGCTGTGTACCAAAGCTAACAGATATTAAGAGGTATAACTACACTGTATCTGCCACGTGTACTAAATGTAAATTATATTGTAGAAGATCTATTTATTACATAGAGAAATCTTAATGAATTTTGAACTTCTGAAAATTATTTTCTCTTTAATTGAGAGTGGTTTCTAAATAAACTTTCATGAATTCTTTCACCTGAAACTTCTCTGACATTTTCAAAGAAGTACTGAGTAGTTGGTTTTTTATTACTAAAATAAGTACATGTGTAATTTTCCTTATTTGTCCATTTAAGATTATTTTATTCTGTATTAGATATTCCATTAAAAGGCTGCAATTTATCAACACCTTCCACTTGA
The DNA here is from genome assembly GCA_035048155.1 of Cinnycerthia olivascens. Taxonomy (NCBI): domain Eukaryota; kingdom Metazoa; phylum Chordata; class Aves; order Passeriformes; family Certhiidae; genus Cinnycerthia; species Cinnycerthia olivascens. The sequence continues at coordinate 89,286,122 of JAWWMU010000106.1, read as the reverse complement.
TCTCTATCCTTTTTTTTACCATGAGATTTCTTAAACTTTAACAGAAGTGGCTTATTTTTGAAAGAAAAATTCCAGATGATAACAGTTAGCACAAAATATACACATGACTATAAACAGCTGTGACTGATATCTGTCATAGAAATCAGTCTCCAAAAAGGAAAAATGGTTTTGACTGACTTCCAGGGAAAACTTATTTTAACAGTTGGTTGACAAGACTAAAAATCTTATACTGCCTCTGAATGGATGTTCCAAGTGTGTTGTTGCTGAGGTTTGTCTTGCATCTCCTCTCCTCAATGGTGCAATAGTGACAGAACTTCTCTCTCCAGAACAACAGAATCAGGTGCCAGACCAGAAAAAAATGCGCTTTGAGATTGTTGGTACACATGTACATGCATACATAAAGGATTTGTAGAATGGAATCATCTTAAGCAATCTACTTCCAAATATTGCAAGATCTCATGAAAATAAACTCTTGTAATGCTCACAGATAAACATGTCCTGTGTCTGCAGCTCAGGAACTTCTGGCTCATTCTTTGTGTTCAAATTAGTAGTTCATTTAACCTTTGAGGAAATATTGTTATTTTGGTTATTTTTGATTATAACTCAGATTTTTATAGAAAATACTGAACCCAGTTTGCCTAGAGAGTCTTCCTAAATGACTCAGAAAAAAATCTTACTGCTTCAAAAAGGCCTTAGAAAATAACTAGAGTTGTTAAACTATGGTTTAATTTAACATGATGATGAGCAGGAACCTTTCCATGTCAATTTTTTCATGAAACAGTAAAGTAGGGAGAAATATGACTATTTCTTTCACTGTTATAATATATAATAAAAGTGACGAAAAGAGAAATTGCAGGCTTTGTTATCTGCCATTTGTTTTTAATCCAATTTTGGGAAAAAAAATTCTGAAGCTTTTCACTGTCTGCATTTAGTGGAGTCAAAACTCTGTGTAGTGAGAGCTCAGTGATCAGCATTCCCATTTAAAGTTTTGCACTTGGTGTAGCAATGTTTTCTGAAAAGTTTTCTGACATGATCTCTGTTATATCTAAACCAGCTTCATATGTCCTTTATTACTACTTGCTACACTCCTTCCACTCCTTTGACTTAAAAGAACACAGTATAACGTAGTAGTGTCCTGCTATTAGGCCAAATACTGGTTAATGGTCCTTTCTTGTAGAAGTCTCATACCAATTTACTTTGATTCTCCAATACTCTTTTGGATTAATGCAATGCATATCCTGAATACCCACCCGTAGGAACTGCCCTCTGCTAAAAAAGACATATCTTTCTAAATGCTGTTGTGTTTATAATGATTTATTTTATGCATGCTAGATATATCTAAAGCACATATACAATTAGCAAAACTGAGAAGGCTTTAGAAATTTAGAGTTGACTATTTATAAAGTAAAAGAATAGATAGGAAATTCAAGTTGAGTTATACGAAACTGATTTTAGCCATTGTAAAGGATATTGCTTTTCTTCCCCCTTTGATTTCCTTATAAATTAAATAACAAGTTGCATTAAGAAAATTGGCAGAATTAATTTGTGAACAGAACTTTAGTGTTTCTTTTTATTTCAGAATCTCTGAATTTTATTAATTATTACTATAGATGAGAACATTAATGCTGGTAATCAAGACTACACAAGTAAAACTTTAATTATGTACATTTTACAGTACATCTTTTTTACATGTAAAATCTTGATAGAGCATATATTCAGTTAAGTGATACATATGAACTGAAGATCGAATGTTATTTGTAGTATAACACACTCCAAATAGTTTTTTTGTGTAACAGAAAAAACCCTGCACTCTGCCTACCTTATTGTTAACCAGTTTCCTACACATAGCATCTGTTTACATTAGTAATGTAATTGCTGTGATAATAAGCTCATTGATTTAGTATCTAAGGAAATAATCAGTCAGGACATCACATTTGTCTTGCTTTACTTGACAGCCTATCTTCTACACTGAATAGACAATGTCAATTCTTCCCATTGTTTCAGAGAAATGGAGCGACACAAACCCCAGAAAGACCTCTTCTTTTTGCCAGCTATTGCCTTAAAAATGTTTGCTGCAGCAAGCTGGTATTGGACAAATTTAATTTTAACAGTGGCACAAGGCCAGTACACTTTAGTGTAGGAAAATTGTATTTCTTTTGTTACTCAGACAGTATGACAGCCTTATCTTTCACTTGAAAGTTATCCAGAAAAGGACTGTGAAATACTGAAACTGAAATAAAACAAAGATGAAAACTTTGGTTAAACTGTCTCACTAGGATTTTTTTGCTTCCTACTTCTAAGTATTTTTATGTGAAAATATGTTAGAAATTTGTCCACTTACTAGGAGTTAAAAATCAATTTACAAGATTGTAAGATATCTATGTATTTGGGTTCAATTCCTAAAATTACTGAGGAAAAAAATCAGTTGTGTGTGTTAAACTATAGAACAATCACAGGTTTATGATTTTTTTTTCTTTATCTAATTGACTATGTCCCTCTTGCTGCAACTTTGGATTCTGCAAGTTTTCAAAAATCCATGGTTCACGATGAGTTGATGGGCTGAAATTGTGGAAGTTCAAGTTGTCTTGACCATGTGTGATGTTCAAACTACAGAGGATGAGAGTCTGTCCCCTCTACCTCTCTGCTGCCCACAAAGTCCAGAATTCACCACAGAGCCTGCACCCAGCATGCTGAGTGACTTCTGCCTAGAATATTTTGACCAAAGAGTAAGAAAAGTTTCATTCCACTGTGGTGGTGAATCTCAACTCACCGCTTTATAGACAGGACAAATAAACTCACATGAACTCACAAATGAACTCACATATACAACATCAAATAATACTGCTCTATGTTAATATATATATAAATAATACTAATATTGAAATAATACCTCTCATATACTCCTCTCACCAGTATGTGACAGGACAAGGGTTAATGGCTTCAAAGTGAAAGAGAGTAGATTTACATTAGATATTAGGAAAAAAAATATTTACTGTAATGATGATGGTGAGACATTGGAGCAGGTTGCCCGGAGAATCTATGGCTGTCCCATCCCTGTAAGTGTTTAAGGACAGGTTGGATGGAGACCTGAGCAGCTTAGTCTAAGTGAAAAGTGTCCCTGCCCATGGCAGGAGTGTTGGAACTAGGTGATCTTTAAGGTCCTTTCCAGCCCAGTCCATTCTGTTTCTATGATACCTTAAAAGTACTGCCATTACTTACCATGTGTTTCACAAAGATAGTTGATTCTCTAAACACTTTAGAGAGGAAGGGAAGAAGTAGTCTTCCCCCTTTAAGGACAAGATTATAAAATGCATTTAAAGTATTATATAACTTATATAATTGCATGGTGTGGTCTCCAGGAAATGAACTGAAAGTAAATTTACCTCACTTCCCCTCAACATCAGAAAATATTCAGGTGCCCTTTCCTCTACATAGCCTTTCTTTTAACTGAAAGTGAGAAGAAGACTTAAATTGTCGAACAGTCAGTGGAAATAAGGATATGCAAAACTAAGCCCTTATCATGGAGTGTTAATTACCTGTGCAGTAGTTGTACTTACAAGATGAGAGCAGTCCAAAACAAGTTGTTCTTTGTTTCCAAACCAGATGTGGAGTAGCAGAAGTGTGGCCTCACAGCTCATCTAAATTCTGAATTCCGACAGGCTGACAGCTGCTCCTTTTCTGCTGATTAAGAAACACCAACAAACACATTTTTTTTCTTTTTTTGCTTCCACAAAGACCTTCTTGGCTGCTTATATTTGTAAACTCAAAAATGGGCTCTTTCCATTCAGTGTTTTTAACTCTGATTTCTAAGAAGGAGATATTGTTTAATTGGAGAAGAGAGGCGAGGTTTGGATGAGATGTGTTAGGAGGTATAATGATATACCACAACTTTAGCTGATCCATCAGAAAAAAATGACAATTACAATTGAACGTTGTACCATTTTTTTTCCATAACTCTCTTTGACAGAAGCCTTGAAAAGTCTCTCCAGAATGAAGTCCTTTCTTGTCAGACAAATGAAGTCTATTTGGTTTTGGTCCTTTAGGGGATTGCTCGCAGAGTTCAAACCTGATACAGGTCCAGACACCCTTCTGCTCCACATAAGGCAGAAAATCTGTGTTTCTGCTTTAATTTGCAGGATAGTATTCTAGGTCTCTTGGTGTTCTTCCACTTCTCAGAAAACTAAAAAAAAATCAAAAGGACGTGATGCTAATGATGCCCAAAACAGTAAGTTTGAGTCCAGAGCACGGCCATGAAGATGATCTGGGGGCTGGAACACTGCTCCAGTGAAGACAGGCTGAGGGATTTGGGACAGCCTGGAGAAGAGAAGGCTCCAGGGAGACCTTAAAGCTGCCTTTCAGTACCTGAAGGGAGCCTACAAGAAAGCTGGAGAGGGACATTTTACAAAAGCATGTGAGGATAAGACAAGGGACAATAACATTAAACTGAGAGAAGGTTTCCATTAGAGACAAGGAATAAATTCTCTAGGGCAAGGGTAGTGAGACACTTGAATAGATGACCCAGAGAAACTGTGGATGCCCCACCCCTGGAAGTGTTCAAGGCCATGCTGGATGGGGCTTTGAGTAAACTCATCTAGTGGAAGGTTCCCTGTGGCAGGGCAGTTAGAACTAGATAATACTTAAGGTCCCTTCCTGTATAAAATATTCTATGACTCTATAAAGTGTGGATCTTTATGGGCATTACCTCAGGGTGGACAATACTCTGCTGTGATTCTACATTCACTTGACATCTGGGAGAGATTTGGTAGGGTGCCTTCATACTAAGAGCTACACATCACTTGTATTTTTGAAGATGTATTTGTTCCCACCCCAGCTGAACATTTTATTTCCTCTAATAGTAATTTCGTTTTGAAGGGAAATGACTATTTGGCAAGACGTGAAGAAGTATTTTGTATTTGTCATCCTGCTAACAGCTTTCCCAGTGCCTTTTCCTGAAGCTGGATTATCTAGTTTGAGGCATATGCCCAAGCTATAAATGAACATCTGCTATATACTATTGTATATTGAGGGGTTTTTTTTTCATATATTTGTGCATGAATGTGCAAATATTGCTGTAATGTAAGAGAAATAATATAGATGTCCAAAATAATATATGTATTTAATCAGATTTAAAGATATTTATTTCAGTTTTAATATTTTTCCTCAGGAAACTGTGCCTACTAAAAAAGTTTTATTGAAGTACAAACAAACCAGTCCTGAGTTTCTGCAGCATAATCATCAACATCAGAAACTGGAACTGGAACACCAGTTTTCTTCCTACTGGTTTGTACCTAACTAAAATGATTGTTTTTTTCTTCCTATAACCTTCCTGTTTTTTTCTCCTAAGGGGAGCTCAGAAGGTTGAATCAAAATAAAAGACAAGCATCTGGATAGCTGATAGTAGCTTAAACAGTAGTGAAATATAGCTAATAGGTACTAACTAAAGAGGATAGAAGGCATCCAGATCCAATCCCCATTCTCTAAAGGCATCCACTCTGATTGCAAACAGATTTTACCTAATGATTTCCACACAGGAAAATTCTGGAGTGACATAAATTTTAACTTTTTTTTCCTTTTTTTTTTTTTTTTTTTAAACCTGACCTTTCTTCTCAGGGAAAGAAAACTAGTGGAAATACAGCTCTAGGAAGAATGAACTGGGGAACACCTGTGGGAAAGCAGATCTTCACTGCAGAAAGATGAAGGTTCACTATATGAAGGGCCTCTGTTAAATCTTGTCTGCTGCTACCTGAGCAGAAACACTGGACAAGAATAATAGGAGAGAAGATGAGAGAACATTTTTCTCCTTCATTCTGAGATGAAAGATATTTTTCAGTTGGATATGTGTCAGTCACACAAAAGCTGGTCATTAATAACAATTCACCTTTATTTTATACTCACATCTGAGAATAACATCTCTCTATGGTTATGCCAAATTCTGTTTTTCTACTTTCCTCAGGGCAGGTGGGTTTTTCTGACTGTCAGATGAGTATCACTGGTGGTTTTTATTATCACCAATCATCAGAAAAAAGATTGCAGAGTAAGTATTGTGCTGTTTTGGAAAAGTTTTATGCTTCCTATATGGGCTTGTTGGAAACAGCTTTGGAATTTATTCTTCCTTTTTCTTCCATTTCTTTCACATTCACCATTTTTGTGCAGGTTCTCTTCCTCTTACTGTCTTTTACTCAGTGCTACACTGCTCTGTGGGAAATAAATTTCTTTCAGATAAGGCAGAAGACATAAGATATTCTAGGATGTTCTATATTAAATCAGGATGCTCTGTGGCTAGTCTTGATAGAATATTACAAAAATTTTACATGCACGTTGCAGTTCTTACTTGCAGGTGGTTTTACATTTTGAGAACACTTTTTGAAAATTGTAGTCCTGGGAGATCAAATAATATGAAGATGATGGATTGCTGAGGATATCTTGAAATGAGCAGTGCCTGTTCCATTTATGAATGTAACAGTCTTCAAGGTTAGAAATGAAAGCTGAAAAATCAGTAGTTAAAGCTGTTGGAAGTAAAGGAACAGTTCTGAAATGGAGTTATGTATAAGCCGCTTCATATATCACCCTTTGTTATGGTTTAAAATTTGAGTGTAGGTGTGAGCAAACGCTATAAATTGCCACAGAGATTAGTATTTCAGTCACTGAGGTCCCACTGACTTGTCCAGGACTGTTTGAGGGAAAATTAACAGCATCTTTACATTTTATCTCCTCTGGTTAAAATCTATTAAAAAATGACATGCCACTACTTGTAAACTTCACTTTTAAAAGAAAATCAGAGTGAGTGTTACTGGAGTTTGCTACTTAAAGCTTCTGACCTTATGTCTTGTATCAATCAAACACTTCTGGGCTATCTCAAATGGCATTTTCCATCCCTACCTCTTCTGGCTGTCATGGAAACGCCATGCACCCTCACATAAAGGTACTGTAATACTGCTGGGCCGAGCACAAATCACATTAACAGTGAAGCTGGAAATCGAGCTAGACATAATAATGGTTGTAGCTTAGGGAAATAGCCCCTCACCTCTCTTCCAGAAAGCTCCAAGTCTGAGCACTTGCTGGGAAACCAGGTTCCTTTCCTGAAGGATAGCCATCGAGAGGGGTACCTGCAATTCTGTACTGAGGTGGTGAAACTGGCAGGCATGAAATCCCTGCATCCACTATTAGCTGGAGACAAGTTTCCTCTGAGATCTGTGATTTATGAATGACACTTGGCTATCCAATGCCTATCTTCAAGGGTGCAAGTGCTCATGAAGAAATTAGAGAGACAAAATGATGCACCTCGAGCATCTCATTCTCACAGCACAGAAGAGTCACTGCCTGGCTTCAGACTTGCCTTACAACAAAAAAAAATTATAGCACTCTTCCCTCCTCTCCCAAATGCCATCTTGAATTTTGTCAGCAACAGGAGGAAAAAGGAACATCTGTGTAAGGAGATTTTATCTTCTTCTTGTTGTGCTCTCTTTTTCCTTACAGATGTTAACTTTTTCTTTTTTTTTTGTTTCCTTTTTTGGAGTCATAAGTCCTAGGGTTTGTTCCAGGAAAAAAAATAAAGAGAATAAGAGATATCCTCATCCCCTCTCATAGTGAAAATCTCACAGCTTTGTTTTTAACTGTCATTCCAGAAGAAATCCTGGAAATTTCGCTCTTTCACCCTCTCCTCCCATTTCTATTGAAAGAAATGGCAGCAACTGCTCTACCATTAGGATCAATATCCAGGCCATTATGTTGGCAAAAGAAGCAGCAAATCACATTTGCGTGGATTGTCAGATTCATTATTATAAGCAGATGGCAGTCCTTGCACTACAATGCAGCTGAGAAAAGACTGACATCATTTCAAATTAAAATCTATAATGCTAATACACATCTCTAACTCTTTGTACAGACCTAAGTGCATTAATCTTCTGAATGATTTGCCAACGTGTGCTCTGCTTTAGGTGTTTTCACTTGAGTGGAGCTAAAAGGAGAGCTTTTAACTGAGAATGGTTAACATTTATTCATACAGATTGATAAAAGTTAACATGCAATTTTCTTTACTAGTAGCTCCCTAATAGGAATTAATGGGACATTTTGAAGAGAAAATGCCCAGTTCAGAAGGCCAGTTTAAGAAATGTGTAAACCACTGATGAGAAAAATATGTTAGCAGCATCTCCCTTAGATAAACTGCTTTTAAAATAATTACTCATATAAAAAAGCAGGGCATTTTTAATATGTGTGGTAGACATATCTAAATATGCAAATAAATTTCATTTGTTAAATGTGGATTTTAAAAAAAAGAAATTTTTACGACCAGATAGCGGTCAAAACTTTGAAAAGTGAACATAAAATCAGTCTGTTCTTTTAATATACCTGAAGTAGAAGATAGGTCCCAGAAACGAAATTTACATATTTCAAGGATGATTATATCTGCAGTGTCTAAACAATATATCCTGTCATCATATTTTCTATGGCATGCTCTAAAATATCAGAATTTTGTACACAGTTTTTGGGACGTGGAGGCTGATTCCTGCATTCCTCTGCCTTTCTTCAGAAAGGATATATCCAAGAGAGAGTGTCTTCTGGCGATTGAAGTATGGATACTGTGCTGTCAGGCTGCCTAACTGTGAGAATGTAAGGTTTTTGCTTCTAGAGAAATGTTTGCATCATTAAGGGCCATCCTGGAGTACTTCTGCCTGTGAGTATGATGCTGAATAATGCCACACTGGGAGCCACGTCATCACACTGTCTCTTTCAAGTTAAATACTTTGCTTTTGGAAGAGCATAGTAGGTGAGCAGCTGACTGGATCCATGGGGCAAACAAAATTCCTGTGTTTTCCCTAATGAAGATTGTTTTAAAACGTCCAGATCAACTACAAAGCCACGAACCTCTGGAATTCTCCCATCAAAAGCTTTATAAACATATATGTCATTGCAGAAAGACTTAGCTTTGCCAAAGAACTAACTGAAAAAATAAACTTTGTTAAAAAATTTTGACCAAACCCAGGTAGGATCTTTTGTGCCATTTATTGTTTTCCAGAGATTTAATTTCAAAGAAAACAGAGCCTTCAAATCTACATTACATGTTGCCTTCTCCCAGTGAATGCCAGTGCCATGTGCTTACATTAATTACTTACTTCTTTAAATATCACTGATATTTAATTTTTCTGAATTCTTTTGTTATTAGGATATCTGAAACCCAAGGTATTTCATTCACATTTCCTCAACTTAATGAAAAAAAAGGATTTATTAATATTTTCTTGTTCCATTCATCTGACTCAGCACTAAAACCTACTTTAGCTTGCCCAAACCAGTTGTATTTTCTATTGCGCAGCAATAGAAAATAATGTTTCACTAATATAAAAAATGTACAACAGCTTAATAATTTGTTTACCTAGTTGGTTATTTTTTTTTTTGAGTAGGGATTGATTTGTATTACAAAAGACAGATTTGAATAACAAAGTACAGGAAAAAGAAAGTAATTTTTCTATTTGGGAAGTTGCTTTAAAATATACTGCATGGAAAGCTGCAAAGCAATGTTCAGAAAGAGATAATGAAAGACAATTTCATTTTCCAAATTTTTTACAGGAAATGTCATTCAAGAAAATTAAACTTGAAAGAAAGATATGTACCCATTTACAGCTATATGAGTCTGATCTTCCAAAAAAACTTTCTGTTTCAAGAAAAATCTTGTGTGTTTGGAGGTTTCAGTTTATATGGATGTTGAAATTAACTGATTAACATAAGAACTTTAGGTCAGCTTTAACTTGTCAACTTTAACTTGTCTGTCACTATCAGAGAATATATCAGTAGAAATTGTAAAGAACTAAAAATTCATCAATGTTTTGATATATTGAACAGGGCTTATTGTAATATTTAAATTTTTTAAATCCATTTTTTGTAAAATTCTCTACCAATTATTGAAGTTCTAAATGCTATGCGTATCTTTCAGGTTTCTCTTTTAGGGATTACAGATAAAAACAGGTACATCCAGAGTTTTAAAATTTATGGTTCTGATTATTTGAAGTGCATGAGTTACATCTGATATTTATTTAAGAATTTCTTTTCATAGAATAATATTTAAACTGCTTAATTAATGGATAATAGCAAGAGATGGGGAATGTGTAATTTACAAATTGAAAAAAGCTCTTAAAAGTTTTACAGAACATCTGGAACTTTTTCACAACAGTCTTGAAATAATGTACTCCAAGCTATAGATCCCATTATAACATATCTCACATAAGTACTACCATGACTAGCCCATGAATTGATTTCTCATATGTGAATTGCATGGATTCATTAAGTGCAGTGCATACTAACATTCCTCACTCTGAGTTGATTAGTCAAGTTATTAACCTCCAAAATACTGTTGCTGAATTAACAATTTGAATAGAGATAACCCTGAGATGTAGCTCCAGAGCTTGTTTCAGAATATGGCATTTCTCCCAAGTGACTCTCAGAGACACAGTTTGAAAGCTGGAGTAGTTGGTTAGTAAACTGCAAATTAGCATTTTTTAGATACATGAAATAATAGACTATTTTTGATCTGTGGCTGAAGATATAAGAACCATTTATGGGTTGTGCCTGCCTCATATTCAATCTGAGCCCTGGAGTGTATATTTCTTTCCTCACCACCCCCCCTTCTCCCTTTCCTTTTCCTGCTTTGCAGTTTGTTTTATTGACTGAACACTTAAAGAGATATCTACTTAAGGGTGTCAAAAGGTGTAGTAAATGGGAGGCAGGCCACTGGGAGACAAAAAAGGGAGGTCATTCCGCCTGACCTCCTCCTGTTTTTTCCCACTAAGAAAGCTGCTGCTCAGCTGACTTAAGATTGAGAGACAAGGCAGAAAACCAGCAAAAACAATATTAACTCAGCCTGTTTGGTGGTGCACTTTCTACTTGCAAAAGGTTTTCCTTCATGCTGGTCTCCTGTTGCAGTCATTCCCTTTAGAAATGCTGCTGTATATTATTTCTTCTCTTTTACTCATCCTGCCTATGGGTTGTGTAAGTGAATGGAAATTCAGTGATAAAGTCCTCTCTGACTTTTATTAGTTATATAGAGATTAGTTTCAATGGTTAAGCTGAGATTCTCAGTAGCTGATGCTTTTGTTGACTTTGCAAAAAGAATTTTTGTCTTTAGGTGATATATAAGGTTTCCGTAATTTCTTGTTTTGGCATTAACATACTGGGAAGGGAATCCCAACCTTTAACCTCACTGCTGTATTGATGAGGTTCAAATTGATTTCTTGTGTGAATTCAGTCTCTGAGCTGGGCAGGAGGGTCCCAAAAGTTCAGCCATCAAACATTCAGGTGGATAAATGTAAGTGGATGTCATGTTGAAGAGAAGCAACAAGTGTGCTCCACTCACAGGAATTGTGTACTTTTCTCTTACCCAGTGCCTGGCAGATCATGTCCACTTTGAGAGCTCCTTGTTTTGCTGATCAGTAGAAATGAGGAATATCTTCTGCATTGGCATCCACCATAACGAAGAAGCACCTCAGTTCTTTGGACAGCAGAGGCTTCAACCCAGCGAAGCAGAATTTAACACTAAAAAAATACAGTCTAAAGAGATGTTTCAAAGGCATTTGTACTTTACAGGTGCTTACCACAAGTGATGTTCTTTACTGAAGCTCACTCTCACACCTGAGCATGGTTTATTTTGAACTAGTTATATAATTTACCCATAGAAAGAGAGAAGAGGAGCTTGCCTCAGAACTATATCACAAAATCATTTTAAAAACCTGTATACAGTAAACTGAAGTGGAAAGAGTGCAATTAAAAAAAATTAAACTGGCTTTTGATAAATATGCACACTCAAATTCTTCTTCAACCTATTTTTATAAGTACTACTCTTGCTACTTGCGGTTTACATTAAAAATGTTTTATTCTCTTATATTTTTCCTCTATTTTGATACAACTAAAAGCCACAACTTTTAAATTAGAAATCTTTCTGATGAGGGAATATGTGCAGCTGGGAAGTAAAGGTTTGCAGTTTCACAGGTTAAACACCTAGGAGGCAAGGCTGAAGAAAATACCAGTGAATGAGTGTAAGGCCTGACCAAACCTTGACAAAAGAATTATTTTGAGTGAGATACTTCTCACTCTTGTGTTGTAATTGCTCATTTTTTTTGGTGGAAATTACTCAGGTTATGTTAACTTGACTTATATCAACACATGTGAGAGAAAGTTCAAGTCCATGATTCTGGGTTTATAAAGGCATTAAAATTCCAGAATACAAAATAGAAAGACTCTCAACTGATGTGGGAAAAAAAATGTTCACAGGGTATTTATAACCTAATTATATTTCTTGCCATGGATTTTAGTCTAAAAGGTTTGTTTTCTTCTTTGGGATGGTTTTTTGTTTGTTTGTTTTTTGGAGTTTTTCTTGTTGGTTTGTTGGATTTTCTAAATTTCTTTTTTTTTTGATAAAGGTAGATAAATTATTGACAAATACCTAATTCATAATGTTCCGTAAATAGGGCTTTTAATGCAAATTTGCTTGCATATAACTGTGAAAAACAACAGTAAATAAGAAATATTTGGAATATAACCACCTTTCATGAAGAACATAAAACAAGATTTTAAACATAACCAAATCTACTTGCATTCATTATCTGAAAAGTCAGTGATATACCGTTGCCAGTGCCTAGTTTCTCACATCAGCTATACCACTAAGTAGCTCTCTTCCACTTTTCTAAGCTTGGAGTCATTCTATGATTTATTGTCTCATACATAATTTAAAAGAATGAATAGGTGTATATTATTTAAAACATTTTCTGAAAATCTCTGGAGAAAACAAACAAACAAACAAATTGTAAAATAATAACGAGTCATAGGTATCCAATGAGCCACTTCATATTCTATTTCATTGTGCCATGTGCTAACTTAAAGGTAAATATTTCCCTTTTTTTTTCTAGGAGCCCCACATAGTTATTTTTACTCTCTGCTTGTTCTATATCCATATAGAACTTATTCATATAAGGAGCTGAAGAGGTGACTTTAAAAACATGAGGTTAGGTTTTAGTCAAGTGTTATATCAATAAAAACAGGGGAAAATAAGGATTAAATACAAATGCAATGACACCAGAATAGAATGTTTTAACCTATTCTCTGGAGGAGCAAGAAATATTTTAGTGCAGGAGTACTCAAGGCCCTGTAGATGAATATGTGAACAGGATGAATCCCTTATCCTTAATAATGTTTTGTGTAGCCATTTTAAAAGCAAACTTTGCAAATTACAAAAGGTAGAAAATATCAATTAATCTTCATTTATTAATATGTTTCATTTAAAGAGTTTGCTTATGATTTGAAAACCAGGCTCTTTTCAGTGGGATCCTTAAGTTTAGGGATGTGAGGCAAATGCACAGAGCATCCTGCAATGCAAGGAAAGTGCATTTCTCAAATAGCAATTATTTTTTTACTGTTACTGATTCACTAGGTCTCCTCTGTCCAGTGGGGCAGCACAACTGGGAGCTCTTTATCTATCGGATAAAGAGCTCCAAATGGGAATGATAGATGTGCTTTAAAGCCAGCCATCTGTACTAACTTTCAAAGGTGCTGAATTAGTGATTTTTTTTCCCCCACTTCCTCCTTTTTTTCATTTCTCATGATACACATTTGGAAAAGTACAAGAATCTCCAGTGAATGGCAAAGTGGGATGCAGACAAAGGTTTTCCTTACTTGGAAGGGATGAGCATGGCGTAGAGTGAAAAGTTCATTGTATGATGGATGAGCCAGTGAGTATGAAGGTCACTCTGTCAATGGTACACAAGAGAGGATTATGGGTGACAACAGCTCTAAAGTACTGGCAAATGAATTGTTTACAAAATGCAATAATAGGGAGTAGCAAGAAACTTCCCCAACTTTGTTACTGCAAAACGATCACCAAGACAAATAAGCTGAAAGGTTTTTTTGGATATCTTGGGGAACATTTCAAAAGCAGGGAGAGATCATTGCTTTGAAGACTAAGATCATCTGTTCCTTTTCAAATTAAATTATCATTGAGACAAAGAAGTCCTAGCTCAGAGCAACAAACACCAGAATCTCACCACCACATTCTGAAAAAAAACCCCACCCAAACCACAAAAAAAATAAAGTTATATTAATTTTAACTAGCCCCCTGCCAAAAAGAAAAATAAACAAAAAGAGTTTTACAAGATATTGCTGTGTGTTGAATGAAAATAAAGGATTCCTATTAAGTTTTAAATTGTGCAAAAATACTCTTATTCTGTTTAACAGATTATCTTTTAAAGTCAGTCAGTTAATGTTCTAATAAAAAAATGACCATGGGCATAGCTCCTGAAGTGACCCCCAAATGCCCCAGTATTTGCATACTTTATTTTCTGCCAGCTTAAAAATAATATAAAATAACCTGAGGTTGTTATAAAATGTTAATCTCATTAACATTATAAACCCTAGTATTTAATTATGACTTTCTGTCATTATGGACTTGTTTTTCTTTCAAATAAACACAGTTTTGGGATGTCTGAATCTTAAATTGGCTAAGATTGAAATACAGAAAGTGTAACATTTAATACCATAAAATTTCATTATGATTCAATCATGTTCTAGAAATGCTTCCTTTGAAGTCCCTTATTTTGAAAAGCAATGTATCTTGAAAACTTGAGCAATTAATATATCAAATTTCTGTGCAAATGTTTTCCTAAACAAAAGAACACAGCTTTAAATAAAAAAAAAAATCATCCTCAAGGGATACACCATCTTTTCTCCAGCTAAACAGAAGCATATACGGAAAGATTTCCAGGCACCCACCAATGTGAGAATGTGCCAGAAGCAATAGTTTCTGTCCATATCAAAGCAGTCTAATGGATAGTGTTTTTACACTGACTTAAAGCTGTGATAACAGGCCTTTTCAGATATGCCATTTCTTAAATAAGGCACCCTTCATTTAACCAAGTGTTCAGTATTGCCAAATCTATAAAGCTAAATTGCTTTTTTATAAGGTAGAACCTTACCTGTTGGATAAAGTATGTGCAGTGAGGCTTATAAATGCTCATAAAGGGAAAGTATGGATGGTAAAAGTATCCATTACCTTTTGGAAAAAGGACGATTATTTCAAAGAAAATACCAGCAGTGGGAGACATATAATAATAATTTAGGAGGAAAAATAAAACTGACTTTTTCCCAGTACCACTGTTAATAATACAACTACTTCTTTTATATTAATTAGAAAGTGTTTCTTGCTTGCTATATATTTTTAGTTAGCAGCCAAGTATTTTGCACTTTATAGCAAAGATTGGACTTGAACCAAATTGGGAGCAAGTGTGTTGTGGAAAGCTATTGGGGAAAACTTTATAACATAGTGTCTATTAATGAAGGACAAATTCATTTAATAGATCTCCCTGTAAATCAACATCTGCTAGTAAATTGGCTAGTGGAATTGCTGTGGGTGAAATTCACTTTTGTGTACTGAAATGGCACAGTTCAACTTTTGAGTTGGGTTAGACTTTTTGCCTACCAGTAAGATACTGATAAATGGCTCAAGTGCTTTTTTCTAAAATACAGTGCTAGGCTTTCCTGGGCTGGTGCAAGCACATAAGAAGTTCTGAGGAAAAGTAAAAGCCAAATTTCCGTATTCCAAAGCTCACCTTTGTTATCAGCATTTGGAACTACTTCATAATATATAAATCAACTTGATTTGGTCTGAGGGGGATACTTGTGTCATTTACCTTTTATCCAAATTAACTTGGTAGTGTTTATTCTACATCAGTGTCCCTGAAAGGCTTTATCACATAAGCCTCCTCAGATACTGACCTTTGCCAAATATACCTGACTATGAAGGTGGGATTTTCCGTCCTAGTGGTGGACAGTCTCCAGTTACTGCACTTCAGCAAGAACAGGAGATACTACCACATGACTATTTTAGGGTGCCTTAACATCTGAAGCACAACTGGTTGTCCATCTGGGATGGGGAGTGATGAGAAGATATTCAGGGGTCCAAACAAGAAGTAAGAGCTCTCATTTCTAAGATAATGTCCAAAATTCCAGATTGGATCGGGCTCCCTGTCCCTTTCTGGGATTTGTTAAGATACAAAGAACCATTGTGATGAACTAATCTGATTATGCAAAACAAAGACAATAAGACTGGTCAAAAATTCATTTCACTGTGAATGAGAACATATCAATTTTAGGGAAAAAACATCCAGTCTCAGTTTTCCTGCCATAGAGAGAGTCCCATGATCCTTTAAGATTTGTTAATTTTTCATCCTGAATAGTTCTATTGGGTTTGCATGGACAGGTTTTTAACTGGGGAGGACTAAGGAGGGAAACATGAATGACTACTGTGAGAAGCTTCTCACATATCTGACAGAGCACAACTCATGCTAATATTGCAGGCTTGGGCATGAAAACATACTATGTTTCCTCTTCCTTTTTCCAAAGGTTGGCAAATTGGCATCATGTCATGTTCTTAAGCTATTCTGTTGTCACTCTTATAGGAGAAATACAGATATTTCCTGCTGAAATATCGGGAAGAACAACTTCCTTCCTTCCTTCCTTCCTTCCTTCCTTCCTTCCTTCCTTCCTTCCTTC
>JAWWMU010000106.1:89237153-89268245 GCA_035048155.1 Cinnycerthia olivascens | reverse complement strand
TCCTTCCTTCCTTCCTTCCTTCCTTCCTTCCTTCCTTCCTTCCTTCCTTCCTTCCTTCCTACCTTCCTACCTTCCTTCATTCCTTCCTTCTCCTGTCCAAAATTTGGTGTAATAAATTTATTAATGATATCTTTTTCCCTCTACACTGAGAAACTGTAGGGAAAGTAATCAACTTACAGCGGATGGTATCAGAATACTTTCTTAAGCTGATAGGACTAAACTACTTAGGAAAAGCACTACTGGATTGCTTTGGACTTTTGTAGAAAAATGTTAAAGAAATTAAAGCACTCTCCTTAGGGAGCTCTCCCTTGTATAAGAAGTGTAAGCTGAATTGGACTGGGTTCAATGAGCCATATCACAACTCTTCTTGGTTAACTTAGTGTTTTGCAACTGGAATAGATATATCCTAGCATATTTATGAGTAGCACTATGCAAAGACCTAAGTTTGGCTTCAGAAATCTCAGTGTACCTCCAAGGACAGTGACATTTTAAAACTCAGTGATCTAGATTATGTTTAAATAAAAAGCAAAACTTTAATTACAGTTTGCTGGTACTTCAGAAACAGAGTGAACAGGTTATTCTTTATCTCAAGCAAATTTTTCCAATGAATGGTTTTATAAGTTGACCAGTCATATAACTAAATTTAGGGTTTGCATCACAAATTTGAGTTGATTACATCAATTTTAAGAAAATACTTCAAATTAATAAAAAGTACATTTAAATACAGTATTACTTAAATCAAAGGATAAACTGAAAACAAAAGAAAATCTGACATTTCAAATGGGATTTAATGTACAATTTGAAAACTGAAAATCATTCCTTAATTTGTACCAAACAAAAACTCTCCTTGGGACATTCAGCAGTGCTAATGATAATTGAGTACTCAATTGGAAAGGCCTTCAGTATAGTTTGATGTAGTACAAATGTCAGGGGAGATTATAACTCTCTTAACTATGATGGAAATTCCCAGTCTGTTAAAGGCAGGAAGTTAGAGGGAATAAACCACCACTAAATATCTTCATCATATATGATGCTTAAAGTTCCTGTTACCACACTCAGAGTCATCATTTTACCTCATCTTCTGTTTCAGAAAATCATTATGCTCTTTCTCTTGGTGAAACAAATGATTTTGCAATGTTCCTTGTGTGAGTAGGTGTTCCTGCATTGTTTGCCTTTGCAGCACTTGAGGGGCTCAGATATTAAAGCTCCACATCCCTCAAGCAGCAGGGATGCCCTGCCTGGGAGGAAGGGGTGGGCTGGGGCGGGCTGTGTAACCCCTCTTCCCTTGCAGTCCCTGTGGATGCTCTGTGAGGCAATGCCGGGGAAGAGTGGCACCAGGGCGGAGACCCAGGAAACGGCAGTGAGCCACAGGCTGGCTTCAGCGGGTAGTTCCCCCTGTTACCTCAACCAGAACGCTACAATTTCCTATTGAGGAGTCTTTTCAGGGTGTATTGACAGGAGTGGCAGACAGGGTAATGAAAGACAAATTCCATAACGCAAAAGGCAGAGGCGCTGACAATGAGATCAGAGACTTGACCCCTGACCCAAGTCAGCATTTTCTTTTCTCTCCTTCTCCTTCCCTCTTTCTTTCTCAGTTTACTGTTTCAGGTTTGCTTATTATATGGAACAGTCTCAATTGTGACCCTGAGCCCATTATTGCTTTGGCTTTTCCCCTTCCCTCAAATGATTGTTTGGAAAATGGCCCCAACAATGTGGAAAAGATGCTGATAAGTATAGAAAAGAGAGGTTAATGAGGAAAGCTTGGAGATGCTTGCAGTTTTTATCGAAAAGAATAGAAGGAAGGGTAGTGTTTTCAGTACTGGTGATAACTAAAAGATTAGTGCAAACCTCTGTGCATTTATGCAAGTTTGTGTGTGGTGTGTGTGTGTGATGAAGTCCTTCTGTCAGCCACTTTCACCAAGAGGATAGGACACACAGTGTCATTTCTTTTCCTGTAATGATTTAAGATTTCAAGCCATAACACCAAGATGTGAAAGATGTCTGTGTTGTCATTTTTCAAGCATTTAACCCTCTTTTTTAGCTTTTTCCTACAGAAACATTCATCAGTTAAAATAATTAATGTTACTGATTTAGCTTGTGAAAAAGGGAAAATACAATGTTTTACTCTAGGCATAGCAAGAATGACATTCTACTGAATACCAGGCATCTTCTGAAGAACATGGTTTCTTTGGTCCTATATTCTTTTAAGGTACACTGTCTCATCACCAGTTGTGTTCAGACATTTAACATTTTAAACATCTAGAAAGGCCTCCACTTTAATGTCTGAATAACAGTGAATTGAAATAGCCCAGTTATGCAAATCATAAAGATGTTTTTCAAAATTTTTCTTCTATTTATTATCTCCAGATTTCCTTATTTTGGGGTCCTCATCAGTCACAGTGTGAGATGTGTCAGTCAAACTGCATTAGTCTCACTGATATTCAGCTAGTTCCATCTTCTTTCTATAATTTTAAACTTCTTCAAATTTCAGGAGGACCATATCACCAAAGACATTAAAAAATCAAAAAAATTGTGCTTGTAGAATAGAGGGCTTGTCTTAGAAATAATTTAAAAACTCTAGAAATTACATCTATTATATAGATGAGTATTTATTCTTCAGGAATATAGTGTTTTAACATCCACAAACTACAAGGTACTTGAAGCCAAACCGGAAGGGATGGAGAACAAAAAATTCTGATGCCTAGAATCTTCAAGTTGTTGCTTTCACAAAGTCATCATTTTGTGAGAGTTTGGATGCCATGTCAAGGTTGTGCTGATGAGAAATAAACCTTTTGACAAATAGATCTGAGAAAACATTGCCTATTGTCTTTATTAAAAATATCCTGTGCCATTACTGGTCTGAGCCTTGAAGAACACAACTTTCAGACATGCTGCATTAGCTGCAGTGCTGTTCACAGCAATAATTTAATTGTAGACAAGCAAGAGCAGTACCCCAAAATTTTAGGTTCTATGAACCTGCAAATGAAAATATAGACTCCTATCAGGTAAAGGTATAAGGAAAATAGAAATAAAAATTTCTGAAGTCTATTGACATATTTTATAAGCATAAAGGTAAAGGTAGCAGAGTTTTAATTAAACTACTCCAAACCTGCTAATAGTTAATAAAATACTTATGGGAAGAATTTGTTCTTTGTAAAACTTCATTACACTACATTATTACAGGCTAAATAGAAGGAGTTTGAAGAGTCATCTAAATCTGACCTTTGTCTTTTCCTCTAGCTCATTGTGCTATTAGCAATAAGTTGGGTATGGATAATATTCTTTCTTAGAGCAACATATCCCCTTGGGAATAATTTTGTTCTCTGACCAATAGACATTTTTCTTTCTCTTACAGGACATTTATCAGGTTCAAGCATGTTTTGCCTCTTTTGCAAAGGACCACAAATCAAATCAAATATCACAAAGTACCTGGGGATTGCCTATGCCTCATGCTCAACCTTATTATAGGTACTATCTTACACCAATATATCCCATGTGAAAGTAGTCCTATTAGTATTCTCCACTAATGCTTTAAAGCAGGCCATTGGATAAGGGAATAAAGATAGAACCTTTAAATTATTAATAATAAAAAAAGTCTCCTATATCATATCAATTCACAGGAAAAAAAAAAGCAATTTGCTGTGGTGGAATAGGCATTAATTGAAAGGTTGACCTTCACTCAGCACAGCTTAGACAAGATCAGCAGAGTGGAGGCACTGGCGGACTGCAGATCTCCAGAGGGTTTCCAGCTCCTTGTTGTGATGCTTTGGATGAGGCTTTGCATTCTGCCTTGCTTCAGGGACTTGTTAAACTGCTGAAATTTGTGAAGTGAGGAAAAGAGCACTATTTGTACACAGGCTTCTGGCATGTTTCAAAATATGGGGCCAACAGGGTCATACCTTTCAGCATCGACCTATGAGCTTGCCTGCCTCACATTCCCAATGCATCATTCAGAATGGGGAGCCCTGTGTGGGTAGTAGGATTCTTCTACTTAAGACATTATGGCACCTGATTTAGATTTTCTATTGATTTGGTTTCATCAACTTGATCAGATAAGCATATTGGCCAGTGTTTATTGCAGGTGCCGGCAATCAAGAGTGGACTATGAAAACCAGACATAATTGTAATTTCCTAAACATGTTTTTTCCTGGGCAACTAGATATTCCAAATCCTGCTTCTAAAAGTGGAAGAGTTTTTTCCAAAGAAGAAAAGAAGTACACGTGTGATTTTATCATTGTTTAAGTAAGCTGAATATAGTAACAAAAGGAAAGTTTTGTTGAAAGTCTTCAGAAATTACAAAATACATGCTCCAAATTTGGAGCATATTTCTGTATGTCATCTCTAAAGTCAAAAATATTTTCAATTTGTGTTTCAAATGAACCAGGGGTGGCTTCCCCTCAATTAAGTCTTTTAACATCAGTCAGATTTACGGGATCAATTCTAGATTCTGCACCTCCTGAGGAAAGAGATTCTCCAGCTAATGTCAACCAAGGAAACAGCAGAACTCCAGCCGATTGACAGAACCTCTCCTGCTGCTATGCCATATTACAAGAAGACTAAATATAAGGTCCTTCAGTATTACTTTTCTGTTTGAAGCAGACTTGGCTTGCAAAATTGGAGCAAGGAAGAATGAGAATATATTCAGTGTGGCAGACACTCTTCAAATAGCCCGTGAAAGGAAAATCTGATCCTTTGTGCACGCAGGTTTCAGTCATTTGCCTCATTTTTCTCAGATCATACATCTCTAGGGACAAAAACCTCAAACCAAACGAGCAACAACTTCAACAGTCAAAAAAACCCTACTCTTCTCTGCAATGATTACAAACCCACACAAATCAAATTTTAATTTAACTATGCATGGAAATGAAAAAACAGCTACACTGTTGGGTCGTTTGGGGCCAGATTTTACTACCACTGAACAGAATTCTGGAAATCAAGATGATAGCATTTACTATATATCAGAAAATCCCCATTGCATACAAAGTAGAGATCGAGGATTCATGAAAATACTCTTCTTTTTGGCATACTGTCAAGATCACAGAATTAGGTGATCTGTTAATTTCTTTGCTGTCCTTTCATAGCTAGTTTACGGTATGATATCATAATACAAGTGGGAAAAGAAATAAGTTAATTTTCAAAGCTGAAAGAAAACTAATGAATTAAAACTGTGGGAAATGGGACAGTTCAGGCTTCTGTGCTATTTCTGGAAGCACAATAGTGAGCAGTAGATACTTTTTGAAACATTTTCCATTGTTCTGACTTTCTAGAAAAGAAAATGTTTTTGAAAGTCAAAAACCCCCCTATGGTCTACTTCTCTCATTTGTTGGGAAAGTTGAAGTGAGTGAAAAGGGTAGATAAAGCACTGCATGGCCTAAATACCACTGAATTCAGTAAAAGTCAGAGGATCTTTAGAAATGCAATTTAAATAATCTAGGTATATTTTTAATGTTCTTTTGTAGTACAGGTTTAGGATGAAACACAGATGAGCTCAGACATGCACCAAAATAGTGGAGCAGAAAAATATATATTAAACTGGAGCTTCTGTGATCAACCTCAAAATGTAGAAGGCAAATGAATTGCAGCCAAATATGATGCCTCTGTATGTGTGTGTGTGTGTGTGTTTGTACTCTTCAGGTTGAGTAGGAAGTGTAACTTGTGGTAATTCTTTAAAATTAAACATATTCCTGTTTACTCTTTAGGGTATTAAGTAGTAAAAAGTAAAGCGTCCTTCTCATTTTGTCAACTCTATTCTTTTCCTGTTACAGGGCATTTTTCTAACAATGCTCTTTAAGAGTTTTCCAACTAGCGTTCTACAGGGTAGACAGATTGTAATCCACACATTCCTCCAGAAATGGTTCTGCAAAAGGGAGAACCAGAGTCATTAATCCTTCTATTATATATATTACAAAAAACCACAAAATTATCTGTATAACACTGACAACAGAAAAGGATAAAGTAGGGTCAGTTGAGGCCTGTTGCTTATGCTTTCCCCTTTGGTGCAGCGTACAGGAAAAATATCATTGGAGGTGATTGGATCAGTGTGACATATCTTCCCCAGCACTGAAAGGTTCAGGGATAAAATCAAGGAAAAGCTAGTCAGAAACTGCAAAACTGTTTTTATATCTCATGAGCCATGAAAATTTTATTATAACTATATTTTTAACTTTAAAAAATTAGTTAAATTCATAGTGCACAGTGAAAACATTTTTTTTTTTTAATTTTGTCTCATTATTTCAAAATGTTCATAACTTTCTGAAAGGTACTACCAGCCTTCCAGGCTTCTTTTCAATAGAAAAGGTAGAAAAGTTTACTTTTTGAATAAAAGTGATTGAGCAGTTCTTGATTTATAGTTTGTAAACCGATTTCTCCTCTCTACTTTCTAGATAAAATTTTTTACACATTCCTATCACAAACAATTTGTGAATAAGGAAAATAATTGCCCGAATTTTCTAATGATGTTTAATCAGTGGATTATGGTTATTATCTGTGACAGAAAGAATTGAAGCCAGACTTGAGTGTCTGTTTATTGTCTGAATACAGACATTACATATACAACATTTTCTCTGCTCTGAATTCTTTGCTGTCTTCTGCCTTTGGTTGCCCATCAGAAGACTTGGAGTTTTTCCTAAAAAACATGCCTGCAAAAAGCATGGAGCACAAAAAGCATGGAACTCTGCATTTGCGGAGTCAACCAGGAGGCCTTGTTAACAGCTCTGTGCAATAATGTTTTATGCTGCCTTTATGGGACTCTATATCCTATTACAGTGGTAAACTGTAACATCAATTAAATTTTTTGTCTTTGCAATGAGCATTTAGGATTAGTAAGAAGAAATAAGATAAGTACTCTTTGATTAAAAAAAATAAAATAATAATTTCTTCTCTAGCAAACTGTTTCTTTCAGTCCCTTTTTCTTAGTGTCTGCAAATCAGAAATTAAAGTGCATATATTCCTTTTGGGAAATTGTAAAGATATTCCTCATCCTACTCTATGCAAATACAGCTTAAAAGGACCTGATAATATGAATAAAGCTTGCACAGATGTGAACATAGTCACCGGTAATTTACCAGGACTATTCGTGCCCAACTCTTTCTTCACATAAATAAAACTTGCTCAATGAGTCCTAAAGTCTTGTAGCATACTAAATGAAATAAATTAACAATTTCTCTTCAACATATCAGGACAATCAAGAGCAGATACTACCTGGGAAATCAACAAAATCCTCCCATCCATTCCTATTTGGTCCTGTACTGCCCTGTGGACTACTTCGTCAGCTCTGTCCCCCATCGTGTACCACTGTTCTGGAACCACTGGGTGGGGGGAAATGCAGGACCCCAGAAAGCTGTGCAGATCACTGTATAGACCTTCCAGAAGCTCATTGCTGCTTCTTGGAAATTATTGAGTGGAATTAACAGAATTATAGAATGGTTGGGGTTAGGAGGGACCTTAAAGATCACCTAGTTCCATTCATTACAACCAACAGAAACAGGAATGAAGAGCCCACTGCTACTGATCCTTCTGACTAACCTTCCAACTTGGTGTAGGAGCTAATATTCAGGTGGGCCCAGGTAGCATTTATTTCATCTAACATTATTCATTTTAGTTTCATTCTGCAACATAAATCTCTGCCTTCAGCTGTGTAGTCCTACCTTACTTTCTTTTCAGTAAAACTCCATAAAACTGCCTATGTCCTAAAAACTGCCTAATATCCAAGGTGCCAGTTTTAGGTGGGTACTCTCTGTGTGGTCTTCTGGAGAGAGGTGGTTTCCTTTAGAGATCACGCATTTTAAAGCCCATAGGCTCCCACGGCTCACACCGACCTATCTGCTGCT
Organism: Cinnycerthia olivascens; assembly: GCA_035048155.1. Taxonomy (NCBI): domain Eukaryota; kingdom Metazoa; phylum Chordata; class Aves; order Passeriformes; family Certhiidae; genus Cinnycerthia; species Cinnycerthia olivascens. The sequence goes on along the minus strand of JAWWMU010000106.1, from coordinate 89,260,416 downwards.
ATCCTCACTCCTTTGGCTATACAGCTCACCTATACTTGCAAATAAAAAGTCCAGCACCTTTTCTGTGATCCAAAGTGTGGTTGGCACACTGCCCCTTTATACAAGAAAACTCTCTTCTTGTTCCAAAGAGGTCAGTATCATATATCACGCTTACTATCCTTGGTTGCTCATCCAAGCTTAGTGCCAAAATATTTCACTATCCTCTTGTCCTCTCTCAAGGAGACCAACTCCCCCATATGTATGGGGACCCAAGACTACATTTCCCTGTGGTTGTATGCTATCATTTTCCATCCCACATGAAAACATTATATGAGATGAGATGTTTATTATTAGAGCTTGATACACCAGAGGAGGCAGACATGTGCCGTTTCAGTTGGAGCCAGACTGTGAAGCCTTTATCTCATGTTGGTAAGTCATAACATGGTTGGTTGTGGTCTTCAGCCTATTGGTAGTTACCAAGCCTTGGGAGTACTGCCCAGTCTTTAAAAACTCATATTTAAAAGATAAAATAAAATTAAAAAAGAGATAAACATTACAGCTTTTAGGGTTCTTTCCCTAATGATCCACTGTTAGACTTTTTGAGCTTTGGTATATGAAGGAAGATTTTAAGTAGCTATTTTTGACCAGCATCTCTTTTCAGTCCTGATCTTCCTTCATTCCTCTTTCACTCTCTTTTGAAGTTTCAAGAGGCAAGATATGCACTTAACCTGTGGTTCTTCCCAGCCTCACAATGTGCTTTATAAATCTTTGAGTCTTTCATACTGTGTTCCCTGCTGTATAGAATAAAGTGGAAATTAACTTCTGCAGAGGCCATTACCAAGATTTATTGATCTGAAAGGATAACATTTTCTTAGTCAAAACCGAAGCTAAACATGAAAGGAAGAGACTAAACATATTTAGTCCTGTGAGTTTTTTATAGCTGAGGTGCCAGGACCTTATTTCCGTTTTGGAATAATCTATTCTCTTTCTTTTTTATTTTTTTGAGCTCACAGAAAATGTCCGTATTTGTTTCCATGTTGTAGTTCAAAGCCTTTCTTTTTAAATTTCAGTAAGGACACTTCTCTGCAGGCTTTCCCTGAGGTCTGAAGTGGGTTTGTTGTTTCTGAAATCTCTGCAGCAGTTCTTTTTAATATCATGCCAGCTTGGAATTAAATTGCTTTTCACCTCTGGCATCTGTGACATGAAAAATATACATTTCTGTGTTCTGAAAATAAGAGACAGTTAGTATTTTGACATTTAATGAGTCTAGACATACCAGTTAGGCAGACTCAAATCTTTACAGTAGTGGCTTTTCAGTGTGTCTTTTTCAAACTATTTTTAATGCTTCCAACTGGTGTAACAAAATATGCTTTAGAAACGTGACTTTTGTATTTTTTTAGCCTTTTTTTTTTCAGAGATGTTAAAAGTTATTTGAAATTCCTTAAATACATCTATATCTATGGCATCCCATTTGTGAAACATTTGATAGTAGTTAAAACTTAATATGCAATTTGTACTTGAAATATCTAAACTAAACCTAAGTCCCATTGTATGGAACTAAGTGTAGGTGTAAGGATACTGTAATACCAAAAAGAAGCATAATATAAATTATTTTGTGATAGTGGCAATCAATCCCTTTTCTTTTTGATAGATTGTCAAACTGCCATTTGAAACTTCTTAGACAAACCTTATTGATCATAACTTTAGTTTTGCTCATATTAATAGCCAGCTAGAGCTTGAAAGCCTGAGTTGTCCAAAAGCTTCTTTGCCTCTTCCATAATTTATTGAGTGCTCTTTATCTATCTGCTCCTCTGATTTGTGCTCATCAGCCCTTGCTACCAGTTCCCTAATCTAAATATCCTCTCCTTTTTCTTCTAAGACACACAGGCAGAACTTTCCTCACATTTTTGGCATATATAAAGGCCAGAAATCAGCAGCTTGGGTGTACTTCAGATCTCCTTTGACTTTGAAAGGCCTCTGTACTGCAGTCCATTCCCATGGAGATGGTAAGACTCAAAGACACAGGAAAACCACTGTGGCCGTGCTGAGCCCCACTAACATATTACTTTGAATTACTGCACTTGCAAATTTATTTCATTTAATTCAGCTGGTTTCACTTATAAATCCAAAGTGACATAAAATCTTTTTTATTGCAAATGAAATTATCCCAATTTTCAGAACAAACTGTTGTTTTGAATTTCAAAGTATGGGAAAAGTTCTATTTTGTGCAAACTTTTTTAATGCGCACTCATTAGAGTAATGAATTAGTGGTAAGGTGACTCTGTGATTCATAAAACTAAGCAAATGTTTTTATTGACAGGACGAAATACTAAAGCTTTGTAACATAGGCTTTCCAACAGGTGGTCTGGATATTACTTTTCCCAACCCCAGGCGTGAAGGTCTCTTGGTGGAAAGGTAATTGCTAGAATGTTGCAAGGCTTCAGAAAACAAATACACCAGTTCAGCTTCCTTAGCACCCTTTTACGCCTTGAAAGTTTCCCTTGTACTTCTCAGTCTTTTTCATACATAGATAGGCTTCCTTTCCATGTAATGATGGGAGTAATTACACTCACTCACTTTGCTGTTCCAGGGGTGCTTCACTCTCTGTCTTGGCCCATTTAATCCCAGTCAGTAAGAACTGTAGGAAGGCAAAAGCCCCTTTGAGCCTCAAACAGCCCTCTTTGAGACATACCTTTAAATCCATCCATTGACATGTTCTTCTCAATCAGTGACAGAGGAGGAAAATAGAGAAGTCTACTAGTTAAAAATAAATGCAAACATTTTTTACTTGCTTGTGGAGGAACTGAAGCTTCTTCCAAGCATTAAAACAATCAAAGGCATTAGACATCCTCCTTGGAATAAATGAGCTGCTGCCAACTGCTTTTTCTAATATCTCAAAACTTCTTTGTGTTCATGATGAGAGGACTATGCACTGTCACCTTTGAGAAGTGCTTCTGTAGGAACAGTTACAAAAATCTCCAGTGTGGGGAAAACTCAGCGCAGTTGAAAGTCTCAGAACAGTGGGTTTTTCTTAGCAAGATTAAGGGTTTGACCTGTAGTTCTAGCCCACAGATATCCTAAGAATTGTATTTAATAAGACTACATTAGTTCTTTGAATTAAAAATGAAACAAAACACAAAAAAAGAAATCCCCAACATGTACAAGAGGAGATCACATAGAGGAGGTAACATCTATTTGAGAAGGCATTTTGTTATTTGGAATTCTGGGGTAAAATTGTGAAAGTATATGTACGTATGCCATACTTGAATCACTTGAAATACTCATGGAAGAAAAATAACCTCATTTGTGATTGCCTGTGTTGTTTGCAAAGGCATGGAAGTGTGGGAATGTAGTCAGAAAAGTCAAAGGAAATTCAGACTCTAAAAGGAACAGCTTTCCACTTTGATTAGATCATCAAGTAACATTCAAGAATGACTGTCACCTTATTCACAAATCTTGTAGAAGACGATCCTACAGAGCACAAGCCTGAAAATCATCATGTTATCTTGTATGCAGCTATAATATTTCCATGTTTCAGGAACTAACAATGAGAAATGCATATTTCTTCTACATTTCCAGCATATGATTTACATAATATTAAGTTGTTAACATTATCCTCATACACTTCTGCAGTAACACTTTTATACATTGATGATCACCTTATTTTGCGATGTCTAATTTTCTTTTGCAATGTCCAAAATTCTGTTTTTAAAATATTTTGATATTTGAATAAAGAAAGATCAGGCTTTATAACTTCTAAAACTTTATGGTAAAAATAAATAGTGAAGGACAAACTAAAATTTTTTTTTTATTGTTTTATATACTGATTTAAACCTTACAAATTGCACTCCACTAAATTTTAATCCCTGCCTTCCCTCCCTCTTTTTAGAAGGCAATGAAACACTTAATTTAAAAATAATTGGAGAATTATTTATTTACACAAGTTATTCATTTAATTTGATCATTTTTTTTTCTTCAATCTATTGTATAAAACTGTACCAAGTTGATGACTTTGAGTTAAGTAAGTGACACATTTTGAAAACAAGATTATTTAATTTCATTAATTCATCATTAGACTAAGTCTTTAGAAATTCCTCTTTCATAGGTTAAACAATAAAAAAGAATTTCAGCACCTAGACCTTTGCTGAGAGAGAAAATGTACAACATAATAATTTATGCATATGTCTCTCTATATATGAAGAGTATGTACAGATGAGGGAAAGCTGAGAGTGTGAGAGAAAGCAGAATGATCTCAAAAAAAGGTAAAAGGTATATTTCATTCTTGTAAGAAAGGACATAGAGACAGAACTGGTGTATAAATTCTTGTCTTAGAATTTTTTCTTTTAAAACACTGTTGATTAAGAAGTATAGAACCAAGGTGTTTATACTAAAAATGATAGGCTTTGACTCTGTACCTGTCATGTACTTCCATAAGAGAAGCTGGCATTTCCATGAACAAATACTAGAACAGAATTTAGAAGACTTATGAGGGAAAAAAAAAATCTCTTTACAGCCACAACCCAAAGTGTATGGAGAAAAAGGAGGGTGAAAATATATTTTCTTATGACAAAACTTGTTTTATATAAAAGTTGACAGGTTGAGAAATTAATACAGGCAGTTGAAACCAAGAGAAACAAATCAAGGCTAATGATAGACTTGTTAAAATTATGTCTGGTTACTTTGAGCACCTCTAAAATTAGCATATGGAGCCTTTTCAATTTAGGCCAGCTCTACGGAAACAACTTGTTTACTCCTGAGGTTCTTACTTAAAAGTGCAGTGAAATTAAGACTACTTGCAAATTTCTGCTTTCTTCTTTTAATTTGCTTGAATAAAGTGTATCATTTCTGCCTAGGCTCATGTTGAAACAGCTTTTCTAAAATGTAATATCCTCACTAAGACAGTCTTGAAAATTATCATAAAGAAAATATGTCTGTGAGGATATTTAAATAAAAGATACAGTGAGGGCTCCTAGGACTTCCTACACAGAGTTTATAATTAATATTGGGGTTTTAAAAAAAGTGGATTCCATACACAACTGTAGAGATTTTGACTAGTAACAACTGGTAATTTCAGCTATAGCTGTAATACATAAGTATATTAGATGTAAGGGTTAAAATGAATTTATTTTTTCATAAATAATTTTTGTTTAAGTCAAAACTGTTTTGTAATGAGCTTATTTGAGCTCCTTATATAAAGAACCTCATAGCTCCACTACAGATGTCAGAAAAACTTGCAAGAGGGCAAAAAATCTGTGAAGGGAATATTGCCTTCTGATAGACCCTTGGATTGCAAGGCAAGATACTGAAGAATGATAAAGGAACTACTGTAGTTGTTGTCACTAACATAAATTCAACTGCATACAGAAACACAAAAAATATGTGTGTGCTTATCGAAATTATATAATCATTGTCTGTGCGAGTATTGACTATACCTAGAGGTACAAGGTCAATGTCCTGGAAAAAAATTAATATTTGTGAGCCGTGTCACGTGCATAGTACTTGGATATAGTATCACTTGCCCAGGCACTGAACTGCTTTTACAAATGAATGCTCTCAGTCTGTGCCTCTTTGGGAGGAGAGAAGAGCAGAGAAGGACCATATTAACTGTGTTGCAAGATGGCTTCTCAACCTTCTCAACCTTCTTTCCTGCCACTTGAGAAATAAGATGAAACCAATTGCCTGCTCCATGTACTGCAACTGTGTGAATGAAAGGAAAGCAATAAAGATCCATAGTTATAAAAAGTGGCTAAATAGGCTACTACTATGGCTTATCACTTGTTTGGAACATTAAAATGAAAGTAATTTAAAACTTTGGAAATTCTCTTTGAAATCCCCTAATTAAAAAAGACTTCTGAAAGTTTAACCCTGTTTCTTGATTTTATAACAGTCAAGAGTAGTTTTTGGTATGAAAAGTTATGTTAATAGTGTCGTAACATTCTGATCCATGCAGATTTGTAGAGCCCATGGGTTGAATGGATTAGTTTGGAAGCCCAGAATTGCTTGCAATATCTGAAAACTTCTGTATCATCTTATTTTTCCTTTATTTTGTTTGCTTATCTTTTAAAATGTTGTAAATATGCATATAGATAGGTATTAAAACTGTACCCCAAGGGTTTAAAATTCACAAAATGTCGATATTAGTTCCTCATATGGAGTTAACTGCAGCTGCCCACTTGCTTATAAAAACTACCCTTAAATTCCATTCTGGTCCAATCTTACAAAATGATCTCACATCCTTCCCCAGATGACTAGTTAAGCAGAATATGTATATACATGCATATACTGAGAAAAATAGTGAAGTAATGTAGGCTGGATTACATCATGTCTATGGTTAACAGGAGCCAGAGGTCTAAGCTTTCTCTGCAGTTTGTGGCAAGAAGCTGCAGGCCAAAAGGTCAGGAAAAATATTTGGAATTGAACAAGCAAGGGAAAGGTGTAAGAGGGGAAATGGGCAGTCTGAAAAGGTCTTGAAAGAGTTCTCTAGAAAATGCACGGTGCTGTAATACTGATCTCTCGCAGTTTAAAGAAGAAACTGGTAACACTGAAATCTGAGTGATTTGAGGCAAATAGTAATAGTCAAACAAACATGATTCAACTCTTTCTTTTCCAAGGTAACTTTATTGTCAATCACAGCACAAAACTCTTCTTTCTTTTTTTTTTTTTTTTTTAATCATAATGTAAAATAATGTAATAGTGTGAATTCTGATAGTATTACAAAATTCTGGTACCAGATTCCCTTGTAAATGTAAATATCATTCCTTCCTCAGCAATGCATATTAGTCCAAATGCCAACAAGAGTGGGAAAGGCTCAGCTGTTTTGGAGCAACTGAAATAAAAGTGTTGAGCAGTAGCATTAATAGTATTTGTAGTCAAGTCTGCTTCCAATAAACCTTCGTAGTGAGACTTCCTGCATTTGAGTGGAACACAGGTCTGCTGTCAGAGTTGTCATGGAGCTCCTCAAAAAAAGGACTTGGAGGTCAGGACATATGTCTCAGTTATACATGGTAAGAAACTGGTGCAGTTTTTGTCTCAAGTCTAAAAAATGCTGCTGCTGCAATTCATTTGCAATTGAAGTCTTAGAGGATTTTCTCTATTTATAATTTAATTTCAGAAGTACAGTTCTTTAATGGCCCTTTCTAAAAAGAGATGAAACGGTAGCTGTAATAATGCAAAATTGCAAAATTATTATTTTTTAAATTATTTAAATTCCTTTTCACAATTTCACTAGAAGAAAAAATTCTTAACCTTGTCTTTTTGTGGATTTTTTTTCTTTCTTTAGATTTTTCTCATTTCTTATCTATGTTCCTCTCCTTATGCCAAATTTGTATACACAAGGGAGGTTTTATTTAATTTGACCCTTACCAATTTCTTTACTTACTGTCTTTTGCAATAGTCAAGGAATGTACAATTTGATACTAATTTAATAATTTGCTTAGCAAGTTTTTTCCTGTTTGTAATTTCTCCATTTAATCTTATGATTCAGATATTACTTTTCAACTTAAACATACCATTCTAATTGCAAATTTAAAGCCAGTATGTTGCATGTAGTTTCATACAAAATTTCATGCGATCTTTGATAAACAGTAAAATGATACGTGTCCACAGTTCAAGAACTAAAAATTTAATAAAAAGAAAGGGAAATTAATATTGTTTTTTCTTGGAATATGTCAACAGGGCACAGGTTTCCTGATATTTTTAAAAATTATGTAGTCATTACTGTATAACAGTTTAATTTATCAAACACAATCATCATTTTCATAATTTTGTTCTTACAATACATTCATAAATACCAAATGATGATACTTGCTAGAAAGAAAAATTCTATCCCACAGTTTCTCTGATCCTATTTCTAATTAATAGGTTTGATAAACTATCTGCAGCTATATTACTTCCATAGTATATATTTGGAATATTTAGTATGTGCCTCCAAATCATCTTTCAGCAACACTTACTGGGCATTGTAAAAGCTTACTTCAAAACTAAGCTTTTTTTGCAGACTTTACCAATGTAGTTTTGCAATTTTGATTGTATTCTTTAATTTATTGTATTTATATTAATTCCTCAGGGAATGGACACAAAATGGACAATTAAATTGTCTTTACTGAATTTGCTCCTGCCAGCTGCAAGTTAGCTGATTTTTTTCCTGAGTGCTTCCAAAATGACAGATATCCCATGAATCCCATTTCTATGAATGGGATTTAAGGAGTTGGAAGCACTTAATTCTCTTTACCTACTTATTCAATGCCAGGTATTATTTTCAGTTTTCTGATCTTTCAATCTCCATCACTTTCATCATTCACGAATTTCCGGTGTCTCATTAATGTGATTACCACTGCTACACTTATACATCTTTAAGCAGCCACAGATGGAGTTAAACAACTTAAATTCATTAGGGTTTTATTATGTTTATTCTCTTTATTTTGAGTTGTGATTTACTGTTTTTTATATTTTTTTAGATATCTGAACAAAACTAATACACAAACAAGCAAACACACACACCCACACACACACACACACACCCACACACACACACCCACACACACACACACACCAGCCCAAACATCTAGTTTGTCAGTATACACAAAAATCAAGTTTGGAAGGTAGAGTGATGTCAGACAGAAAGGTAAAAGAAATGATGCAGACAACAAAGAGAGTGAAATGGAAGGGTGTTGTGAATAAAAAAAGAATATATTTAGAATCAAGTCTCAGCCCCAAGTTACCAGAATTCAGTTAAACTCCATCTTCTTATTACTGATAATTTCTCTGTTGGGAAGGAAAAACATCCAGCTTTGATTTAAATGATATTGTCTTAAGGCAAATAATTTTGAATCATGAATCAATATGACAATATAATAAACTATCACACATATACATTCAGAACAAATGTATTATTTATGTGCTTTTCAGAGACAGATGCTTTGATGGTTTGGAACAGCTTCTGTGTTGGCATGCTGTCTGTTCCTTCAACCCTTGGGACACACACAAAAAACCCCTGTGTGCTACACCTGTGTAAACGGGGATGGCTCTTTTTCCACAGACATTCAGTAGGAAACAAAGGAAGAAGGTCATCCAGGCAAAAAAATCTAGGACAATAGCTGATCACATCTCTACCATCCCCTTTTCTGGTTCAGTATTTATAAGGATAATTAATTGACCTATCTAATTTTTCCTTTCCCTCTTTCTTTCTCCTTCATGCTATGGTTTGCTCGCAAGTACCATGATATGTACAGGAAGAAAAAGGGAAAGGGAAGGAATGGAAAGGAGTTCAACCTGCCCAGCATATGCTGGGTTTTTTCAGACTGCCAATACTGAAGCATCTTAGAGATTTAAAAAAATTACAGATGACAATTTATTAACTTAGAGAGTGTTTCATCCTACATAGAGGACTTTTGTCTTACTTCATCTTAACTGTTAAAGATGACGTGATTACAGGTCTAAAAATTAGTGGTTTATTGGGTGCAAATGATTGTAACTTGATTTCACTGCAGTATGCAAAAGGAATAAAAGACATACCAGTGAGATAAAAACTTGGTTCTTAAAAGGGCCAGTTTAACAAAGGAAAAAACAATTACAAGACAAATCAACTGGGAGACAAAACTCAGTTGGAAAAGGCTAAATAGTTATTGCAAACTATTTAATAATTTTTAACTAGATGCCTAAAATGCTATGAGCAAAAGTTCAGCTTGGTCAAAACTGAAAACAAGTATCAAGATAGCCTAAAGGATAAATGACAGTAACCGTAAAAATGTGGCAACCATACAAACAATAAATGAGTTATGAAAAGAAAAAAAAAAGAGAGCAATGAATATTAACTAGATCAGTTTTATCAGTAGAAGATTATTTGGAAATAAAAGGGCACAAATACATTTATAAAATTAACTTTTATTTTAAACTTGATTTGTAAAATTCAACATACTGTGTGCTGATGTGAGCATTAATGAATAAAGGTCTCTGAGCTCTCTTTGGTTCACAGGTGAACAAACTTCTAAGCTTTTGGCCCAACTGTATATTCAAGATATGTATTTTCTTAATATCCTCACCCAATCTTCTCAAAAAAAAAGAAATTAGGTATCATGGTGGATTTTAATAGACTGGTCACTTACATGACTAAAACAATCTCATGCAATTCTTTGATCTAAACAAATCGCATAGTTACAGTGTGGGTCAGGTTGGGAGGGACCACAGCAGATCATTGGTCCAATCTCTCTGCTCAAGCAGAGCACATGGCACAGGGCTGTGTCAGGATGGTTCTTGAATATCTCCTTTGAGAGAGACTCCACAGCCTCTCTGGGCACACCTGCTCCAGGGCATGGTCACCCACACAGTAAAGTTCTACTTCATAATCAGGTGCAATTCCTGTGCATCATGTCCTGCCCATTGCCTCTTGTCCTACTGCTGGAAAGCACTGAGAAGAGCCTGGCTCCGTGCTCTTGGCACCCTCCCTTGAGATACTTGTACACATTGATGAGGTTCCCTCGCAGTTGTCTCTTCTAGAGGCTGAACAGGCCCAGCTCCCTCAATCTGTCCTCATAACAGAGATGCTCCAGACCCCTAACTATATTTGTTGCCCTCCATAACTTGTCACAGCACTCCAGATGTGACCTCACTGGGGCTGAGTAGAGGAGCAGGATCACTTTCCTTGGCATGCTCTTCCTGGTGTACCCCAGGATACCACTGGTCTTCTTGGCCCCCTGGGCACACTGTTGACTCATGGACTACTTGTTGTCCACTCACAACCCAGTGATTATTTGTGGAGGAATGACTGATATGCCAGAGGGCTGTGCAGCCCTTCAGAGAGATCTCAGCAGGCTGGAGAGATGGGAGAGAGGAGCTTCAGCAAAGGCAAATGCAGGGTCCAGCACCTGGGGAAGAATAATCCCCTGCATCATTACAGGCTGAGGGACAACCTTGTGAAAGCTGCTCTGTGGAGAAGGACTTGGGAGTCCTGATGGACAATGAGTTGTCCATATCTACAGGAATCTGAAGGGAGGGTGACAAGACGGTGGATCCAGGCTCTTCCTGGAGGTGTCAAGCAGCAGGGCAAGAGGCGATGGGCAGAAACTGATGCACAGGAAGTTCCACCTAAATATGAGAAGAACTTCTTTACTGTGTGGGTGCAAAATGATAGGACCCAATAACCCATTGTGGTCCCTTCCATTCTTACCAGTTGTGTGACTCTTTGATTCTGTGACTACTGCAACTGTGAATCTACTGCTTGCATTCACAAGAGATGAGGAATGCTGAAGAGTTGGAAAGTCTTCAGAGAGGGTTGAGTCATGCCATGAAAATAATTTAAAGGCTGGAAAATATTCTACATATACTCCAGCAGTCTATTTAGCTTATCAGCGAGAAAATTTAGGGGATTGCCTGAGCTGACCTTAGACTAGTCTACATGAAATATCAAAACACAATAGTAGGTGATCTTCATTCCAGTGTAGAAGGAATGAGATCCATTTCTTGCTAGTAAAAGAAGACAGAATCAGACTTAAGGTAGAAACTCTTACTACTACAGTAATTTATCAGTTTTGCTATAGATTTGAGTGTACATTTTTCTAAGTCTTAAAAATTCATTCAATGTGGTCATTTAGCTGCACTATGTAAAGGAAAAGACATGGATCACAATATCTGGTTGTCCGCTTGACTTGCTCACAAATCTCTAAAAGGGAAATTGCCTACTCTGCGAAGGATTTCATAAATCTCTTAACACACTGAAGAATTTACCACCTTGAAAGGACACTTTTATCTTCCATGCCTTCACCAGAGAAAGGTACAGATCCTGAAGACATCTGCTGGTTTAACAGAATACTACTTCTATTTGTCAGGAAGAGAAAAAGCGAGGGTGGTGAAATGGTCCTTAAAAACTCTGTCTCAGGTTTGGTTTTTTTCTGATGTGGTTCCTCAAGATTGTAGCTGGAGTGCTTCAGATGTATTACTTCTTAGCTTGAATGAAGAGTGATACCACAGAAAAATGGGAAGGCATAATAGCTGTAGCACAACATGCTCATGATGATCATTTCTGTCACAAGTGTACCCAGGTCCTGAGAAATAGTCAGCCCCTCTTCAGAGCGACCTGGCATACTCAGGACACTATGATCTCAGAGCAGGGCAATAAGTCCACCAGAAAGTTACCTGTGAGGAAAGAGCCTGGAGGAGACAAAAAAGTCCACAGTTTATGAGCTGAGTGCTGCAAGTTGAAAGGGGAAACACACCAGGAAGCATTTATATCCAGAATGACAGTGGCAGCAGGCTGTAAAGGAAAAGCATCCTTTCTCTGAGCTGTCTGAAGAGTGGAAGTTTGCAAGCTGGATCTGAAGGAGCTGTGGAAATCAAACATCTAGGTTGAATGAAATCACAATAGCACAGTCTCTTTCTGAACATCTTTTGTGTACGGGTTCAGAAAGGCGGTATGAGAAGCGAGTCAAATCTGAGGTAAATTACTGACACCAGTGCAAGAAGCTGACAGGGAAAAATGAAGGAAGAATAGAAGTTCAATAGAGCATCCACTACTGAAAGCATCTCTTGAATGTTTTTGGTGTTGATTTTTTCTTTTAATGTCCTAAAGATAGTGTTATGAGAAAGGAAGTTTGACTATATAGAAAGGCTTTTCTTTATCTTCTGTTTTAATGTCAGCTACAGAACCCTTCTCTCTATATATATTTTATCAAGCCATGTTTTCAGATGCAGATAACCAATGTAGACAATACTTTTATGATAAACAGTTTAATATGGGAACAGTCATTAATTTCTAATTTAAAATGATCATAGAAAGCTATAATTATTTTGAAACTGGGGACAATAGTCAAATATTTTAAATTGTTTCTGTTTCTGACTAGTATATTTTCTTGAAAATATGTAAATAAAACTCATAGAATAAAGGCACTCCTTTCTATATTTTATGTATGTAAAATGCTTCTAAAATATTAGCACATAACACTGCATAAGAGCATGAAAAGAACTATCAAAGCATCTTTCCTTTTCAGCTATCTGATTAAGTTGTATTAAGCATTGTATAGGGTGCTGGAAAAGCATAATCAATTTACAGAGCCAAAGACAGCTTCACTCTAGGTGTGAAGAGACATAGCAGCACATAATGTGATTAGGATCATACATGTCAGATGGGATAGCATCAGAGGAGCCTTAGACAGTCATTCCCTAAAATCTGCTCCTGATTTGAAGAGTTTTAACGCCATTTCCTCTGCCTTTGGCATTCTGTGGCCTTTTTGAATCACAGAAGTCTGTTCTACAATCATTCCAGGTCAGAGTCTTTACAGTTACTTCTCAATTGCCTGTGTAGAGATTCAACTTCTGCTGCTGGGCAATGGGGGAGGCAAGCTTTCAAAGAGCAGCCAGTTTCACCTCTGGGAGAGACCACATCGAGCAGAGCTCCTCTGCATTGCACCTTTCTGCCTGTCTGTCCTCTCCCAGTCTTCCTGGGTGATGGTCCAGCTTTCCTCAGGGTTTATTAAATATACATCCAGCATGGGAGGGTCTGTAGCTGTGGCTGAGTCTTCACAACACAGAGAAGCAAAACGGCAGGAAGATTTTGGCTAATTTAATGAGATGCAGCATGGTTTTCAAAAGGACTTCAGCTCCAAGGAAACAACATGGCACCCATTGTCCCACCATTTCAACATATCTTTTTTCACCCAAAGCAAGTTGCACACGATTTGTCTTCTGAACAGTAGGATCTCTGTGTTTCCCCCCTGAGGCCTAGCAAGAGGAAATGCTAAGCTAACTGGAACCTGGCTATTTGTATTGAATTAGTACAGTCATTAGGACTTTAACTATTTTTATTTGGTGACAGTTTGCTACTGATACCACCTTTGGGACACGCACCTCTCTCTTTTATGTTGCTTTTCTTATCACTAACAGGAGAAAATGACTGATTGGTTTTGGCCTTTGCTTGAAACTCCTTTTCGTGACTTTCTTGAGTGCATATCCTGTAGCAAATAGATACTGCTAGTATGCACCAGTCTTCATTTACCAGCCTGAACAAGTGCTGACAGATGAGGGAGCTGACAGTCTGCCCTACTGTTGAAGCTGGGAGATATAGTTACATGTGAATTTGCTGGCTTTTTAGACCTGAATAACTACAATTGTGTAAAAGGGTCACCTCTGGGCTCAGTTATCATTCTGAAAAAAAATTGAACTTTTTTTAAAAAAAGCCACGAATTTTTGGCCTTCTGATAAGTGATGCCCAAGGAATGCATGGCCTTGGAAAGTCAGTTTTTCACAAAATAGCACAGGAAAAAATAAGTCTAATGCTATTTTGATAGCAAGCAGACATGTTAGGCATAATTATTATCCAAATTAAACCACTAGTATTTTTTCCTATAGCAATGGCTCTCAGAAAAAGTCCCTCGCTCACTCCCTGTCTGTCTACCTGTCTGTCTGTGCTAAAGAGTTTTGCACCATATTATCACATTATGCATGTCACTGTCAACTTGTCCATTAGAAGTCTGCTCCTCCATTGTCTTCAGTAGTACTAATCATGCAGGACTCTACTCTGGAAAACATAAGGTACTCTGGAAATCATAAGGCAGTCATATTTGGTTTATACTCCCACAACACTACTAGCTCTTGAGAATTTTGTGATAGTGGTTTGCCAAAGCAATATCAATAATCACAGAGAACAAACACAAAACTGTTCTGCACTCCACGGGTGCATTTTCAGGTATACAATGTTTTTAAAATATTTGTTTTGCGTTAAAATTCTTTTTCTTTTCCCTATATCAGTTTAAAATCAAAAATTTAAAGCCTTAGTAAGAACCTGTTAATGGAAAAGAAACTTTTAAACTAAACTACCTCCTTGCTGACCATAAGATGAGCATGAATTTGAAGAGTAGTGGAAAAAAAATACTTGACATTTGCTCTGACTTGTCTTAGCTTTGCAAGAAGCAGTAGACTCTAGGTGTTCATTGAATGGTGACCACCTACATCTCCTAAAGTCTTCACACAATTTTTCTTTCTCTTCCTATGTTGCAAATATAGCTAATTATTTGTTCAGCATATTATTCCTTCTAGTAGAATGAATTCCCAGTCTACTATGGGTGCCCTATCAGAGATGCTTTGTTACAGAATTTTCTGAAATCTTTTTCAAATTCTCTAGAAATGCTGCTTCTGAGTTCATTCGTCAGTGTGGAAAATAGTATGCATCTAATTATCTAGGCAGGCTGATATCTACTGTATCAGGATACACAGAAAAGTGGTTTATTTCAGCTTTTTAAAGGTTTACACCAAAGTTCTTCTACTGCACATAGTTTTTCTATTCAAATCTGCTTTGCCTGCTGCTTTGATACAGTCACAGAGAACAGTCTTATTAGCATTATGTTAAGGACACTCGGCAGAAAGACAACAAGCTGCTGTCCTGATCTCATTCTTGTTTATTATTGACATTCATAGTCAGACAGGAGCATTTTTCTTAAGAAAATTATTTTTGGTTTGTTTTAATGATGAATTTAAATATTTCCATTCCTATAAAATTCTAATGTGACTGAAGAACTGATAAAAAAGATCACAGGAAGGAAAGTTGAAAGGTAGTGGATTTATAGACGTACTCTTTATAACTGTTTTGCTTTTATTTCTTGTTAATACCCATCTAGCACAACATCTAATTAACATTCTGGATAAAACACAGCATTATTAAGGCTTCAGTACACTCATAGACACCTTTCAATTAAGGTGCTTGAGTTCACACAAAACATGCTTTCCAATCCTCAGAAAAAGCTTTCAAGAAAACAAGCTGAGTCTTGACAAGTTTATGGTAAATAAAAGGAGAGAGACTTTTCAAAGCTTATTTGGGCCCTTACAAAAAAAAAAAAACCCACAACAAAATCCCCTCCAGAAATATACAGAAACAGTTTCCAGGCCTTTATCAAAAAGAAACAAGAACTCTGGAAGTCTAAAACCTTTTTAAGTCTTAGACTGATCTCAAAAATTTCCTACCATTTTTGGAAAGAGTGTTTTTCAGAGACTAGGTATTTTCACTGGGGTTTCCTCACTCTACATAGCATTCCACTAGATCTGAACCACTTAATATTTTTATGGAGGAGCAAAGTAGATCTGGCTTAAGACTGGAAAAAATCAGTGCCTGTCAGGCCAGTGGAACAAACTGGTGTTTTGGAATCTATTCTTTGATTCCTCAAGTTTATGTATCCTGTCTTATTGTTACCAACTAGTTGGCATACCTTTCTTGTGCTTCTGTACCAGACTGACACTTTGTTATGAATTTATTGTAAAATGGATTTCAGTAACGTGTAAATGAAATTAAAATGGAATCCTACTGCAATTTTCTGTTTCCCTTTGTAGAACTTGAAAGTATTAATCAAATTCAATAAAAAAAAGAAAAAAATCAAGTGCTTAATTTTCTTTCTTTTGTAGCTTTTGTCCATGCTAAACTTTCTTCCCCTGCATTCTGTTTTCTTTCTTTTACTTAGATAAACTTTTTTTTCTAAGCACTACTTATGGTTTAAAAAAAAAAAAAAATGGAAGTAATCTAGAGTTCACTTACAGATCAAGTACCATAAGCTGGTGTTTTTAAGTATCCTGAAAGTTTATTAATGCTTTCCAACTCATTTCCTACTTCCCTGCCAAAAGCAGTCTTTAGTGGACTGTAAAGTTTTTTAAATAATAGACATCTGATCCAAGTTTCTTATGATTTTTCTTTTCAAGAGATCACATACTTTCAGAAATCTGGTAAATTTTTATTGCAATATAAAAATCTGGTATTTGGACTGGGTGCTAAGAGTTGTGAACTTATTAGCCTTTTAACATCTGTTAAAAAATTCATTTCCTCATTCTGAAAGGTTCATCTTTGCTTTAATACACATATTCATATGATGTTTAAGTCAGAAGAACAAAAGATTACTGACCCTCCACTCACAAATAACAGTATGTGATATCAAAATGGTCATGACCTTTTAGAAAAAAGCACTCTTTTGAAGTATCATGCAGGACTGTAAAAAATTGTCATTTGTATCTATTTTATGAGCTTGACAGCATCATTTGCATCTCTAAATAAAGGATCTCTTTGATGGTGTATGACTTCCAGAAAAGAGGGAGACCATCTCTTTGTGATCAAAGATCTCATAGATGCAACTTTATACTCTCCCAAACATATACCTGACAGACTCTTAAACTGGGGTCTCAGCACAAGATCCCCCCCATAACCAAACTGTGATCTCGCAGAAGACTGGCATCAGGAACAACAAATGCAGAGGGAATCTTCTGAATACAAGTCAGTCTTAAGCATCTCATAGAGGCTTGGGGCCTTGGGTCTGTCACTTTTATGTTGCCTCAGGATTTTTTTATGCTCTCGTGTTTTGTGATCATTTGTAGAACACCTAGGCTGCAAAACAACATTGAGCTCCATGTCAGTGTGGCACTGTTAACATCTATAAACTGGCTTATCAGAGAAGCTTAGAGCAGGGTTAGACATTTCTACAATCAACAATCTTCTCCATGCTTTTGATTAAAATTTAATAAAAATTTTCAGTGAGGTGAAACTTGTGCAGAGCAGGTGAGGAAAGATCAACATTTACTCAGCCCAAATCTAATCCAACCACTTTTCCCTCTTCTCATATTCCCTATTCATTCAGAGGGGCCAGAGTGTCCCATCTATTCCTGAAATTTAACAGGCAGCATGACATAGTCTCTTACTCAGGAAAGAGTATTAAAAAAAATAGTTTCTATTTGTAGGATCTGAGGTATCTAAAACTCTATCTGCACCCCCACAGCAGTCACAACTCACCTTTTTAAGCCAAAGGTTTTTCTTTAACTGCAACGATATAAAATTCCAGTGGGGTCACAGTGAATCCTATCCAGAAACTCACCACTGTAAAATATAAGAAGGCAGAATTCAGTGATGATTCACTCAGAGCCAATATAAACCAACAAACTCAATGTTGTGAAGTCCCAGTGTGACTGTGGAGTTCAGGCTATGCAAACTGTTTAGACCAGACAAACTCTGCAACTGTCTCAGGATACTCTTTATTGGTTAGAAAATGGTGCTGGTGAAATTATCACATTAACATTTTACAGGAACACAAAGGAAGGACAAGAAAAGAGAGAACGAATGGGAAGCTCAAGGCAGATTTCTTCATTATGCTCTCTGAAAGCATTGCATCATTTCCAGAACCAGTACTGTATCTTGATGGGCTAAAATATTTGTGACTGCATAAGTAAAGTACAAGTTAATTAACAAAATATGTGGTTTAAGTACTGATTTTATGTTATAATTTGAGATTGTATGTATTAATACAGTGTAAACATCTTTGTTGATGCAGACTCCTAAATTTATCTAGTTAGTGAGGCACAAGAAAGCTTCCCTTCTTCCTCCTGAGACATTTGAAAGGCCAGGATTTTAACAATGGCTTTCAAAAGCCTTCCATCATAAACATTCAAAGCAGTCCAACATGGAAGGTCAGTCATCAATCACTGTTACGCTGTCCTTCCTGTGTAGCTCAGGCAACTTTGTAGCACAAGCTATTTCACATGCATCCAAATTCATTCTGCCATGGGGTTTTTGGGTTACATCATTACAGAAACATGTGGCTTTGTTCTACACATGCTGTGATGAACCACAGAATCGTTAGGGTTGGAAAAGGCCCTTAAGATCATCGAGTCCAACCACTAACCCAGCACTGCCAAGGCCACCACTACACCGTGTCCCTCAGTGTTCCACCCACACGTCTTTTAAATCCCTCTGGGTGTGGTGACTCCTCCACTTCCCCAGGCAGCCCGTGCCAATGCTGTGCCAACCCCTCTGGTGAAGAAATTTTTCCAAATATCCACAAAAAATCTTCCGTAAATAGAGTGAATTCTAGTAAAGGATGTATTTGTGAGCAAACTTTATTATCGTTCCTTCAGCAATTTTTTTTATTAAGGTAGAATTTTAGATTTCAGTACTTTTTTAAGGAAACAAAGGTTGAGTTTTTTATTCCTAGATTTCTGTCTAGTTAAAAAGAAACAAGAAGCAATACCTGTTGAAAAAAGGTGTCTCATAAAAAAGTACATTCTATCTTGTTCTATCATAGTGAAAGGAGATGTTTGCATGTCTATGAGGACTTTTTGATCCAATAGTTGAAAATATAGAACAATTTAGATAAAATTTGTATAAATATTGGATTTTGGTATAAACACTCAAAAACTAAGCAAAAACATAAAGCAGTGTGTGGAAAAAGGGGGAACTGGAAGATGACCAACCTTTAAACACAAATAAAACATGTTTAATTTTTAAAAGTGAAAATACACATAAATAACAAATAACATTTTAGAGTACCAATAACCTTATAATGAGACTGATTTCTACCAAAAAAAATCTAGTGACTCTTGAAATTCAGTGTAACATACAAACCTTGAGTGTGTTGAAAACCTTTTTTATTTCAATTTTTTTTTCCTTTTCAGCTTAGTTAAATAATTAATTGTAGTATTAAATTATAACTGTGTGGAGTTAAATTTTAATATTCATATTACAGAAAGGTGAGCTGGATTTAAGCCTGAAGATCTTTTTGGAATTCAGGTGAGTCTTTTTTAAAAGACAATTTGCCCCATCTTTTCTGATGAAGAACAAGTGCATTGGTACAAAACACTCTGAGGAGCTAAACTCTCTTAACTTTTCCAGTGAAGTAAGGAAGCGCTTTTATCACAATAGGCATCGTTGTTAAATATTTTGCTGATAATTTTAAACTGTCCCCTGGCATTTTTAAGGAATTCCAGTTGTACATTCAAAATGATCTGTTGGTCCTGTCATCAATTCTTATTAAATCTTTCATGTTTTCTAATACCTATGGAAATTGTGAAAATGGGAAGAGTAAATCATTCATACAAGGTTCTGCCATATTTACTCATACTAGGGGAAATGAATGGAATACAAAATTACTTTAAAAAATCTACTTGGAAGAAATAGTTAATTTTGGTTTTAAATTCAAGCACATGACTTGGTAAAAAGACAAAAAGGAAAGTTTTACAGTTTCCATTTTTTTTCTGCTATTTGAAGTAAAGAATAATCTGAAATAATTTCTTTTGTCGTTTTTAAAAAAACCAAATATCCTTCAGAACTAAGCTTTGTAGTCCACTATAAATTTTTATCTAAAAATTACTTAATGATTGAAAACATTATCTTACATATTAGAGAAAAAAGTTCCTTATCAAAGAACTGCAGTCACTTAGACTATATATATATATAAGATTAATATTCAAATGTTTGTATAAGAAAATCAAAATTAGGTGCACATAAATGCACTCTTTTGGAACTACATTTTCTATTACCTTATCTGTGTAAAAAATATTTCAAGGGATCACATGAGATGTTAATTCACTTTTCTATGGTAGAATGGTAGTTGATGGTATTTAATACGGTAGTTAATTCACCACCATATAACCAAAAAGTGATGAAAGCTGACACATTTGTCTCAGTCATTTTTCTCTACCAATCTAGTTCAGATTGAATACTGGACTGTTTCGACTGTATTCGGTCTTTTTTTATTTTTGTTTGTATTCATAATAGATTACTTTTCTTTCCAAAATTCATCAAGTGAAGTGTGGTACATGTAAAAAAAAATAAAAATAAAAACTGACACAGTATTTGACTATAAAAAGGTAGTTTCTCCTTATTGAATAAACTGAGGAGCAACTCAGCCCCTGAATTCTGGGCCCTGTAGTAGAATTGTAGTGGATTATTTTCAGTACAAAATTTTATTATTAGAATTATCTTTTGTTGGACTTTAAATTTTCTTTCTTTTTCATTTGTCTTTCTTTCTTAAGCAAAATTGATACTAAGTCCTCATAGTGATGTTATATGCATGATGTACTCTGATACATGAGACACCTATTTTGAGGGCACAAAACAATGCTAAGAAATAGATTCCTCTTTTTTACTACTAGGTAGTGAGTTTTACTACTTTTTTGAGAAATAAAATAGTTTTCTCCCTACCAAATGATGACAAAATAAAAATTTCCTTGGTTTAGTGCAGAGTTCTAGGGTGTTAGTAATAAATCAGGACCACGTTGTCCTAGGATCTAATAAACATTGAATTTAAAATCAAAAAAAACCCAGAAAACAAGAAGAAAAGCTTTTTTTTTCGTTTTTTCAGTAGCTTATGGAACAGTTAAATTACTGGTTTCAAGCTATGATCTTGTAAGTAAAGTGCAAAATATTTTAGGTAAAATGGAAGGTTCTGTAGTAATAGAATGAGGAATGACTTTTAAAATATAAACCACCGTAAGCAAAGGAATAGCGTGACTTTTATACAGATTGGGTTCATCCCTGAAAGTATATTTTCTATCTTTTTAGACCAAACAATGGCATAAAATCCCTGTAGCAGATATATATAATGAAGTACAGAAAATGAATGATAAATAATATATTGTGTCTTGTATGTTCTCTTTTGGAAAGGATTTGCATTAAACAACATTCTTGACTTGTCATTCAAAATTAAAACTAAATCTGCCTTCCCAATATAATATTTACAAAGAGAATGTTTCTTGCCTTTTCTTCCACTGTGCACATTAGAGTATTGTACACATATCTTTCTGGAATGAGGCAGGTAAAGTCATCCGGCTAGATCTATCATCTGCTGATTTTGTTGTTGTTATTCTCTACTGAAAATCTTCCATAATTTGTGTCATTCTTTACCAAGGAGTGATTGTTTGTACACTTTTATGTGCTGCACATGATCTGAAGAAATTAACAAAAAATAATAAATTAATATAGTTGGTATCTTATTATCTGACAGCTCTGGAGAGCCTATACCATCAGTTAACCATTGTTGACATTAAAAATTGAAATCGAAACATTTGAAAAGTTAAGAACAAATAAAATGCCTTTAATTTAAAGTTCATATGTGGATTATCTTACTTATTATAGATATTTATCTTATTATTCATAGAAAATGAATAGCATTAATATTGGCCTTACACATTTTCAAAGTTTTCATAAAAAGATTGAAACAAAACCAAGTTTGAATTTTGCTGAGCTGAAAACTATGTAGTAAAAGAGACCACAAATCTCTCAGTGCTTCAGGCTTAATCATACAATTAGGACCAAACTCAAGCCATCCAGTACTGTCTCCAATCTATCTATGGTGAAGTGCATCTTCAAGAATATCCAAACTCTCAAGAGAAATTCTTTTACTTTCATTATTGTCCAACATACAAAAAATAACTGCACCTAAATGATGTAAAATTTGACACAGAAGATGTAATCTAATTCTAAGCACAAGAGTTTTAGCCTCAAACCCAAGAGAAACTATATTTTCAGAGGAACATAAGTTGATGTTTCAATCTGTCTTTTCTATACTTATTTAGGGTCACAGCGAGTCTAGGGCTGTGGTGCCACTTTCTCAATTTCATATTCATGCTCTCAAGCAAAGGAGTTCCTTCTTTCCTGATCTTACTTATGAGCTTTTCAGCAACAAATGAAAATTTCCAAATGGTGTTTGAATCAGATAACAAAGACTGTGATACAGAAAAGAAAAAGAAAAAAAAAGGACTGCTTTATTTCTACCCTCAGATATCACCATTGTTTGATTAAGATCTGACCACTTAGATGATCATAAACCTGAGCTATGTAGCAGGCAAGTAACTGATCTGATATTAGTCTTAATTGAGCTACTGGGGTACTATAGGATGAAGCACAGCATTCTGGATTCTGAATTGCTTTTATTGTTTTTTACTTTAATGGTTAAACGTGTAGGACTAATTTTGAAGATTTTTTTTTCACTCAGAAGCCTTATAACAGCAGTTTTGTAATGTGAATCATGAAAGAGAAAGAATAAAGGTTACAGGTAATTATTTGTTTTTCAGTAGACTGTGTATTTGAGATGGTTTTGCCTATTTCATTTTGCAGGGGTAAGATTAAAAACCAGGGTATAATTTGGTAACTGTTTTAAAATACTTTGCATTTCTGTTCATTCCCTATAATATGTTTTAAATGACTGTCAATCACAATTTTGTGGACACTGCCATAAAATGCTTTTACAAGTATTTATATATACAAGTAAAGTAGAAAGTTCAACTTAAATAAGTATCTCAGCGAGCAAGGAAAATAGTGTCTTTTACCCAACTTCATTTACATAAATGCATGTTCTCTGCTCTCTAAATTGCTTTGGTACACCTAAACAGAGTCTATCTTGGGATAGTGTTGGAAAATTCACCTGGAGTTGTACGGTCTAATTTTGCTAATCTCAGTCAAACTAAACATTACCCAGAAAGGAAAGTCTGCAATAAATACTGAAAAGCACAGCTCAACACAGTAAAGACAGTAAAATCACCCTGATTTATGCTT
>JAWWMU010000106.1:89193795-89237053 GCA_035048155.1 Cinnycerthia olivascens | reverse complement strand
ACACCTAAACAGAGTCTAGCTTGGGATAGTGTTGGAAAATTCACTTGGAGTTGTACGGTCTAATTTTGCTAATCTCAGTCAAACTAAACATTACCCAGAAAGGAAAGTCTGCAGTAAATACTGAAAAGCACAGCTCAACACAGTAAAGACAATAAAATCACCCTGATTTATGCTTACATTACAATTCCCACTAAGCATCCATCTGTATGTGAGCTGTTTACATGGATCGTCTTTGTGACTGGTGGCTCGAAAGGAAGTATTCCAGGGCACAGCTCTTCTACAGCAGCCATCTAAAATAAGACAAATGAGTCATAGCCTCGAAGTGCCTCTCTTTTACTGATTACAGAGACAGTCTAGATAACCAGCTGAGATGTGAAAGTCTGTACAGTAGTTGTCTACAGTTAACAGACACGTCTCACTCATACCGATTTTACATTAACATAGGTGCCTCTACATCACTCTTGGGGACTGATTGATTAATTTAGTTCAATTTCAAAGGTGCATCAGTTCCAGTGAGTTTTAAAACAAAGCAGCTAAAATTGTGTGATGCCTAGTTGTGAATATGTGAGATAAATTTTATTAAACTTCAGCTTAACTTAATGGGGAATCAGATTAAGATGAAGCAATGAGTCTGATTCATACTGAATAAATTAATAGTTCCTTAAAGCCCAGTTTTCAGTGTGTCTAGTTTTATTTGATTATAGAAGAATTTTCAAGGTATTTTAATATTAATCTGTATCACTTTGATTCAGAGATTGAAAGAAATTGCAAGAAGAGAAAAAGCAACTGCTGAGAAGAAAAAGCATCAGGCTCATGTGCAAAAATAGGCTGAGGTGAACAGAACAAAAACAAGTAGAGGAGAAAATTCACTGATTTTTCTTTTTCTTTAACAAAACAAAGGCACTTTTTTTTAACAATGGGAAAATTGTTCAGTTCACCTCTATTTGTGCATCTGAAACTTTAAGGTAGATGTCTGCGGCTGTGTCAAATGAAATGTTTGAAAGTTGAAACTGAAATGCTATGGTAAGAGTCTTCAAGTTTGGCCTTGGTAATTCTCATGATAGTGATTCAATTAAAGATTGAAAGCCTATAATTCCTAATTTCAATTGAGGTTTGAACACTGATTTTAAAGGGACCTTAGCATCATGTTCTGATTTGTGATACTACATTGTGTCAGATTGACTCACTCTGCACTTTTGGATTATGTCAATGAGGATGTCAGATAACGTAAACAGATCTATTGCCTTTGAAATCATGGGAGTTAGTTTGATTTACAGCAGCTGGTAACCCAGCCAGGGATACTCACAATGGCATCCTGAGCTCAGCTATTTAAATGAAGGTCAAGGATGTAACTTCCTTGTTACACCTTGTAACTTCCTTTTCCTTCTGCTGATCTTTTGCACACTGATTATTTCAACACTATCAGAAACCAGATACCTATTCAAATTGGATTTCTGATTCACATCTCGAGATTTGCTTGCTAGCACCTTGATGCATTAATTAAAATGTACTCGGTTTACATCCGGATGCACTCAACCACACAGAAATAACTCATGGGAGGCAAATTCTTTTCGTAAATGAAGAGATGCTGGCTGCACAGCAACTGTGGCAAGATTCAGCTCATCACTCATATTGTTAATGACTCTTACAGAGACTTTTATGCTTTCTGCATAAACATGGAGTGCATGTTTATGCAGAAAGCATAAAAGGAATGCGTTGCACCTTCCAATATGTTTCTGAATGGCCTGAAAACCTTGCAGTATCTTAATCTGTGGGTTTTTTTTTATGCTATACACAAGAATGCGTGTTGCTGCCACCTAAAACAAAACAAAAAAATTCAACTTTAGTGATCCCAAGACTGCCACCTTTTGAATATTTCTACTATATCATACAGAAAACATGTACTTTTTCCATACTGCAAGTACCTGCTCTGTAGAGCTGGAAATCATATACAGTTGAAAACCAAGCACAAATTGAAATAGCAATAATCTAGCTTATAAAGTCTCTCTTTTAGGGAGCAGGAAATAAGAAAGGTGATGGCAATTATAACAAAAATTTTAAAAACCCACACAATATAACTTGAACCCTGTTTTTGGAAAGCTCTCAAGAATGTCCAACAGTTTTTGCTCGCATTTTCTTCTGAAGCTATTGTTTATAGCTTGCTTTCTGCTCACCTCTTTTGCTCATGTATTATTATTCCATATTTATCACTTTCTATAGTTCTGAGCAAAGAAGTTTAGAAAGCACAGTATTGCAGATAATACAATCTGAAAATGGACATTTTTTCAGCATTTTGAAACAAGTAACATCAAATTTCTCAGAAGGTGATATTAAATCATAAATAAATATTATTTGTTTTCTCAAGTTAATTTGTTTTCCAAGGGAATGTTGCATTCATTTATTTCTAGCACACTGTTAAGGAGGAAGAAAAACACAAGATTGTTTTTAGACTCAGATTTTTTAAATGAATCCCTTTATTCTTATGCACGATGATTTGAACTTGTTATGCAATAACAACTTGATTAAAAAAAAATAACAATATATCTAAAGTGCAGCTTAGCATGAAGGTATGCAAGTTATCACTGAGCAGGGTAAACAGGGAATATGACAACGTTATGTTACTTTTCAGAGGTAGAACTAATATCTGTGAATAGGTTTGTGCATAAATCAGTAAGCACATGGAATTATATTGGATTGAATGTAATTGTAGTACTTTCAACTTTAAGATTTTTATAATTCAAAACCCATGTATATTACCTTATGTTCATATACATGTATGTGTATTTCATTCATATTTCTTTTCCTTGTCATCTGTGCCTTCTAAATAATTTTACTGGAAGATATACATTATATATGAGCTGAAAGAAGGCATCCTGGCAGCAGTAACGTTCAGACAGTAAACTTCATAATTTCATTTTCTAGCACCCAATAGGAAGGTGTTTTACCAGCAGTAATGAAGAAGTGATGATTAATACCAAAAGTAATAATTTTAAATTCACCCTGTTGCTTCTCTATTGCTACCTTTTCTGCTTCTCCAGTGAAGAGATCCTCCCTTTTTTCTTTTCTTTTTTTTTTATTTCCACCACAGCCTTAAATATCATTTAGAACTCAAAATATATGGGAAAAAAATAGGAATTATGTTACTGAAATTTATTCTTTAGTTGACAGCATTTAAATGATGGAGAGGAAGTTGAAGTATATCATATCTAACTTCTTCAATATTACGCACTCATACCATTTTATATGGACAGCCAGACTTGTGTGAGGTTAGCTCTTGACTTCACATTATAGTGGAAAAGACTCATTCAGGATAAAAGGGGAATATTTTTTGGCAATTAAGAGAAATTGCGGCTAGACTTCTGTGAACAGTGGTGCTTTGTTCACAGGAACAAGTCTTTGTATAGCAAAATATATCACAATTTATAATCTAAGGTGATGCTTTAGACAAATTGTATCAGAAATGTTTGTCATTGTTCTAGAGCAGCAAGGTTGTTCATAGGTGTAGTGTAATCTCAGTGGATGGAAAAATCACAGAAATTCTTCAGATAATTTGAGTCATAGTGTCATGATATATTTTGCTATGACTCAATCAGCTAACTGTTCCTCTTATGCCTGAACCTACTATAAGATCAAATAATAAATCTGGGTAGCAAAATAAGAAGAAATACTAATGAGGAGAAAATTTTCACCTTAGATTAAAGTTTTACTAAAGTAGTTAACCAGTGGTTTAAGTGGTAAATAAATTAGCTTCAGTGTTTCCTGATAAAGAAACCCTAAAATTACACATGTAGAGATATGCAGAGATTTTAAGTTCACTAATAGGAAATTGGTAGCAATCTCATGCTGAAATTAAGACATACTTTTAGTTACAGCATGAAATTAAGTACTGTTCTGTATCCAGTCTACTTTTCTTTTCTGGACCCAAATATATTTCTCCCAGGATTTTTGGCCTAATGATAGCATGTGATGTTTCTCCTGGTATCTTGCTATCTCCTCCTTCATGGCAGAAAAAATTAAAAGACTATTAAAAAAATACATATATCAAAGACTGTGCATTATGACAATGGTATTATTATTATTATTATTATTATTATTATTATTATATTACTTCCCGCAAAACCACCCAAATCATAATGAAGCAACTCTTATTGTGTTAGGCTGTGAAACAAAAATTATTCTGTCTTGCATATTTGTTCTGATTGTAATCAACATTTCTGGACACATTAAGGTCCATTACCATTTCTGGATACATCACAGTTCATTATAAGTAAGAAAAAAAAGTTTTAAAATTTTAGGGAGAATATTGCTAAACTACTGGTATCTGCTGATCATGCTTTTAAAAATGCTTCAAAATTTTTTAACCAGTGACAAGAATGTAGAACAGCTGTAGAATATCAAGCTGAGAATATGCCAATTTCTAGGATATGCCACAGAAGAAGCTATGAAAAACCAAGAATTTGCACCTTTAGTCACCTGACTTTTGTATGGGAAACATATGCTGGAGATGTGGGAAGATCTAGGTCTTCAACACCATTTTATTTGTCTCCATAGATTTATCCAATTAATGAGAAACATATGTTTAGTTGGACTTTGGGACCATTGAATCAGCTCTCTAATGATGCTGAAGACATTACTGTAGATTTTTAGTTTTCATTTTGGAGGAAAAAGAAAATTTATCGGATATATCTGACAGAATATTCATGTTATAAAACACTGGCTATTCATTTTTCTCTGAGAGAGACACAGAGCAACCATGTACAGCAGGAATCTCAATTTAAATGCATACTATGTGAGAAAGCCTAAACATAGATGGGCTCTTCAACTCCCACTTGTGAGGTTATCTAACTGCCAACAGCACATATTAAATGTCATGTGCATGTGGTGTGACTGCGATATGAAGAGTGTTAATCCTGATTTCAAATAACCCTCTGATAAAAGTCTGCTCATTGCTCCTACTTCCACCATACTCACTACAACTTACCTGCAGGTTTCTTGTTCGTGTTTTCTAGAAATTATATGTAATAGATCACATTTTCCCTTTAGATTTTCTCTAAATTATTTGATTGATTAATACAATAATAAGAGTTCTAGCTGGAATTACATTTTCAAGAAGGAATGTTCATTTCACCCCAGTCCTTGAAATTTCTTCCAATTAGTACTTCAAT
The DNA here is from genome assembly GCA_035048155.1 of Cinnycerthia olivascens. Taxonomy (NCBI): domain Eukaryota; kingdom Metazoa; phylum Chordata; class Aves; order Passeriformes; family Certhiidae; genus Cinnycerthia; species Cinnycerthia olivascens. The sequence continues at coordinate 89,231,888 of JAWWMU010000106.1, read as the reverse complement.
AAGAAATGAGTATTTTTGCCATTTTCTTTAGCACTTTCTCGTGTGAAAAAATCCTTTGATTCACCAGGAAAATGAGCTTATTTGGCTACTGTTAAAGGAGTTTTTACTGATGCTTTTAATATGAAAGAGTTTAGACTCTGAGATCTGAGTTGTCAGCTCATCTGCCTGTTTTTTCCCAAGGATAGTTTTAATCTTTCTTTGTTCTACTCATTCTACCAGTGTTGCTAACTCAGAAGTTCTACTTGTCAAAGTCCTGGTCCTGGCCATGCTATTTCTGATACAGGCCAGGATGTCATTTGCCTTCTTGGCCACCTGGGCACACTCTGGCTTATGCTCAGCTGGCTGTCAACCAGCACGCCCAGGTCCTTTTTTGATGAGCCTTTTTCCAGTCACTCTGCCCCAAACCTGCACAGGGTTAGACTGTCCCAAGGGCAGGACTTGGCAGTTGATATTGTTGAACTTTGTACAATTGGCCTTGGCCCATTGATCCAGCCTGTTCAGATTCCTCTTTAGAGTCTTCCAACCCTCCAGCTGAGCAACTCTCCCACCCACTAGAAGTCATCTGCAAAGTGCCTGAGGGTACACTCGATACTCCCCTGGAAAAGACCATGGTGAAGCACATTGCCACCCTGCTCCCTACGGCAATACCCACACCAGAGCAGTTGTTGGCACTACAGTCTGTGGAGAATCCCATGCCAGAGTAGTCAATCAGCCCTGGAGAAGGCTGCAGCTCATGGAGGGGATTATGCAGGAAAAGTCTCCTAGCAGGATCCATGGGCCGTGAAAGAGAGCCCAAGCAGGGGCAGTCTTTGATTAAGGAGCAATACTTCACAGAAAGAATCCACAGAGGAGCAGTTCTGGAAGAACTGCAGCCTTTGAGAAGGGCCCACAATGTGTGAAGGACTGTGAAGGACTGAAACCCATGGGCAAGACCCCACCGGGGTTCAGAGGAACAGTGAGAGGAGAAGCAATAAAGACTGACCACAGCCCCCATTCTGCACCTACTCTGTGCTTCTTAGGCCAGAAAGGAGGGAGGCTGAAAAATCAGGAAAATGTGTCTGAGCAAAGAAGGAATGTAGTGAAGGTGGTTTTAGTTTTGTGCCTCTTTCTCACTATCCTGCTTCGTTATTAATTGGCAATAAGTGAAGTTATTCTTCCCCAAGTTGAGTCTGTTTTCCTGTGATAATTCATGAATGATCTCCCTGTCCTTAACATGTGAGTTTTTTATCATACTTCCACCTCCTGTTCTGCTAAGGGTTTGAGAGAACTGCTTGACAGGCACCTGCCAGCCAGTCAAGGTCAACTGATCACAATTTCACATAGTAAATTAGAATTATAGAAATGACATTACCTTTCATCATCATCTAAAAGGCAAATATTGATCAATTAATAGGAGAAAGAAAGTATTCAGTGAAAAATTATGAAGATGACTGAAGAAGGAAAGTTTGAACAAGAAAGAAAACATGTAAAGAAAAGAGAGTAAGAAGAAAACATTTAGGAAAGACATGAGAAATTCTGCATGCTGACAAAACACGTACATATTTTAACAAAATATTTCAAAATCCTTGCTTCTACCAAGCAATAAGAATTTGCCATAGAAATTGATTAGAACATCCTCCTACTTTTATTCATTGCAAAAGCCTTTTCATCTTAAACAAGGGTATTCTGACAATTTTCCTGGAATCTCGAGTACAACTCTACCACAAAGCCACAAAGCCAAAGAATACCACAAAGCTTTCTCCCTTTCTGTGCTCAGGCCCTGAAAGCTGTCTGACAGGATATCAATACCTTACACACCACACAGAACAGCACAATGGCGAAGGATGGGTATTCTCTTCTTCAAAGTCAAAGGATGGAAACCCTTGGAACACAAGGCATTACTTTGAGCCAGACTGCTGCACAGACATGCTGGTGCTGCCACTGTCAGTGGCTAGTAGCTAGGCAAGATAAATATTTCAGCTCATCATTGTCATTTCAAATCCTGCAGAAGTTAGTATGGACGGTCTACATGATCTTAGGTTCCAAAGTAAAACGAAATAGTTGTTCTAGTGTCAATCCTATGAGTCAACCTAAACCACAGACAAAAATTGCTGCTTTTCTTGTTAATCTTCTGGTTACCAAAACTCAACCTATATATTTTGATTTATTTCAATTACTTTAATTATCGAAATTATTTTATTTATTTCAATTTTTTCAATTATATGAATTGTTTTAATTGTCCAAATATAAACTTAATTTTCTCCAACTTACGTTGGTTTTGACTACCTAGACTTATGATTTACTACAAGTTGAAGTGCAATAATGTCCAAACTGAAAGAAATCTGACTATTGAAAATATATCTTGTCTCTGACTCTGTCTTGGATGGGTTTTGCTTCTTCCTTTCTTTGCAGATGCAATTAATGTGGAAATTTGCAATATATAATGTGAAAAGACCAGAAGTGGAGAAGTAGATCTTTTTCCAGCTTGGCTATATGAGATGATAAAGAGGGTAGTCTCAATGAGTGATAACCCGAATCCCTCTTCTGAATCTCCAGTTGCTACTGTGCATTCATTTTCAGCTGGTACAAAATCATTTTGTTGGAAAAATAATTTTCTTCCTCACTTATCCACTATAAATTCTGGGAATAATTTTGTCTCATTGAAACCACTTTTATAGCACAGTAATGCCACTAATTTTGATGGATTTTCTGAATAGGTAGAACTGAGAGACAAGGCTTGTGCTGTGTCACATTAAAAGCTTCTAGGTGGGGAAAGTATGTCTGTTGTGTCATTTAGTTTCATGGTGACTAACACTGCATTCAACATACCAGCTCCACAAACGGCCTCATTTACAATTTACAACAAAGTGAATTTAGTCTGAGATGCTTTATAAATAGAAAATATATTTGTTTGGCCTCTGTTTGGATGAAATAATAGGTAAAATATAATCCATACAATAATCACTTAGAATCAAGATCTAGAAGGCGAGTGAAGAGAAGGGAAACCAGACAATATTCCTGGAATGTGTTGGAACATCTGTGTGAGATACAGATATCTTTGCTTATGAGTAAAGGAACTGTTTTTACAAATAAAAGAAAATACATAATTTTTTACCCATTTTGTCTGAGAATGTTTCCATGGAAAACTTTCATACAAATCTGGAGCCAAGATATTAAAAGAAGAGAAACCAGAAAATATTGCAGATGCGGAAGATTTCTCATTTACAGGAAACTATATCAGTATACTAAAACATTTTTCTTACATATTTTTGCTTTCTTAACTCAGAAATAAACTAGAAAAACTTGGTGTGGCTACTGCTGCTGATCCTAATCTTTACTTGCCTTGATTTCATATACATCTGTTATTCTAAAACGCCACATTATGAAAATGGTTTTATAGGACAACTCAGATGCCTCATTTGGCACGTCTACTTAATAAACTACTCGATTTTAACTAAATTGCTAAAAATATCGAGTTAAATTTTGCAGCTTTGGTGCAGAAAAACCTGTACTTTTCATTATGGGGAAATGCAGAAAGCTGCAGCACTCAAGATTATGTTCTTTGATAAAAGAGACAGAGGTTAGCTGTACATTTAAAGTGGGAACGACAGAGAGTTCAGGACAAACCCTGTCCAGTATTTCTGAGTTGCATGTATATGATGTTCTTTTCTGTGGCTGGTGCCCCATGTCAGACATTCCTCTGGCAGACTCAGCATCTTGCACCCAAAGGGAGCTGGGGTGCGAGGCAGGCACTTTGACAGACAGGGAGCCAGAAACAAGACAGTGTGCTATTTATATTGCTGTCTGGCTTATCTGTTTATATGCTAAATTGCATGTGCAGTTCAGCCTTGAGCTGGAACCTCAGCTGAGTGTTGCTCTGGTGGTACAGTCTAATCAAACAACACAGTATTTTGGGAATACATAGTTTTCCTTAGGACTCCCTCATTTATAGGGAAACACTGATAACTAGTGAAAGCTGCTGATGGTACACCAGTAAAAACATTTCTTTGGGCCTAACAACACTGCAGTTATTGCCCTCTTTAGAGGCATGAACAGCAGTGCCAGACAGGCACTGTCCCAAAGTGGGAATTGATGGGAGACCAGCTGTGACTCTGAGCACGCAGCCTGTCCCGGTATAAAGGTGTGAGTGCAAAGACCGCACTCTTGCTTTGTAGGGGGTGCTGAATGACTTGCCCAAGGTTGTGATTTTTCCATGCAGCCCTAGGATTTGTGAAGGGAAAATACCTTACTGTGTGTGGGAGAAAGCAGGGGAGAGAGTGAGAGCAAGTTAGTGAGAGAACACTGAGCCCTTACAGGTGATCCATTACCCTGCAGCCATTACAATTTGTCATATATGCTTCACCTAGCATCAGCTGCAAGATGAAATGTTTTCAGCTCAGTTTATCAGTCCACCTGGATGTGTCAGGTCAACTTCCTTTTAACCCACTGTTCTGGTTCATGGGCTTTTAGAAAATATGGCACAGCTGATCAAAGCTAGCAGTTGTCTTTCTTTCTCTCTTTATTTTTTTTTTATTTTGCTCACAGTGTGAACCAGGGATTTCTGTACACAGATACCACTAAGAACTTGACTTCCAGATTGCTCCAGTACAATTCAAAAATCTTTGACTATGCCTTCACTACTGTTCCAAATGATAATTAAGAAAATATACTAAATTAGAAAAAGAACTTCCTTTGCAATATATTTTCACACACACATGTACATATGCATGTAGACCTGCAAACATACCTACCTACACATCTACGTTCGAAGAATTTAATCACATTGAAATAAACCCACTTTAAATTATTTTGGTTGGTTACCAGAATTTAGAAATATACATTATTATTTTTTAGTCAGAAAGATATGGCAATATGTTATGCTGAAGATTTTTCAGTTATATTTATCTTTTTGTATCTCTACAATTGTGGGGAAGAATCATGGTGTACTCTATAGCAACACTCAAATTAAAAAATTCTATTTGGAAAAATTTTAACCTTGTCATATAAGTAAAGCAGATAGAACCTGAAGAGTTTAACTTCTCTTTTTACTGTCAGAAATACCTGGCTGAATTTCTATGCACATGGCATAATTTTAGAATGGAAATCATTGGAATCATAGTTAAAGTTAAATGGTCAGGCAGTCCACACAAATTACATTGCCCTTCCATACAGAATGTCCTAAGATACTGATGTTGGTGTCCATTGCTCAGTCCCACCTTATTCCCAGAACCTATAAATACTGACTATACAGAGATTGAAGGATATTTATCTATATTTTTTCATACTGACTACTGTCCAGTGTGCAACCAAAGGGAGGGGGTTTACATTCTCCATTCCAAGGGAGGTTCCTGCCTTCCACAGCAGACACCTGTCTTTCAAGCTAAGACATGAAATTATCAGGTAGCTTTGGAAACTTTGCCATTTTTCTGTGCATTTGACTCTCTAAGTGGTCTTTTAAAATCATAAATGTATAAAAACATCACATGACTGACCTTTTATTTCTAATTTATCTTCTGCCTTGAAGGGAATGTGGTAGTATTGGAGACCCCCTGAAAACATTAATGTTATGATTCTTATTATTTTCTAGATTAATGGGTGTGTAATATCAAAAAAATAAACAACATCTTATGTATTTATGATCTTTCATAGTTACTGTACTGTTTCTGGTAGTAGTAGTAGTAGTAGTAGTAATAGTAGTAGTAATATTATATTTCCCTGCAGATTGCTAGACATATATACTCAATTTTTTTGAAACGTGCAAACATATAAATGATAGTTTTTTGGTTTTTGGTGTCACAGCCCCTCTCCAAATTTCCTATTCATGAAAACACAGTAAACGAATAGAGTTTTGCCATGGAACAGAAACACATGGAGCACAGAAGAAAGGTTGGAATTTCTCTTGTACATGACTGCTCCTTTTTTCTGAAGAAGGTTGCTTGATAAAAATGACGGTTGACTCTAATAAAATGCAGTTTGATAAAAGCCACCATTTTAGTAAAAAACAAAATTAAAATTAATATGGAGTATTCTTTTCACTGTCATTTTTTAATTGGAATTTTTTTAAAGTTACTTTCAACCTTTGTGTTTTGTCCTGCAACATAATTATTTGTCACCTGTTTTGCCTCAACCTCAAGTGCTTAGATGGATATTTTTGAAACTTTCAGGCTGGGGTATCTGTTTTTCCCCATACACATTATCTTACCAAGCTCATGGTGACATGGCTTTTGATGAGACAAAGAATTCTGTAATTATAGGAGTCTAGCATATTTTGTCAAGAAAAGGCTGACCTGCTCGCCACAGGGGCCACAAAGACCTACGTGTCTGTCATCCCCAGCATTTTTAGAGACGTGCTGGAAGTTAGCTTAGGCCTCTTCCAAACATGCAACCCAGTATCCCTCTAAGAACAGTATGGGGAGAAGCTGGATGTGAACCATAGTCACCTGAATAGCGGGATGTGAAGGAAAGAAGTTATCCCTAGGCACACGTCAAAAGATGCCCTAGTAGAAAAAACATCTAAATGACCTAAGGAGCTTAGGCACTGTACAAAACCCCTTGATGTGAGTTGTAAGCCTGAAGGACTAAACTTATTGATAGGAGAGGGGAAATCTAACCTGGTAAGACTGATTGATATTCACCAAATTGCTCTGCCTCTGTTTGCAACAGCTAAGGCTAGGCTGGGAATCATAAATAAAGGAAGAAAATTTATTTAAACTATAACATGACCTATCAACACTATATCCACTCAAACATAGTATTAACTGAAATATGTCGCTTGAAAATAATGAAAAATGAAATTATGCTAAAAGATTATTTTATTAGATATTTCCAACACTGGAGAAAACAAACCAAATCTGACTGAATCTGAAGAGTAGGAGAGCATTTAACCTTAACCCTCATCTTCTCTTCATAAACACAAGGAATTAAACATCAAGAGAATATTAGGTGATTGTTTCAAATGTGCATATACATGATGGTCTTGAGAAGACCGTTATATTGATAAATTATTTATTTCTTTTTGTATATCAATATATTTTGAATTCTCACAAACTAAGGAATCCCTCTAATTAAATAAAGGTATTAAGGTGATGTCTTAAATTTATTTAGAAATTTTTGCTTTTCCCTAAGACTTAAGCATATCAGAGAACATTTTAAAAAAATAATCTAAGGATTACATTATTTTTGTCCACTCAAAACAGCAAACTGTGTAAAACAGCTGTGTTAGTTATATGAGGAAACATCACCACGTTACTGTATTAATGTAAATTGTTCTTCATCTTTGTTAATCTCAATTAACAGGAAAACATCAGCTTAAAAATCTTCACAGTATTTTTTTCATCAAGTAATACTTTTGTAACTGTCATCCTAGAATGGGAAGACATATAAGATTCCGCCTCTTTCCAGGGAAAAAAATTGCAAATTACCAAAGGAGAGGAAAGAGCTAATACCGTGAATTGTGTGAAGCAGACCTTTCTAGGCTTTTCAATGCCTTCTTCTTTCAACATTTTGAATTATTCATCACTTTTCTGTTTGACCTGTCTTGTTTCAAAGTAAAAGGCCAACAGAAATGGAAAAGAAAAACAACTGGAAATATATATCCACTTTCTTTCAAGTAACAAAGACATGTCCATAAATGTACCTATGTACTGTGTAGAATGATTTCAGAATAAAAATATCTGCATCTGATCACAACAGTAAAATCTGAGAGAATTTCAGTTTTAGCAATTGTAAATAAGGTGGATTTTATTTGCAACATAAATATTATTTGTCTATATCAACTTCCTTTCCTGTGTTGTTTATAATTAATATCTTAAAAAGATCCTTTGAGTATTTTTGTCTTAATTGCTCTCTAGCAAATGGTTTATATAGCTTGAAGTGACAGGTGGTTATAAGCTAATAAAACATGTTCCCTAGACCACAGCTTTAAAAGCTCCATGCAAAATGAAGTAAACTGGCCTTATTTTGCATTTTGACAGTGTTTAGTCCTTAGTGAGCAACCCCTCACACCAACCAACCAGCCAACCAAAACTTTCCTAATACCATAAGGAAAAATACCAAAGTCTTTCAAGACTTCATTGAATTTTGTTTGATTCTTCCCTTTACTATGGCCTTTTTTCTTCATGGAGAGAAACACCAGGAAGTCCTGTTTAATTTTTTTATGCAGGAGATTTTGCATAGCAGGATAATGTGCAGAAAGATTTAATTGGTTCAAGTAATCAGTTTGGGAAGTTCCAACAGCATGACTGGGTATTTCATTCAAGTGCTAACACCCCTAATTGACAACAGATTCTTAAAACAGTGCATCAGTGCAACAGATTCTTAAAGCAGGGTGCCATCGTTTACTGACTTATAAAATTTATGAGCAAAAATACAGAATACCAGTTATATAATTTTCATTTTTCCCAAGCTTAAAATATTCTATTAGACTAAAGCTTAGTCACCATGCAAAGCTGTAGAGTTTCTTGATAGATGGCTAGGTTAGAGAAGGTTAAGTAGTTATGAGTGCAAAGTAAATAAAGGGCTGAATCGGGATCATTGCTTTTACACACAGACATTCTTCGGATACCTGTTTACTTTCACATTAATTACTTTGTTAGTGGTTTTGGTCAAAACTGAAATTTGGAGTCTTAGTTCAAGTGGATGAGAAGGCTACTTTTATGTTGAGAGAATTTTTTTCACTTTGATGAGAAGAATAAAAAAAGGGTTGGAAATTGAAGATGTATCTCAACAGAGCACAGCTGCTATTAGAGGAGAAGACGTGTGAAAACAGACATGTCAAACATGTCTGAACAAACATCAAATACAATAAAAATCAGTATCTTGGATATTATGTCAGCCCTTTGTCATGTCACTTCTGGTTTTCCTGCAGAAGTTTGGTTTTCAAGCTCTATCTGTTACTATCTTTACTAAAAATGTCACTAATATTATAAACCCTATGAAAAATAGAACATATTGTGGTTGCAGTTTATTTCACCCTGAAGGTCTGTGATAGCTTACCCTGAGTTTAATTTGGTTCTTTAACAACACAAAAAGATAAAAGAAGCACTTTAATTGAATTCCAAGGAAAAAGAATAAACAAAACTGAAAGAGGCGCTCTATAGTTACGTATTTATTTGCACTCTCTGTTATCCTTTTCCATACCTTTCATTTACAGATGATTAAGTGACTAGTGTCTGTATGAAAGACATGTTGATATCCACAAAGAGTCTACTTGAATTTTTAATCTTATGTCTGGAAACAAAGTTAGATTTATTAAAAGTCTAAACCCAGGTGATCCAATCCACTTTACAATACTTCGTGATGTTTTTAGGTAGCTGTGTATTGATACAACATTGTTGAAATATTATTTTGGGTAAGGGGAAAGTTGGTATAGTAGAGGCATTTCACAAGCAAATGATTATTTATTTTAAAAATCTGTTCATATGTTTGTGCCAAGGAAATGTGGGGTCTGCAAAATACCCTGCTGTAGGTATATTGCAGGAAGCAATACAGAATAGAAAAAGTGTTGTGACTCTTATCAGTTGGTCAAGTCTGAGAATAAATTGGTGTAGTAAATACATGATAGGATAATTTCTACTACTGGAATGTTAATATAAAATAAGGATAGCTTGTACAAGAAAGGCAGATGATGAAAAAACGGAGGAGCATTGCTTTGAAGATGAAGGATGTGTGTGCTTGCCAAGATAGAATAAAAAGAGGGAAGCTTGCTGAAAATCTCTGAGTAGAAAGGAGGGGGAAGAAAACAATGCAGCTATCTGATTAAGATCTACTAGAGTCCAAAATGTGAACTTGTTCAGGATAAGGCTTTCTGTGAAGAAATAGTAAAATTATTCAGCACACAGAATTTGCTTTCAAAAGGAATGGGGAATTATGGAAAAGATACAGAAAGTTAGAGCTAATCCCAGCCAACATGGAAATATTGGATAAGAATGTAAAAGTGAAAGGCCATCTAAATGTGAATAAAAATAATGGCATTCAAGATCTGGTAGGGTTAAGAAGTCAAAGGACATGGAAAAAATATTAAAAAGTCAAGCTCTCAGGAAGACTTACTCAGATGTTTGACGAATATTACAAGTGAATATAAGAAAAAGTGATATAAGTGGCCTTTTCTTATGAGCGCAAATACAAAATGAAACAAAGAAAAGCAATTGGAAAACTTCCTTGTATTGTGAGATTTTACAGATCTCAGATGTATGGAGAAATTATGAAGGAAGCCAAAACTATGGTAGTTTACTGAGAATCAGTTGAAAAGCACTGAGCAAACACACAAGGACAAAATCCTGAATGTCTAGACAGCAAATGATGTGCAACTTACAAGAAATGGCATTGATAGTGCAGCATATGCATATTCGTAAAGAAAGGAGAACTAAGAATATCATTGGTCAGCTTCTTCATGGAGAAGGAGAAGTGTTGACAAATGATGCCTAGAAGGTCAAATATTTAATGGCTTACGGATCTTCATAAGACATTAAAATTATAAGCCACCATTTAATATTAGTAGAATTGATAAGAAAAGGAGAAAAAGAAGTTTCCAATCTCGAATAAAGGAAAAATAAATGGAAGTACTTAAATAAGAAAGATGCTTTCAACTCATTTGGTTCTGATGATGTTCAAATGAAATCACAAAAAGTAAACAGATATTCTCAAGACTGAAAAATATGAGTCATTCATTTACTTATAAAAAGGAGGGAAAAGAAGAGGGACACATCAGTTATACATAATCCTTATTAAAAAAAAAAAACAACCCAGAAAAAAACAAAAAGCACATAAAAAAAAATGAAATAATCTCTAACATCTGAAAGACAATAAAGAGATAAATACCAGCCAACACAGACATGTAAAGAAAAACACCTATAATTCTATGTGCATGTATATATATATATATATGTATGTATGTATTTTTGGGTTTGTAATGAAAAGATGAAAAATTTGTAGGTCAGGAATTTGTTGTGTTTCTTAACCTTTCTGAGTATTTTCCCTAGCCATTAGAAGTAGCTTATGATATAGACATATATTTTTAATCGAGTTTTTTGGGGGTTTTTTTGTAACTATGGTGCTAAATTAATTACTCATTTTTTCACATATATTTTTAAATTATATTTACCCAAAATCTATTTGAACTTTTAAATTTCCTTAACAGGAACTTTTTCATTGCTTTGAAGAAAATAATAATGTAGTTGATAGAATGATTGGTGCTTGAGAGACAGAGATTGAGAGTGATTGTGCAACTACTTTTCTTTGTTTTCATTTTAAAGACAAATGGGAATCAAATGCCAGCATGAGGTAGTTATAAACATAGTGAAATTGTTCTACTAATCTTGCAATATGCTGTCAAGATAATAATAGCTCTGAGCATTTCCATTGATTTCTGAAGGAATTACTGACTTATTATCTAAAGGAACTCCTTATAGCTGTTAAAAATGAAATGCGGGTTTGAAATATCCACTATTTCAATAAATGCTGTGAAAATTACCCTTTTATTTAAAAAGAAAGCAAGGAAAATGAGAAGTTTCATGTTATGGATGTGTCATCTTGAGTTACACAGATATAAGGTGGATGGAAGGGTCCCCACATACCTTTTCATGATTGTTTGGAATTGTCCATTCAGAGACTCCTATTTCACAGATCTATCTAAGGCTTCAAAATCTATGTTTTGTTCACATTGGACCAAACTGTGGCATGCCATCCCAAAACAGAACTGTAACAAAACAATGTTCCTTGGAGCAAAACCAAGAATATTTTTTTGATTCAATTTCTCTCCTTCTTTCTCTACCATTAGAGAACTCTGGAAGATAGAAATCATCCCACTAGAAAGTACTAAATCAAAAAAACTCTAATTAAACAAAGTATTTTAAGAAATGTACATGTATCAAGAACTCTATCTTTCATTCTCTATAGTGCAAATTCACTGAGTGAGGTAGGAGTGAGAATAAAACCTTTTTCCTAGCTAGTAAATGTGTGATTTCTTTGATGCATATTTTTAGTTTGAGGAGGCCTTTTTTTTTTTGCCCTAGGAAAGAATACATCTCTGGACAAAATTTGTAGACAAATTTATTACTTTGAAATTGATGTTAGAACTCTTTTGTTATGTTTCATTTTATGTGGTAGTTTTACCTTTCGCTCAAAATCTCAGGATACTAATTTTACTTACACAATGCAACACAAATAGTAGCTGCTTTAATAGACAGTACTGCTTTTGTAATAAGAATGGTAATCTTATTAAAATATTTGCATACTTTATACATTATTTTTCTGAAGACTTGCATGTGTTTTAGGTACCGTGCTTGGTCCGCATCAGTTTAAGTAATTTACTGAAAAATACTACAATTTTTCTTACTATAAGTGTAATCTGACAAATTATTTCCAATATCATTCTTGCTGTGTTCTTGATGTGTTTTGGGCAAGCTTACATAGGATGTTTAGAGCACTTGGTAAATTTTCCTGCTTTCTACTTTTATCCCAATTCTGCTTTGGAAAATTTCATTCCTCAACATTGATAAGTTAAAACTCTATTTTGAGGATTGGAAGTTCCAACCCTCTCAAACTATCACCAGCTGCTCATCCACCTATGTACAGCAAGAAAATACAAACAGTTACCTGCACACAAGGAAAAATTTACATGCCTGTGTCAAGCAAAGCCTTTGAGTCATAAATCCCAGCTTCTAGAGGCACGCAGCTCATGTGTGATTGCTGAGCTCTGGGCAGTGTGCAGCATTCCTCTCATCATTGTTTCCAGATCACATTTTTGTGTGGCATCTACGAGATGCACACAGCACGCTGCAGAGAAAACGGAGGGGTGGCCACGTATGGAAAGGTCACATCACAGGTCCGTGGTGATGCAGCACCAGGAGTCTGCACAGCATGGGGGAGCACTGGGGATCTTGGGCTGAATGCATCAGCTAAAGGTGCTTTGTGAAAGGGCTGCAGCACTAAACCCTGTTGCAGGAGCCCCAAGCTTACAGCAGCAGATGGGTGCAGAGAGCCCTCTACCCAAGGGTGTACACAAGGCAGGTGTTTGCAAGCAGGATTTTTGACCTCAGTACAGGGGGTACATGAAATCTGTGCTTTTTATTATCTGTTATACCCCCTCTCTACTCCCCATGCAGCCTTCAAATCTGCAGTCTTAGGTGTTGGTCTTATATAATTTCTTGTGGATGGAAAATGGGTTTCTACTTTGAGTACTGAATTTCACTGAACAAGTAGGTGTCCTTCGTGTTCTTTTTTCAAAATGAGTTTTGAACAAAGTAGTATGAGTAATATTTTATTTTTGTCTTTATATTACGCACAAGGGTATCAGATTGTGCATTTACACTTTTGAATTTTACAATGATTTGAAATACCTTGGATCTGAAGGTATCAATACCTGAAGTATATCAGGAAGTACTTGTGAAGGCCTTGAGGAGACTTAGTTTTCAGTTTTCTGTCAATAAAAAACAACCCTTATAAATTATTTCTGTTATATCTGAAGAGTGTATCCTGTAAATGTTTGTCATGACACTTACTACACCATGAGAAACATAGCATCACATTGACCCTCATACTTATTTGAATGAATGTTCTATTTTGAGAATTAGCACAACAAAACATATTTTATTTCATGATCATCTGTGTACTGCTAGAGACTGTTTTGAAAAAGAAACCCAAACAATAGATGGCTAGCAAATTAGAACAACTAGATCATGTTTTGTGTCTGTATTGGTTCTTTATATCCTGCACAGCTTTGTGTTACTGTCTGTTGTGTGTTATGGTTTCAGTCTGCAATTTTCACCAATGGTGTTCATTATTTAAATTAGACAAATAGGCTATTGTCAGGGACTGTGATCCTGGTGACATTATTATTCTGACCTAGTGTAAATATCATGACCTGTCTTGGAACTCTTGCAGTAAATGAAAGGGTTCAGGCAGTCAAGGTGACAACAACCTGCCCATAAATCAAACCTTCTGTTACTAGGATAACTTTTATTAGAGAACAAATGGATATCTTGACATTATGACTTGTATACAAAAGTCAGTAAATATGAATGTAACCATTTATTTAAAAAGATAAGCTAGATTAAGTTGTGAGACTAATGGAAAATATTGCTCTACCTTTTATTTTCACATTTTTATGTTGACTATAAAACTTCTAAAATACCAGAGATGGATGATACACACAGAAATCCACTTATTCTGAAAAACAGCAGGAGTCTAAGCTGATGAACACAGCTACTATTAAAGATCAGTGGCTTAATTAACTCAATACTCTAACAATTTATATTTAATATAAAGCTGCACAAAATTATTTCATGCTTCAGAAAGGTTCCATTATATTTGGATGTGTAAACTAATATGAATTCTTAGGAAAGTTTTAAGGAAACTTAATGCTTTTTCTTTAAAGGATTTGATCTGAATTCAGATAGTCCAACAGCAGAAAATATACATTGTGGGAACTAGGATGTTCCTTTACATATACTTGCAGCTTTTTCCATCCTCTCTGTAGTGGTTTAAATTTTGCACACACATAAAGTAAAGAATTCTAAACACATAATAAAATATTGCATATCAGGAAACATTGCCCAAAGACATTTTTTTCAAAATATTTTGATACTGAAAGATAAGAGAAATGAAAAAGGTACATTTTATGTACAAGAAAATTTTCTGCTTAAAAAAAGAAATAAATAACTTGAAAGTCCTGAGAGTCACATTTGCATAGTCAAGTATAATATATTTACTTATGAATATTACAAGAAAAAGATGTCCATCTAAAAATTAAGTCTTTCTATAAAAGACAAGTGCTTCAGCCACACTACCCAAGTCACAGAAGGCAAAGGTAGAGATTAGGAGAATGAGTAACACTCACTGCAGGAAAAGATCAGATTTGAGACCATTAAGGAATCTGAAGATGTGCAAATCAGAACTGGTGCATGGGTTGGAAGGCAGCTTAAAGATCATCTTGTCCCAAACCCCCTGCCGTGGTCTTCACTAGACTCTCATCCAATTTTGTCTTGAACACTTTCAGTGACGAGGCATCCACAACTTCTCTGGATCTGATGAGATGCTTCCACGGGTTCTGAGGGAACGGGCAGATGAAGTGGCTAAGCCACTATCCATCATATTTGAGACATTGTGGCAGACCAGTGAGGTTCCCACTGACTGGAAAAAGGGAGAAACATAACCTCCATTTTAAAAAATGTGAAAAAAATAAAAAAAACCTGAGGAACTACAGGCCAGTCAGTCACACCTCTGTGCTCAGCAAGATCATAGAGCAGGTGCTCCTGGAAACTATCCTAAGGTACGTGGGAAATAAGGAGGTGATTTTTGAAACCGAGCATGACCTCACTAAGAGCAAATTGTGCCTGAAAAATGTGGTGGCTTTCTAAGCCTTTTAAGGTGCCTGAAAAATGTGGTGGCTTTCTAAGCCTTTTAAGGCTTTTCTAGAGGGTTACAGAGTTGGTGGACAAGTGAAGAGCAGCTGACATTATCTGTCTGGACTTGTGCAAAGCACTTGACAGTGTTCGTTCATGACCTCCTTGCCATTAAACTGGAAAGACATGGATTGGACAGATGGACCACTCAGTGGATAAGGAATCAGCTGGATGGTTGCACTCAAAGAAATCTGGTCGAGGGTTGGATGTCCAAGTACAGACCAGCATCAAGTAGTTTCCTCAGGGTGAATGTTTGGACCAGTGCTGTTTAACATCTTTGCTGGTGACAGGGACAGTAGGATAGAGTGTACACTCAGCAAGTTTGCTAATGTCACCAAACTGTGTGGTGGAAGAGATGCCATCCAGAGGGATCTTGAACAGCTGGAGAGCTGGATCCATGTGAACCTTATGAAGTTCCACAAGTCCAAGTGCAAAGTTCTGCACCTGGCTCAGGACAATCCCAAATGCAAGCTGGGTGTGGAATTGATTGAAAGCAGCCCTGAGAAGAATGACTTGGGGGAGTTGGTTCATGAGAAGCTTGACGTGAGCCAGCAATGTGTTCTTGCATCCCAGAAAACCAAACATGTCCTGGGCTGTGTCAAAAGAAGTGCTGTCAGAAGGTCAAGGGAGGGGATTCTCCCCTTCTACTCTGCTCTGGTGAGATCCCATCTGGATTGCTGCATCCAGCTCTGGGGCTCTCAACACAAGAAGAGCATGGACATGTTGGAGTGAGTTCAAATGAGGCCACAAAGATGACCAAAGGTGAACCTCTCCTATGAAGACAGGCAGAAAGGATTGGGGTTGTTCAACATGGAGAAGGAAAGACTCCAGGGAGAATTTCCAGTACCTAAAGGGGATCTATAAGGTAGCTGGAGAGGGACTTTTTGCAAGGGCATGTAGTGATAGGACAGTGAGGAATGGCTTTAAAATGAGAGTAGGTTTAGATTGGATATTGGGAAGAAATGGTTCATTGTAGGGGTGGTGAGACACTGAAACAGGTTGCCCAGAGAAGTTGTGAACGCCCCATCATTGGAAGTGTTCAAGATCATGTTGGATGGAGCTTTGAGCAGCTTGGCCTAGTGGAAGGTGTTCCTGTTCATAGCCAAGTGGTTGGAACTAGATGATCTTTAAGGTCTCTTCCAACACAAACCATTCTGTGATTCTATGAATCTATGTTACCTGGAGACAAAGTTTGCAAAATATGGGAAGTTCTTGACACAGAAAAAATTTGAATACTTTTGAGATGCTGAATAAAGTCAAACTGAATTATAGGCTGATTTTAAAATCTTTGCTAATGAAAACTTTTATTTTTGAAAGAAACAGAATGAAAGCCAAATGGATCCTGGGAAAATTGGAAAAGTAAACTTCTCAAAAAAAAAAAAAAATTAAGAAACTGAAACTGATAACTGAGAAAGGAAAAATTATATCTCATAAAGGGAAAAAGGCAGTGGCTTTTCTTTAGGTTAGCTGACTATAACCAGAATGCAGGGGGAAATGCCTGGCCTTCATTCTAGAAATTGTTTCTGAGATTGCAAGTGCTTTTTTAGAGCTGAAGCCAGTGTGATAAAGTGCTGTTCTTTCACCAGAAAGAATGTTTGCTTACTATTTCATCATCCCCTGGAGGCACAGAGAAAGAAAATAAGCACATCAGTTGTCATTATGACAGGATAAAAATGGAGCCATCATATTTCAATAACACAATGCAATGAGCAGCCCCATCGAGTGATGAATTATGGACTCTCTCTTTCACACTCAACTATAAGTTAATATTATCTCCCCAGGATAATTAGAGTGAAGTTCAATTACTGACCCTGAATTACCGTGTGGGCCACTCCATGGGTTCTGACACAGCGTTTTGCACATTTATCTTTTCACCTAATGCGCTAAATCTGCATTGCTCAGGTGATTAATCATACTGGGTCCCATCTAGCTCACACTATTCTTCTTGTATGGATTGGCTGGTCCCTGGAGTCCCCTTGAGCACAATATGAGAAGGTCTATTATGCTGTGTTTTTCTTCCAATTTGTGTTCTTCCTTGTGTTTTGAGACTGTGGTCACTTCTGATGTTTGCCCAAAAAAGCTTGTTGTAAAAATGCAGCATTTTCAGATAGGCAATTGCCCACCTCCTTGCCAACACGGAGGCAGTGCAGGTAAAACATACCTATAAAACTCCAGTTGAAACAGATATGTCTCTTTATTTCTGTGTGTAAAGATGAAAGAAGAAAAATTCACAATATGGGTCTGGAGGCATTGATCAATTTCCTGCAAGCTGTGATATTTCTTTCCCTTGTGAAGAACAAATTCTACCCTTGATCTAGTTACTCAAAATAAATCCCTTGATAATTTTTCGGATGTCTTTTTAGGGCTGTCTATGAGTAACCTCAAATATCTCTCATTAAAAAAAGAAAAAAGCCCATGTTTTTATTTATAATGCAAATTGTATAAGCAACCTCTAGATTCAGAAACCTTAGCACAGCTTATTACAATTATGTTTTCATGAGCCCAGTGTCTTGCTAAATATACATTGCTGATTTGAGAAAGCTAGATAATTCCACTTCACTTAAATAAAATCCTGGTTTACTCCATGAGCAGTCTCAGTGAAATTAAGGAGAAGGGATTAAAAGAGAGTCAGAGGATCTGGATAATCAGCTATCTGAAGGATAGAGATTGAGGTCATATGCTGGGAGGAATAAAAGAGAATGAGATCCCCTTTTATGTCAGCAGCCATAATACTTAAATCTCAGGTTGCAGGGCATTGGAGTAAGTTGTAATTCCCCTACCCGAAGGCCAGGGAAATGGGTAGCAAGGAGAAACAAGAGGCAAGGAACAATTTGGGCAAGTGACTACACATAACGTGCAGATCAACACAATATCATGTAACAAATTTGGGCTACAGCAGAAAAACTATACATCAAAACAGAATAGAATCAGGAAAAAAAGTAGACCTCAGAATGGTATCTAATTCCCACCTCTTCCCTGGATATAAATTCCCTGTGCTAGATATCAATAATATGGTGCCAGTGAATAACTCTGCTTCTAGCAAGCAATTTCATATTAAGCTCTAGCCAAATTTTTACAGAGGTTAAAACATTGACTTAGAAGTGTTTTTAGACTTACCCAATTTTTTTTATTTGAATCACATTCAGGTAAAGTTTTATAAACATTTATGTTTTCTGATCTGATCCTTTGAGTTCTGAATTTGTCTCTCTGGGTCACAATTTATGCAAATATAATTTATGTTAAAAAACCAATAACTGCTACAAAACTACTTCTACACACAAAGGAAGAAAAATCATAAACCTGATGTTTGACAAATAGCAATTAAGAGAAGAGTAGAAAATACCAAGGAATATCCAGTCTTCAGGAAAACAATGGAAAGCAGCTAGAAGCAGAATAAAACTAAGGAATGAACGAAACACTCATTCAGCCTTTATGCTATGTGAATTGTATTGTTTCATTGGATGACTCATTTAAATTTACTCATTAAATCCTTAAAACACTATCCATACAAAACAATCAGAAACCAAAGCTAACAGTATAACTAGTCATATTTTTTGTTACTGAACTAGCACAGCTGCTAATATGCTGCATCTGCTGAAATTTGGTGAGTTTTCCAAAGAGCATGATGGAGCATGCTGGCATGACCTGAGTTTCACACTGATTTATTTTGCATTTGTATTTCAGGGTCGAAGCAAAGTTATGGGCCCTGAGTCCACAGAACTGCAAGCTGAAGCAGCCATAAAGGTGGTGTGGAGGAAGGAATATGCTTTTCATACAAGCATAATAATGGGCTGGTATTGTGGCAGACTTTTCAGTGGAGGGAAAACAGCTTCAAACTTCATCAGTAGTCACTTTTAATTATTCTTACAGCACAAAACAAAAAGAAACCTGTCTCCTATAGCATGTTGGATATCTCTTGTGAGATTTGCAGTACACATAATAAAGTTCTGCACTTTTCCTTTCCCAGGTTATATATATATATTCATCAAAACCCTTCCCATTCCTGGTCTCCTTCCCCTTCTTGAGCGGCATTGGCACTGTGATTCAGTGGAGGCTTTTATGATTCTCAAGTGATCTCAGAGTCTCTGGGTGTTGAGTGGCTTAAAGCTGACATTCCCCCGGTCCCTGTTCTTTGCCAAGGGCAGGTCAGAAAAGCAAAAGAAACTCTATCTAACAAAATGCAAACATCAACCTCTTTCCACCTTCAGGCTAGTAACACAAAACCCTGTCTTCCTAATCACCTGGAGAATAATAAGCCGAGGAACAACTATTTTAATTAGACTTTTCGGATGAGACTAATAATTTCTTCAAGCAGGACAGGGAATGTTTTCCAAAAGTCCCATAATGAGCTGCACTTTTAATCCATCTGCATAGCTCTGCCTTACCTAAACTATGCACTGGAAAGGCCTATGATTTTTATTTGTTTTTCGAACTATATGTAGCAGTCTAATCACAGATCGGTCTAGATAATGTGCTTTAGCACAATTGCAACTATAAATGAAAAGTTTTCAATCATTTGATATGTCACATAGATTTCAGCAGATGATCCAGTTTGGACTTGGATGTGCTTTGACAGGTTTTTTTGTTGATCATTTTTTTCTGAACATAAATACCTATACTTGAGATTATCAGTCTTTTATCCCATTCTCCCTGATTTGTCACTTTAGTCCACTCAGGACAGCCCTCACTACTCTTTTAAACATACCACTGCCTTAAAAAGCAGTCCAGGATTGGGCCTTACCTGTCAACAAGTTGAGCTGTTCAAGAGCTGCATCGTTAATTTCAACAGCCAGAAAAACAGAGCAAAGAGCGCCTTCCGACTGAGCCAGGCCTACAGAGCTCTGTGTTGGCTCACCTGACAACATAGTTACTATTTTAGTATTTACTATTTTAGACCATAGAGGTACTGGCTTGAGTCAGGCAACTGTGATGTGAGGAGTCACTCTGCAAACCCAGGCACAGGATGAGAGAGATTGCTAATTGGGTAAGTCTGGCCACCATCTGGCACTTGTAGTCTCTACCTAAACTCTCCAGATGCAGCTCTGAGCAGCTGTAAATAAAGACTTTCAGCAGTCAAAGGTAATTTATATTAGATATTTTATTCTGTTAGTTAATGTCCAGAGAATTTCGTGTGTTTGACAGCCTCCTGTGAGCCAGAAGGAAGAATATGGGGAGGAGGCAGAGGACGGCAGATAAAACTACTCTGCAGTTGTTTTCAAGACCCTTGGATTGCTATGCCAGCAGTTCGGTCACATTTTCAACACACACTTGTGAGAGCAGCTGTTGAACTTTGTCCAGCATGTGTTAGCATCTGAAAAACACACACGGTTTGTGTGTTGTCCCCCATGAGATTGATACCATCCATTAAAAAAGACTGAAAATTCAGGATGTGTGTTGTGTCATAGTGCTACTGATAATACTATGATATGTAGCAATAGATCAGTCCCTTTCTAAGGCTGTAACTGAATCATAATTTTCTTTTATTATCTACATTAGCATATTCCCATATTGCTATACTCTTCTTGCAATTTCATGTATTTTTATACTGCACAGTATTCTTACTCTATCTTTCTCTACTTATTCTTTTCTCTGAAAGTCATCTCTCTGGGTTTTATCTCTCTGTTCTTTCTTTTTTTATCATTCTTTTCCTTTCTCTTTTTCCTCATATGAATTTAATTTTCTTAAATTTCTTCTGCTCAGGCCTGCATGACTACAAAAACCCTCCTACATTCAAAAGGCAGAAATTTTTCTGCCACTTTATCTTTGAAACCAAACAAGCACAATCTGGAAAAGCCTCAATATCCACTTAAAATTGCACTGCCCACAGTTCTAAAAGATTTTCTTAGTCAGCCTTCAATTGAGATAGCCAAAGTTTTCTCCTTCTGTGATTTTTTTTTCTTTATTTTCTACCTAGATAGGCCTACGTCCACCCAAAAAAACATCTACCTTTCTTCTCTTCATTCTCTTTGGACTTCACTCATGTCTGTCCAGCTCTTGCACATGTAGGTATTTTAGTCTTTCCTAAGTCTCTAAAGCGTGTGTTATTGTGTTGATTGAACAAAAAAAAAAAAAAAACCAAACTCCTTCCCTGTCAATAAGAAGAACAGCATGTGCTATAGCTCTTTAACTGAGCTCAAATTCTATCTCATAAATGGTCCCAAGGGTTTCTTTTAGTTCCATCCAGGACCACTTGCTCAGCACATTTTCTCCCTGAATCAATAATGCAATACCTGGGCCGGATAACAAAAAGTGGAATGCCACCTTTTTCTTTTTCTTTTTTCTTCCCTTAGACTTTGATTATAACCAGACACACTGATTAGATCTGCTTTTTGAAATTTCATGTGACAAACAAATTAGATATTTGGAGCAATACCTGTCCCAAAGAAACAGCATGTGTAACTATCAGGCTTGCAGTTGAATTTGTGAAGAGAAAATTTCTGCCTGAAAAAAAAACCTACTTTATTATAGAAAAATTTTGAAATAAGTGAAAAGAAATGTTATATGCCCAGTTCCAACATAAGTGATTGTGTGGTTATGGTATGTAACCCCACTAGAAGATATCCATACAGCAATATTTTGTGGGTGATAGTGGGAAGACTTCCCTTGGTTATTCAGAAAAATCTATATTGAAATGGCTTTAACACAGGTTTACTACTGTCTTGCTCTCACTTTTGCAAGTTGTCATTAAAAGACAACTTATTTATAAACTGGAAGGCTTTTCTTCTTCCAGATCAATAATCTCATAAAATTCTAAATAATACTGTAAAATGTTTGTTGAAGCTTAGTTCCAAAGACTGTTGCAATATCCCTCATTTGGACCAGACTGACGGCACTGGCAGTGGACAGGAGAGATGTTCTCTCTCTCTGGGAGGGATTAATCCCAGGCACAAGGCTTTTAGGATGATGCAGGCTGCTCTGCGGACTGTTCTGAAATCTGATGCGGAGGGAAAGGAATGCTGTAGCCTGAACCCTTTCCTTTAGATGGTAGCAACATCTTTTGGGCACAAAAAGGAAATTATTTTCCTCAACAGCAGCTACTGCAGCTCTCAGTAGTTATCTCTTAGATGCTGCTGCTAAAGACATTCTAGTCCCATTTAACCAAAGTGGTGTGATAATATCTCATTGACAAATTTGTGAAATTCTAATTTTTTAGGTAAGTTTCTTTCTCTTACACATAGTCATATACTGAAAAACCCCAAAACTCTGCGCCAAATCCCTTTTTCTATACCACAATTTTGTGTGCCAGTACTTTGTAATGCACAAGAGTTAAAAAGAGATGTTTTTAACATTCCTGTTTTCTCACATGTTAGCTTTATTATCAGAGGGGTATTTGTATTCCTTCTTTTGATAATAGCCCCTGGCATATCTTCAGTGAAATGTAAATAGTGAAATGTCTGATTCTTTAGAACCTTCTAAAACATCCAGGACAATTTCAGAAAGTCATTGTAATAAATTACTAGTTAAGAACTAAGAATGCAGCTACACTCTCCATTTCTTCCTCAAACAATAGATACAAGAGTTTGTCAGCTAGTCAGAATTTATTTTTTTTTTTTTAGGATTCAGCTCTGAGGCTGTCTCAGGCTAGAGTCAATATTACAGCTATTTTAGGCACACATTTTTTAAGGAACATTTATGTCATCATTGATTCTCTTGATTTCTTATAACCAAGGACCAGCTAAAACATATTTGTTTACAATACTATGTATTTATTGGTATCTGTAGTACAGTATGTTTTATAGGGTTGGTTAATCCAGGAGAAAGGTTAGCCTAAGCTGACAGGACTGAAAGAAGTAATGAAAAAGAGATCGGGTCCTACAGGATTTCTAAATATTTATTAATGATTGATTGATCCTATATAGAGTACAGTTTAATGGACCTAGATCTTTAATTTATGCTTCAGGTTTTCTGGGGCTCTTCTTGGATAGTTTAAAACCTCTTCTAGTTTACATTAAATCATATGCCGCAGAAATTCAGAGTCTGAACTACTTGCTTATAATTTCCTTCATTTTCTTGCAGTTGTAAAGTCTGAACTGTGAATTGATGAGCATTGTGGGAAATGAGTTCTGTGTTTCCTTTGAAAAGAAATACCACAATACCACAAAGCATACAATTTATCATCAATTACGATATAACAAAGATTGTCCAAGAAATTAACCTAAACAATCAAGTCATCCTTTGATATTATTTCAGTAGCTGACTGGCACTGTCACATTTCAGAAAATTGAATTCAGCTTTATGAAACATATGTTTAAAAGTTGTACTGTTTCAATAATTATGCTATAACATCCCTATTTTATGCAAAGCTAACTAGATATTGTCATATTAAAATAGCAAATCCAATTCATTGCTTATGAAACACATGTTTAAAAAAATAAAAGGCACACTTTAATTATTTCAAGAGTGTTCAGACTGACTCACCAGCCTACTGAATATTGCATTTGTTTAAAACTCAATCATGCAAAATGAAGACTCGATTTGAAAAATTTTAATAAAGATAACCAGACTATCATTATATCATTTGAATGCTAATCGGTGCTTTCATTCAGTGGAGGGAGCAGCGATAGTGTCAACTTTGCTGGAGGCTCTTTATTTTGCAATAAAAACATTTACATTCTAATGATTTTATTAAAGCATAGTAGCTGTCAGCATCCCCAGATGACTCCCTGGCAAACTGTATCAGTTATCAACTCATATTGCCTTTATCAAAACCACCCAGTGGTGAGTCTAGGCCTGCCACAATGAGATGTCTATTGCTCAGAGAGCTGGTATTTAATCATTTCTTCTTCAGTATTGTTCTGCTTACAGTGCATAAATAAGTGCTTCAAATAACCCCAGAGTGCTACTGACAATGAAACAAAGTATCAGTCCTATTTATCTTTCCCACATTCTTCAGAAACCTTCTTCTCCACTTCTTTTTTTCCCCCCTTTTTTATTATTTTGTTGTTGTTGCAGGCACTTTTTTTATTCACTCTAACCTATCATCATTCAACAGCTCTGAATTTCTTCATGATGAGCAGTAGAACTCACAGATAGAGTCAAGGAAGGTGATATTTTTTGTGCTAGGAATTGATATAATGAATACTGGAAACAACTGGATTAGGAGTGATAGGTGGACTTTGAAGCAATGTTGACCTCAACAGAAAAACCTAAGGGGAAGGGAAAAAAGCAACCAAGCCCCAAGGTTGCCATTTTATATCTCAAAACAGAAAGAATGTTCCTTATGGAGAAAAAGAAAGGGGAAAAAATGGTGGGGGTGGTAAGCACAAGATTATAAACCTCCTGGACAGACCTTGTCAACTTTCTGCTAAGGGATGTTAAATATAAACAGATATGCGCTATACATTGTCAGATTTCTTGTCCTGATCAAGCAATGCTGATCTGAGGACGGCTCTCTTAATGGTGATAAAAGTGTGTCTGTCTTCAGCATGCATACACTTCTGTTTTCAAAAGAAATTCTTTCTCTGGCTTTCATTCACTTTGTTTTTCACTCTGAGAACCAGCAGAGATTCTAGTGCTGTGAGGAGTCCTTTATCAGCCGAGCCAACTAAAACCATCCTGATCTCACTGGTAAAATGACTCTTAATTTGGTGATAGTGAAGATCTACCCTTGGATTGTAGCTGAATAACTGCTTGGAATAATTTTTAAAACCTTCAGTAGAGATTAGCTGTAGATGTGATGTTTTTGTTTTGTTTAGGTGTTAGCCCAACTTGCTCTGACAGATGGCAGAGTGACAGCGTACCAGGTGGGGGCTTTCAAGTTCAGTGTCCTAACATTTGACTTTCTGCTTAAACTGCTGAACATCAGTTCTGATCCACTGGGATATTTTTCTTGCAGAAATGTCATCACATCCATTTGGTTTATGGCAGCTGTCCATCCACCCAGTCATATTATCCATTCTCCACTAAAGTGTTTAGTATCAACATCAAAATGCACCATGCAAATCAATAACATATTGTTGTAATTACATTTCTCAGGCTGGAAAATCAAATACTCTTTTCAGTGTTTGGCTGAAATGGCATAAATATGCAAAGTCTATTGCTCGGCTGGTCTATTGGTAGCAGATCTATTTTAAATCTAGATCCAGGTTTTGTTTCTGACTCTGCTTCTGATTTGTTCTGCAGCCTTTGGCAAATCACATTGCCTCCGTCTGTGAAACCAGATGATAACTGATCAAAGGCACCATTTCTGACTGGTGTGGGTAATCACAGCCTAAAATGAGGACAGATCTTGAAAAGACATTTAGAGACAGTGAGGTGAAGAGTCAGCTGGGCTAATGCCTGAATGAGGGATGGATATGACATCTAAATTTGCTCATGAGTTTGTCTGAGGACACTATCCAGGCTGGGTATATTTTGTGCTTGAAGGAAGTGTGATTTTGGCCTCCACTCATGTTCCTTCCAATCTCACTCTATTTCCATGTTCTATTATGAGGTTTTAAGATCTGAAGAGGTTTTTTAAACTTTGAAATGTTCTACTTCTGCTCCAAATGTTTTCCAGTTTTAATACTGTTGAGAGTTGCCTTATTTTCTTAATCTAAAAAAGCACCATCCAGGTCAGCAAACATACACCTGCATTCAGTGAAGAGAGAGAAACAATTGGCTCCATTTAAATGTACTTCACATTTTTCCCATCTGGTCTTGGTAGAAGGCTCATGGTTTCCATTTGACCCTGTCCTGCTCACTTTATACTGAAGTGCTGTTGACCTGACCTCTTTGATATATCAATGTTGACAAACATGCAGTCTGACAAACAAGGTCCTGATCAGAGTCTTTCAGACACAGCAGCAGTACTTCAAACACCCTTCAATCTGCTGTTCAGATGGCGATCCTACCAGAACATATTTGATTTTTTTATAAGGTGGAGAGTGTACCGTTTAGAAATAAATCCTCAAAAAATAAAATTGAGATTTTATCAAAATGCATTTATTATTGTTTTGCCCAGTGCAGCTTTGAAACATTATTTCAGCTGTAGCTTTACAAAGTAGCACATTTATCGGTGCCGAACGTAAGTGGTTTTAAAATGTTGGAAGAAAGATATTGAGCAGCTGACTGAGGATTCACTACCAAACTAAACACCATTTTATACAAATTTCATCCCTTTTATTAATTACCTTTTGCATAAAAAATCCCTTTTCTTACTTTCAGTGCATACATGTATTTCTTTTGACAGAAGAAAAATGCCATATATAAATCAGCTATTTGTTAGTTTCATGGGCAGAAGGAACTGCTGGTTTCAATTGTTTAAAAGAAAGGAATTAAGGAAACTGGATTGCTCAAAGGTGATCGGCAAATTAATTTTCCATTCTAGGTATTATTTGTCTAGGAATTTTCATGTATTTTAAAAAATTAGATTTGTGAAATTACTTAAGAGAACATGCCTAGGATAAGCATTTCCTTCACCAATATAAGTGTGCATAAAATTATCTATGTGGTAACCTTTGTTTTCTAAACATGTAGTTATAACCAAAGTTGCTGCAGGTTGTGTTCTTGTGAATTTCTGATTAGAGTATTTTCAAGGCAGATGTAAAATGCAGCAACCTGTTATTACTCAATAAAACTCAGGCAAACAAGAATTGATATAAATTTATGTTAATTATATAGAAAACAGGCCAAGGGAATTCTGAATTTGGCAGAGTGTGCAACTCTTCCAATAATAACTTGGACTGTCCAACAGAACTGCATCCTTCTAAAATGTATCATGCTTCATCAGCAAACTACAGACTTCAAAAGATGTGATAGAATCTGAACTCTTACTGTGAAACACAATAATTGTTTTTCATTTCTTTCTCTGACATGCATTTATGGAAAAGAAAAGCTATAAGGGGTCTTTCACCATTTTTACCTTACTGACAAAATACCTCCTTTTGTGCAGTGGCTGGAAGGATGGAAGAAATTCCAGAAGCTCTATTATCTTTTCAGGGATAAACACTTGAGAAAACAGTTTTCTTTGAGGAATAGCAACCTGTGGCAAACAAAACTGATCTCTCCCATCCCTTCTACTTTCATTAGCACATCACACTGTGATCAGAGAGATCCTTAGGATGGAGAGGAGGGCCTGCACAACAAAAACCCGTTCCCACTCTATCTAGCACTAACTCTGAGCAAACCTGACAACTACAGGGAGTGGAATCAAGAGGCAAGTGAGCAATGAGATGAGCTGAATTCATTCAAGTGATGCCAAAAGTGACTCTTTTTAGAGAAGTACCAAGTAGACTCCAGAGCCTTATCTCCATGAAACACAAAGCCTGTTGTTTTTGACACTATCCACCTCCTTTGCCTGTGACAATTTATTGCTTGAAACATTGAAAATTCCGCAGCCAATACAAGCTGGATGGGGAAAATGTGGAGGGACACCACCTGTCAGGTGAACATCACAGATATCAGAGTCTTTCTGTGTGGTTTCAGAGCAAAGTACATGAATTATAGCACTGTAATTGTGCAATCTAAAAAACTGTAATAATATGAGTTCTTTATGTCTTTTTTCCATTATTTATGAAGTGACCAGAATGACGTCACTGAAGAACATGAATAAGTGGTAATAATCTTTTGTCTCTTTTCTATCACTTTCTGTTATTTCGATATTTGTTTCTGCATATGTTGTATCAACATCAACAAAGCAAAACAAAACCTCAAGGGTTTTTTATTACTTTTATTTTAATTAATAGAAAAGTAGTATAATTCAAAGCAATCACTCTAGTGATGTTAACACTATCATATGATATTCTGGGATCTTTTTCTCATTTTGACTACTTTTAAACTGTTAAAATTACTTTTATTTTCCACTACAGATGGAAATGGTTCCAGATGTACACAAGAAACACGTGTGAACCTAGAGAGTTTCGTTTACTTATGAAAAAAATGGCTTGGTCTTAAAATTAGTGTGATAATATATAAATGGCATTCAACCAAAAGTAAATATATATGTATTCATCTTTGAGCATTTTTGAGACTGCTTGGCACCAGAGACACTACAAAAAAACTACACTACACTGAGATCATAGCTATAGAAAAATCAGAAAACTCCTAGTTTCTCAAAATTTGTTTCTATACAGATTATCCATAAATGTACATTATCCATATATTAGAAATGAATCAACAAAATAAATAACCATGAGTAATTAATTTCTCTCTTTCTGTAGGCAGCAACCAAAGTTGTGCCATGCTCAACAATGGGTCTTAGCAGGGTTTCCTGTACTGTAGATAAAGAGCTGTGGAAACCATGTGTAGTGCTGCTCACCTGAAAAAAACATGAAATCAGCACATGGTCTCTTGACTTCTCTTTGTAAGTTCTTCTCAGACTTTACTTGCTTTCTGAGACTTGCTCAATTTCTCTCATTTAAAAGAGAATCTCTTTTACAGAATCTCCGAAAATCACATCAACATGAAAACAGATTATAGTTCCTCTGTGGGTAAGAAAGGGATTACTGGAACCAGCACATTGTTTGAACAGATTTCTAGCAAAAGATGTAGATTTATTAAAGTGAAATAATTGATGGAAATATGTCAATTTCATAACTTTTACATAGAAAATTTTAAAAAGGTTATTTTCCTGTCTTGATGTGAGCACTTTTAAAGCTTTTTCCTCTATTTCACTGAAATAGATTACTACATTTATTTTAATATTATAAAATGTATGTACTTATATTTATCTCTATGTATGTACATTTATTCTATATATTTAATATTCAAATGAAAATGAAAACTTTATCAAAGGAAATATTTCAGTGTTGCCAATTATACTTTTGAGATAATTTTAATTATGTAAAAATTTTTAGAGTGTCACATTTTTCTTCCATTTGGAATGAAGTCCCTCAAAATGTTGCAAATGAATTTAGTTCTAAAATGATATAAAATCTGAAAAAAAAAGTTTTTTACTTTTGAACATCCAGGTAAATGTCCTCTCTTCTCATGTAAAATCCTACCTCATTCTATTCAAGCAAAGTGGTCTTGCTGAAGTGATGTAGCTATGGAAGGTGAGTAAAAATTGTCCTCTCCCCAAGTCCCTGCCCTTTTCTAGATGGAACTATTTTCGTTAGCTGCATAAAAACCTGCCTTTTGGATCATAACACCATGCCTTACAAAGAGGGGACAGGAAGAGTGGCTGTGATGGGGTGGTATTCATTACCTCTGTTTTCCTTTGGGTCACAAAGAGAAAGCAATGGCACAGTTTGAAGCTTTTTTCCCTTTCTTGAGATTCTGGCCATGACAGCACAGGAACTTCCCCTGACCAGCAAAGAAGAGGACATACCAATGAGGACATTGCATCCAAGCACTTCCCGGAGCAAAATTTCCCCCTGTGAGGATGGATGTTGTTGAGTGTGGTGAGGATAACATGACGTAGATCATGCAAGGAACAATACCATGCCCAAATTATGTAAAAAGCCATAAGAAGCTTTCAGTAACATTCAGTAAACGAAGGGATAAATTAAACTACTGACACTTAAGAATTTGTTTCTTTTCTTGCTCACTGGGAATCTACATATGAAAAAGTCTGAGGCATTGTATACAGGGATTTATCTCAAAAAAATTATTTTTAAGCAGTTATCAAAAGGTCTTGTTTCACTTAAGACCTAATAGTAATTTTAATTTAGTTCCATATGAGGTTAATGAGACTATATATGTATTATTTAGGGCCATTTTTTTCTGATGTTCTTCTAATGTACCTACAGGAACAAAAAAAACCCCTCCAGAAACTGGTTTAAAATATTTTTAATATTTGTATAAAATGTATGTACTGATATTTGTCTCTATGTATTTAATATATATTATATATAATATATATATTTATTTTGGGGCAATTCATTTCTAAAAGAATTGTTCTGAAGAGCTTTGAACAAATTTACAAATACCTTCAGAAAGTCAGTGGTTTGAATCACATCCATCTTTTTCTGCTCACCCTGAGTTTTCGTGATCAGATTTTTTATCATGATCAGATATGCCTTAGAAAGTCATGGCATGACACCCTAAACACATATAATCTAAATGCTGCTCTTCCACTTGAACTAATGATGTACACCACTCTAGCAAACAAAGAATATTCATTTGCAATAAATCAAAAAGCACCACACTTTATGTAATTGCACATAAAATATATTAAGAGAAGCTATTAAGGTTGCAAAGTCAAGCATTCAAAAATTTGAAAACCCCAGAATTAAAATTGCTCATGCAACCTTAATTTACTCTGTCAGTGTATGCATTATTATAAAAATATCAATAATATGACCATTTCCTTCTTTTTTTCTTACAGGATCTTTGCCTCATAAAAATATTTTCTTACAAATAACTATTCACTATACTCTTTTCCCGTCATCATTCAATGTCTCTGGGACATATATATTTACTCAAGGCTCTTCTGAATATGCAATGGTGAACACTCTCCATGGCTTATCTATAGTGCTGATCATTCACTTATACTTAAGAAACAAGGGAATTTATGCCCTTGCCAAAGCAACTAGGTTGGAATGAGATTTATGTCAATGGTACTTCTAAAATAGATTCTGAATTTGAGAGGTCTGATTTCTGAATTACATTTTTTTTCCCAAAGACACTTTAGATAGCATTTTGTGGGTGGAAAGATTAATTTTGTTTTCTGTATTTGTAGCTGTGAATTCTCATTGCTTATGCCAAAGAAGTTCTTGGACCTCAAATCACCCAGCCAAGACCTGAAAGTATGCACAGATAGTGAACTCATGAAAAAATCTTCTTTTGCCCAGGAAAACACAGAACCTCTACTACACAGTCACAGTCTCTGAAGTCAGGATTGGAATCCTGACAGTGTCAGCCTGTGTGATTCAGTGGAATTTTATCTTAATCAGTTCACCCTGAAGGTAATACTCATGTATGCTCAGCTATGTAACCCTTCAGTACATTACATTTAGCTGACTACAAGGGGAGCTGCAGCACCCAGTTCACACGTAGACACCTACATTTATCTATCTTAATCTGCAAATTGAAATCCACTCCAGTTCTCTTGCATAGTCCTAACCATGAAATTTTTCTAATTCTTTCTTCCCTTAACTTCCCTTCCTTCATTTTTGCTACATATCTTCCAACTTCTACAATAAAAGATACTCTTCTATCCCTAAGGTAGATTTCTCAATATGATATTACAGAATCACAAAGTCACAGAATCACAGAATGAACTGGGTTGGAAAGGACCTTTAAGATCACCTAGTCTAACCTATGACCTAACACCTCCTCATCAACTAAACCATGGCAACTGGGTACCACATCCAGTGTTTTGTATATTTTTTATATTAATTATGTTAATTAACAAAGCTTAAGTGATTAGAAAACAATAATGACTGTTACTGTAGCTACCTTTTCCCTGGAAATATCTGGAAATAGTCTCCTTGATGCTGGAAGCTATTCCCATTTAACCCCTTTGTCCTTAGCTAAATCTAACCTTTATAAAGGCCTAGCCATGTTTTATCTTTGTCTTTCTGAGATTTTCTGCAAATGCCTTTCAATTTTCCACTGGGATCCTTCTCCAACCTTCTGTCGACTTATTGATGCTTGTCTCTTAATCCTCATAATTTTCAGTTCATAACATTTCCCTGTTGTTTTAACTAAAAGGACTCTTCCACCCACTTGAATCAATCAGTTGTCCCCTTTCTTATGTCTCCCTGTCAGTCCTTGTGTTCTAACAGTCCACCACTGCTTTCATTCAGAAAACAGTCCAAAGACAGACATAGTCAAAACTGTCCCAGACTATATTTCTCTTATAATGACCATTAGGAACAAAACTTTCTGGATTTTATGTCTTCTCAGGATTCAAGGATGAGCTTTAATGGGGAAACAGGTAGCAATAATTGTCACCTATGTGTGGGCAAAGAGCAAGACTAAACTATGCTAGAAGGCTTTGCGGATGGCAAATCTGACCCAGCCTGCACCAGCCTAAAGTTGCAATTTCAGAAAAAGTCCTATTCATCCATTGGCATAGATGAGCATGCCCAGATTACCATGGAGATGCATGTTTTTCACCAGGCTAAAGATAAATCTTTACCCTAGTGATTTTCAAAGGGAAACAAATACTATGCACTATTTTCCTGCCATTGCCCTTCCTTCAAGTCTTATTGGATATATATATTCTCATCTAAAACATGTTCAAATTTTAGAATATTTTTGGAAAAGCATAATGGTTGCAGCTGAATTTTTGCAAAGAAATTCAACTTTACTTATCCCATTCAGGAAAGATATTTCATCCTTGATAACACAATAAAGTTATTTATATGCAATGCTTTTTTCATAGGTGTCCAGTAATTTTTCATAATATGCAGTACTATCCTTCCCACTCATAATTACTGAACTTTAATGTATATTCTTGGCTTACAGGTAAATGAAAGCTAATTAAAATTGCCATCACTGTTCTATTCCTGGCTAAACGTCTGATCCTATATCTTCTAAAATAATTTACTCTGAGGGCTTTAGCACGTGGTCTTACATGTTCAAAAATCTTCCATCCAGAGGACAATGAAAACAGGGATATGTGTTGAACTCTGATCTCCCTCTCTGATTTAAAGCCATAAACCTAGAGGCATTAAAAGCAAGTTAATACTTGTTGAAAAAAAATTGCAAATGTGTTTAAAAGGTAATTAGTGAATAATTCCTTTAGTTACTTTGCTCTCTTCCTTTCTCATTGAACTTGACCCTGTTGTCTATAGGAAGCATTATAAATTTTGAAAGTCTCTCATGAATTGGACATTTTAATGAACTACTCACAGCAGTCACCTGTCAGTGGCCAGTTTATTGGAGAGAGTGAGTGAAAATTTATCTCTCTGCACAATATGTAACACTACTTTTCACAGGGACCTGGGCTAATTTAACTCTGCTGTTTTCTGAATTAACAAGGCTTGTCTTCAAACCTTTCGACATAAGAGCATTCTGTTCTGTTATTATTTTAGCGCTCGCCTTCCCACCCTCCCTCAGGACGTGCATTATTTAATCCATCTGGAGCCTTAGTAACCAAGTTCCCCTGCTCTCCCTGACCCCAGTGATTTATGTTTCATATTTCATGCTGTGGTTGGTCTTTTACCATGTATAGTCCCCTCCTTATCCTGGTCAATTTTTTTTTTTTTTATATTCTCTCTCTCTCTATACCCTGTGCCCTCTTTTTTTTTTTATCCTTTTTTTTAGCAGGAAGGATAAATATTTGACAAGTGGACTGTTTGTCATGCAAACTCTAACAGTTACAGTTAGGGAGGGGAATAATTCAATCTGCCAAGAGTTAAATGCTGATAGATCATTGGATGTTGCTAGGCCAGGGGTTGTGCCAGCCATAATTTTTCCCACTGATACAACTATTTTATGGAATATGACATGCATCTTTAGGTGTTAAATCATCCCTAGAATAATTTGTCTGTCAGGAATCAAAGTGAAAGGAAATAAAATCACCAGAGCACAGACTTGTATTGCTAAATCTCATCTTTCACAGAGGCTTATGCTTGCACTTTAGTGTGTGGTTGTATCTGTGTCTTTAAATAAAAACAACACACACAGAGAGGGAAGAAAATCATGAAGGAAGCTGGGGTGAGGAGGCATTTGCATTGTGAATGTTGGCTTCACAATCAGTCTTCCTTTGCTCTATACCTTCCTTACTCCCCATTCCTCATATCCTTCTTATCAGATTTCATGTTTAATGCTCAGCCTGAACTCCCCGTCCTACACCCACAAATCTGACTGAACACAATAGCACTGATAAAACGGAAGCAAATTTCTTCTATTAGTGACTGACAGCAATTTGAACAAAATGAAGTTGTACCATGATATCGTTATATATACAAGGTGCAAATAACCTAGTTTGAATAATCACAGCCTCTGTCCTTTTAAATGATTTTTCTCCCCCATTTAGAGGGAGGCCTTTGATGTGATAATATTAATTCCCTCTGTGCTTGGAGGAAGGAAAAAAAAAAAAACTAGGAGAAGCGGAAATTAAATGAGTAATGCAATGTCAGTCAATCTTTTAAACCAGGGCCTTATTAACAGCTAATCATTTTGTCATTTTGTCGCTCAAAGTAATGAATTTGATAGGAGGAGAAGGGAATGTTTTATGTTTATTTTTATTAGTTTTAAACAGAAACAGTTGTGGAAATATTATATTATCAAGACTCGCAGCATTTAAGTGGTTTCTGTTCAGCATATCGTTATTTTTCTTCTCTGCCAGTATCTGATTGCCATAATTTTGAATAATCTGCTTGTCTTTCAAAAAAAAATTGAAAAGGATATTCATCTCAGGCATAGCACAGGGTTCCATCATTGCAGATGCATTAGGCTTTTGTTAGGTATTTCTTTACATCCTATTTATTCTGAAGTATCTAAGTAATTAATCGCTAGAAAGGAGAGTTATGCAGCTGAAGGGAACCGTATATGTTTCTCAGCTGCCAGCATCTGAAGACCAGAAAAATTACAGGGAAAAGACCATGAATAAGTTTCTTTTTCTAAAAGTGTAATGCATGGTTTTGTTTTATTTTAAAATTCTGTAAGCTACAGCTACACATTAAACACAATCCAGTAGAATGCATTAAATATTTGTTGCTGGGAATAGATTCTCTCTTTGATGTCCCTGTAGCATTCTCCTTTGAAATGGCAGGGGTGACCTCTGAATTGGGACTCCAGAGGACTCTCAAATTAAGTACTTTGAATGCGGTGCCATTATAAGGCTTGATCTAATGTTGATGGTAGTTTTTCATCAGCAAAACCTGCAATACCGGGCACAAAAAGAATACAAGTATCCATGGCCTCCTACAGGGTTACAAGTTTTGGGTTGTCTCAATGTTGTCCTTCATATGCTCCCATTAAATTTATGTATTTATTTATTTTCTATTTTCTTACTATTTACCAGTTTATTTCACACTTATATTTTAATGGTTGAAGGATGGACCTTGTCTCTAGAGAAGTACAGAAAAAAGTAGTCCCTGATCTCCAGCTCAAGGCCAGCCTTCATTCACTGCGAGTTAAGTTAGCAAGCAAATCAATACCTGATAGCCTAGTGATACATCTGGTGATTTACTTGTTGACTGAAAAGTAATTAAGTGGGTTAGACTATATGTGAAAATACATCTGTAACATTAGCATAGGTTCCATTTGTTTTTGGATTTTTCTCAAACATGATAGTTTGGAAATTGTCTCCCCCAGGATGGAAGCATTTACTGTATAAGGAGACATACATGAAGGTGGATAAAGCAAACACTCCTCAAAGCCTAAACAGAAAAGACTGCTCTAGTCAAATCATAAGAAGGTAGTTATAAACCAACCCAACTTCCAGACAGTTTAAAAAGTGAAGGAATGTACAGCATCTTTTGAAATTCACCAATGGCAGGAAAAAAAAGTGTCTTACTAGCCTTAATTTCAAGTTACAGAAATAAAGTAGGAACAAAGTGATTTTTGCAAAACACTGAACCCGAGGTTATGACTGGCTCCTGTTTAAGTCAAAGAATCTTTGTTTGTTGTCTACTCTAAGAATTCAGACATATCCATGAGTTTAATTGATAGGTATATAATAACTGTATTTT
The DNA here is from genome assembly GCA_035048155.1 of Cinnycerthia olivascens. NCBI lineage: Eukaryota > Metazoa > Chordata > Aves > Passeriformes > Certhiidae > Cinnycerthia > Cinnycerthia olivascens. The sequence goes on along the minus strand of JAWWMU010000106.1, from coordinate 89,195,998 downwards.
CATCATACCCAACCAATCTGTGGCAAATATGAGATGAAACCATTAGCTAAAAAACTGTTGAATGACACACATATGAAATTGTTAGATCTCACATTTTTGGTGGTCTGAGAATGCACACAATGTTCCCAAAGTGTCAATTGTCATAGATAAGTTTGGTTAAGCTGTGTTAATGAACCTTTGTGTTGGAGTCCAAAGCATGGCATAGTATTTGAGCAACTACACTTCCAGCTCTCTGGGTCAGGACATATTCTTGTTTTCTTGTTTCAGAGATGTAGAAAACAGAAATATGAAATACTCCTATCAGTGCAGGGATTTAAAATACATTTAGTGAGTGTAAAATATTCTCATATGGCAATGACTCTGCTGTTTTTCAGTGAAAGGATTACTCAGGAGTCTGTGCTAAATGATGAGTCGTCCTTTTCATTATCTTTACATATCTAAGTATCCATTGTGCTATAGGAGAAATGCCCTTGTGGGAACTGATTGCTGCCATTAGTCTGTTGATTCAGTTGATTGCTGCTTTAGGCTGTTCATTTAGTCTCTGCTCTCCTCAGAGAAGCTTGTCCAGAGAGTCTCATAAAGCAGTTTCTCTTCAGAAGAGAAAAACCTTCAAAGCATTACCAGAGATATTATTTCCTTTCTGGTTGTATGGAGCAAAGACATCAAAGAAATGGCTGCATCCATAATCTACAACATACTCAGAAAATACATAAACTTTGCAAATTACTCTATAATTAGCTGAAAATTACACTTTGGTATTGAAGAGAGAAAGAGTAGTTGCAGAATGACAGAAAAATTTAGGTTGCAAAGGACCTCTGGAGGTTGCCTAAGGGTCAGCATAGATCGCGTGGCTCAGGGCTATGTCCAGCCAAATTCTGTGGATGGAGCCTCCTCAGTCTCACCAGTCACATGACTGAATTCAAATTTTCAGCACCTGAAACCAAGCAATAAATTGATAATTAATTTTTTTCATGAATTAAATTTTTCTAAATAACTATTTTTTAAATAAAACAGTATTTGCAGATCCAAGTGTTTCTGATAGACTCGATCTACATTTTGAACATTTTGATCTACATTTTGAGCATTTATACTTCAATTTTATGGAACGATCAGAAGAGCCCATTTTTTCTCTGATTTTTAAATATTTCTGGCGAAAAGAAATTTCAGACATCCTTTTGTCATAAGAGAGTTGCAAAGTTACTATCTGACTATGAAAAAGCATATATGAAATATCATTGTTGAAATTCATCTTGAATTTGGCTTACAGATACTTGAATTATGAAATGCTTCTCTGCTAAGGAAGTCCACATTTTTCTCTTGAATATTGTCTTGTCATATACATATTTTGCATTTACTATTAGGAAATCACACATCTTAATACATATTAAAAATTGTGTATTTTCTGCAAATATTCAATGCATTCTTATTTACAGAGATAGTTTACTGCACATGCAAACTGTCTCTGTGAATAAGGAGTCATAATTAAAAATGTTATTACAAATAAAATATGAAATGTGAAGGGTCAAGAAGTAGAAAATTCTGTACTAATTTCCACATTTCTCTGTTTTTCAGAATAAAGCCTTTTTTTTGTTTTGTTTTTTTGAAAAATGTTGTGTTCAGAAACTCTAGGTTCTTATTCTTGCCCTAATTACTTTCTCACATTTAAAGATGGCTGAACCCATCTCTACATAGAAATTTGGTTTGAAAATTTTCTAGTCAGGAGGAAAAGATTTAAAAAACTCAGGACAGCAACTAGAACACTTTTATTTTTATATGTATAATTACAGATATCTATAATTAATAATAAAAAAATCATGCTGCAGAAAAGAACCTGGGGATCCTGGTTGACCAAAAGTTGAATATGTGTCAGCAGTGTATTCTGGTGTCAGGCACAGCATCACCAGCTAGTCAAGGGAGGGGATTGTCCTGCTCCAGGTTTGCACTAGTGCAGCCTCTCCTCGAGTGCTGGGGGCAGTTTTGGGCACCACAATATGATACTGAACTATTGGAGAGTGTCCAAAGGAGGGCAACAAAGATGGTGAAGGGCCTTGAGGGGAAGTTGAATGAGGAGCAGCTGAGGTCACTTGGTCTGTTCAGCCTGAAGGAGACCTGAAGGGAGAGCTCATTGCAGTCACAGCTTCCTCATGAGGGGAAGAGGAGGGGCAGGCACTGATCTCTGCTCTCTGGTGATCAGTGACAGGAC
>JAWWMU010000106.1:89168788-89193695 GCA_035048155.1 Cinnycerthia olivascens | reverse complement strand
CACCCAGAGGGTGTCTGGGTGCTGGAACAGGGTCCCCAGGGGAGTGGTCATAGCACCAACCCTGACAGAGTTCAAGAAGTGTTTGGACAGTGCTATGAGGCACAAGGTGTGACTCTTGGGGCTGTCCTGTGCCGGGCCAGGAGCTGGACTCGATAATCCTTGTGGATACCTTCCAACTCAGCAGATTCTGTGATTTTTCCAAACATGCACATACTTTCACTACAGTACCTCATAATTTTCCATTTTTTAGCTATTTTTGGTCTATACTTAAAGACTGTTTCACTTCTTTTTGATTCTTTAAGATTTTCTGTCTGAAAGACAGGAAGAAGCACCTCTTACAGAATATAAATATACAATATTATAATGTATTATATAATATATAATTTACTATTATACACTATATATATCATACTATTTTATATTATATGATTATATATTATATTTAATGTTTATATTAGAATATATAATATTATATATATATAATATGTATACACATTTCCCATAAAATTCTTATCATTTTCTCTGTGTGTATCAATATCAATGTAGTAATATTAATTTATAAAAAGAGCGAGGTATATGTGTAAAGTATGTAATCTCTGAGCAATGATATACACTTATGAGAACACAGGAGGAGCAAAACTTCAGAGCATGCACAGGGATAAAAACTGATATAGTTTAAGAGGTAGTATTGAAATATTTTTTTTAATATGGAAATCCACCTTCATTTTTACTATTTTACTGCCAAATTGTGATCTGAATAACTTGTCCAAAAACCAGCCACAAGTAAATATATTCAGCAGACACAATTGAAAAAAAATGCATTGTAGAGAACTAGGGCTGTAAAGTAGGATATAATATTTATCTCAACTCCTGAACCACTCTGTCAATAATGTGTGAAACAAAACATCTCCAAAACTTCTAAGTCAAGAATTTTTAAATTAGGACCCTAAATTTAGATCCTTAAAGTCTACCCCTAAATAGACAAACAAATGACCTGTTTTATTAAAAAAAAATTAGCTCACAAAATCTTTAATTTCAACAAGTGGTTTTTGGTACTCTGTAGTTCTAAAAATCAGGCCATTTCTCTATATAACTGAATATTGGTTTTAGGAACTGAAACTCAGGTTTTGAAAATCTTTCTCATTGATCCAAGTTTGTTTCTCATAGAAATCAATATGACTTTTGTCTCTGTTTTAAATGTAAATAGGAGCATATACTTTCCTAAAATATAAATCTATTCACAACAGCATAATATATAGACAGCCTGTGTAAATTTCAAGTCATGCTATTGTCTTGTGGGCATGTGACTGAAATGCAGAGGCTGATAAATCATAAAACCAATTGGGTTTTCTCCTGATAACTGGACACACTATAAATGCCCAAAAGATAAAATATAGACTACCTTGTAATTTTTTTTCTTAATATTCTGAATAAATATCATTACGTGGAAAATCATGGAATGCCCTCAATATAATAGAGAATAATATTTCAAAATCCATACTCCCTTAATATACATTGCTTAATCATTCAGATCATCATTATGGATAACTTTCTCTAGAGTTATGAGAAGGAGAATATTTTTTCCAGTACTTCAAAAAATACAAACACTTTCAAGGTAAGGGGTTTAATAAACTTTGTCTTGCAAAATGTCCCCATGCTGTTTCAAATAAAATCAGACCCTAAAGATGTTAATTTAGGAAATAAAAGAGTTGAGGAAACGTGATGGATACACATCTAAGTTGTTTAAAAACAACTCTATTTTTAGAAATATATTTATTGTATAGAGTAGCATTTCATATATCATGCTGTTTTTTCTTTATGCTGTAAAAAATATCATGATGAGATGAGGAGTGAGAAATAAAAACAAGCTAGAGTTATTTTATATATCTCCAGATATACCGTCTGTATGCCCAGACCTTTATCTGTGTTATTCTCTGGCAAAAAGGAGGGAGGGACTCATACCTATCTTAACCAAATGCTTCCAAGACTCTCAGAATCAGAGAATGACTTTTCCTTGAGAATTGTTATTGGAAACATAGATGCTTAAAATTCTCTTTTGCACCTCTGTCATGTTCAAGAGACTCAGATTTGTAATTTCAGCAGTTTCAATAAGAACTGTATTTTTTGTGTCCTGAAAGGTTGATGTAATGACACACTATTTGCAGCCAGTTACTTATTCTTTCAGTAAAACTGTTACATCCTTCAAAACAAAAGCAAAATCCAATGACCCTGAGATGCTAGTTTTAAGAATATTCATACTTTCTTTTTTTGATGAAGGCACGCAATTTTTGGAAATAACATTATGTCGGGTTCCAAAAATAAGTGCTAAAAAAGACACGTAGTCTTCCAGTAATGTAATATGATGTGGTACGTCTGAAATGTTTCTACTGCTTTCTGAAAACAATACATATGAATATATAGATATATATATTTAATTACAGAGGTGTGAACTTATATTTATGACATTCAGAATATTTAAGTGTGTACGGGGAAAACAGTTGCAACTTCTGTGGTTCAAAATTTAAATACCTACTGGTCTAGTATCAGCATTGTTTTGTTGCCACTCTGCATGATTTTGGTTTGGGTGTATCTAAGGTAGAAATTGTCTTTTATTGTTACTGCTTTATTTTATTAGAGCATATAATTGAGTAGAATTTCACCTTAGATCACTGTCCTAATGAAAAAATAATTCAGTATCTTATACATTTAATTAAACAAGCAATAGCCATATACATCTTTATGTTCTACATTTTATTGACAAATACAATGATGTGGTATGGATCATTTTCTGAAGCATCCCTGTCATAAAAATAGGACACCCTCTAACAAGTTTATCAAGACCTCAGGAAAGAGCCTATCTCTCATTAAAAGAAAATTTAGGATTTGTTCTTTTCTTGTCTATGATAGACCAGAAGAGAAGTGACTTTACAGAGTGAGAATTGCAGAGACAAACAGGCAAGCACACAAGGCTTACTTGCTGACCACTAGGCAGCTCCTCAGTTGCTTCCTCACTGGCAGAAAAGGAATTCTGAAACAGCCACTTGCCAGTGAGCAAAGTGGAGTCAGACTACCCATTTTAGAAGTGGATGATATTTTGTTTTCATTTCTGTATTTAGTACTGTCCCAAAGGGCTGTGTCTGTGCTTGTAAATAAAATGGTTTGGTGTCTGTCCTCTGATCCCCAGGGGCATGTGACACAGAGTAGCTCATATCCATATGGTTGAAGTCTCATAATCTTAATAAAGCAAAGTAGCATCATCCATATTGACTCTTGGTAACATTTTCTGGATTATTCAGTCCTCTGAAGTGTGCCTAAGTGCTGTCTGGAAAGGATTCAAATCCGACCAAAGCTTAATGTTTTAATAGCACAACAGCATCTAATCTGGATTTATTGCATTCATTGGTACACAGCTCACAACTTGAAAACAGATTCACACAGGAAAAGCCTTACAACATGTTTAGGCTCAGAAACTTTCTGAGGACTATACTGCATGTGCTACATATGAAGAAGTGCATATAGGTGTGAAAGACAATCTGTATGTTCTTCTTTTCTGTGCACTGCAAAGGCATGCACTGAAAAGCAAATATCATTTTGTGTGTTGAGCAGTTGTGATGCATGGTTTCAAACTTACTGTTCTCAGTCTTGCTCCACAGTGCTATGTTTTATTAGTTGACAGCTAACTGCTTTGCAATCAGCAGTGAATACTTGCAGATCTAGGTTAGATTCCAAGAATTCAACTGAACAAAAAGTTTCAAAAATACATTAGATTAACTAGATGGGGGCTTGATCAGTTTGAAATGTAATACTGTGATCTTTTAAATTTTAAATAATTATTTTTTATTCAAAACAGAGAGAAAAATTGCATTGTAATGTAGAATAAAAGAAGGCTTTACAAAAACTTTCATAAAAATCCTCTTGCCATATAAAAGAGACTGACACACAGAGGTGCCATAGGTGCTTATGCTTCTCTCTGTGACATAATGAGTGAGGCAAGAAGGCAAAGTCAGTTCTTCCAGCAAATTTGGATGTACTTTAACCTAACATTAGAGCCCTCATTATTTTTAGTTGTCATAATATGGCCAAATATGTTCAAATGTTATCTCCCAGAAACTACTTTAATTCTGTGCATCTTTATATCCTGAGCTTTGGGTGAAAATTTTCTGTCATAGCAAATTGCTTGTGCCACCATCTCCTTGTATACATTTCATCCAGCAATTCTTATTAGGCATTTTGAAGGGCCGGGAAGCTTGTGGTCACACAGAGAGCAAATTCTTTCTTTATTAATCACTCCTCCAAGCTTTTTGGGATTGCTTTGGCTAGGAGATGATCCAAATGAACAACACTTGAAGATTCTACTAGCTCTTCTTTCCATGACTATGAGGGAGACTTATAGTCTGCTTTGAAAAGAAGTAGGGGCTTCAAAGACTAAAGCAATATATACTAGAGCTGCAAAGTTGTCCTGGGGTGACTGTGTGCTCCAGTATCCCCATTGTCTAAGTACTTTTAAAATATCAAGCCTCCAACTTAGTCTCAGTGAACCCACCAAGGCTTTTGATGGACTTCTAGTAGAGTTTCCAGAGTAAAGAGAAACCTCGTCACTATGGTGACACAAAGAAATTAAAGAAACATGTGTGTAACAGATAATGAGATGTAATCTGAAAAATCATCTACTCTGGGTGCGCTCTTCAGCCTCTCTTGTAAGGTGGTAATTTGTATCAGGCAATTCCCTTACACTGCTAAAGCCAGCTCCTCAGGAGCTCACTTAAATCATAAGGGATAGGGAGAAGCCTGCTCTACTTTTCTTTTTTTAAAGCAGTATTGAGAGACACTTGGGTGTGTTTTGAAGGCATTTTTATGTTAAGGGTTCCTCAGGGTGATATTTAAACTAAAAATGACTGATTTCCAGCAGCTTGTTGCTGTTGTTCTCTTCATAATTTTCATGGAATCATAGAATATCCAGAGTTGGAAGATGGTCACTGGAATCGTCAGTCAAAATCCTCTGAACTGTTACCCTGGGAGTAATGTATAATTTGAGTAAAACCGTCCAAATTCCTGAATAAATAACCAGCACTTGGAAAAATTCCCTACCTCTAAACAGAACTTTTGTGTAGCTATAGATTTCATGCTGAATGTTTTCACCATATTTTCCTTTGGATGGTATACATGACCTTTGGGTTTAATAAACACATATGGAACTTTGTGAAGAGATATCTGAAAGTTAAATGCTGAGGTACTGATGACCCCTTGCCTCCTTCTGCCAGTCCTCACTTATGTCTCTGCCAATTAATTCTATAGTATCTCAGATTAAAATCTATTTTACAATTCGAATTGTGCTCATCTTCACTTATTGTCACACTCCCCAAGTGAAATTACCTAGTGAATTCCTAGTGTACTTCATAGAATCTTTTAAGCTCAAACACAATTTTCTTTTTATCTCTTTTTATCTAATCCAGTACATTTTCATTGGAAAACAAAACAAAACTAAACTACTTTTTTTCTAATTATTATTACTTTCAATGCTTTATGCCTTCATTGTCTTCTCTGAAGTAGTGTTGTCAGATAAAACTGGACTATTAGCTTTTATAAAATTATCCTAAAAGTTCAGAGGAACAGCTTTAACCTTGCTGGAAAGAGCAATGTGCAGTTAAGCACCCAGGAATGCTTGATATACAATGCCATGAGCCATTGGCTTTGGCAGCATAACGGAGTGAAGAAATTCTGTCTCTCTCTGTCCCCATTCCCAACCAATCATTCCTATCCCCGGAGCTTCTGAACATGAAATATATGATTTTCCTTGGTTTACAGTGCAGGAACCTGGAGATAGCGTATGTAAATGAGAAAGGGGAGAGAATGAAACATTAGGACAAAGTAAAACCAAAATTAATTTACAAATCTACAAAATTAGACATTATTTCTAAACGCATGATACACTAAGTGCTCCGCAAGATGGGATTTAAAGCATAACAAGAGTTTCTAGTCAGTTATGCTACAGAGTCCTGTTACTCTTTCTGTGTGCAGGTTGATCTAAGCTAGAGATGGTGATGATGAGAGGAACGCACTGGAATGAAATTTGAATGAATGGCCCACTTGATTGGCCAGAGATATCTATTTCTTCTTTTTATTATTTTTTTATTGTTATGTTCTGGTGGGGAGGGTCAGAACACCATGTTACTTTGCTTCAGTAAAAGTGGGGTTTATGACATCCCTGGCTTACTGATTTGCCTTAATGATCAGCCCTTGTGAGAATACGTGTGCGTGCACATGTGTTCTCTGTGTCACAGCACTTCATTAACTTCTGACTTCATCAGAGGCTGGGTTAAAAAGTATGACGTGCTGCAAATGGAGCATCTATTCAAATGTGTGACCTTCATTCTTTCTGATTTATTAGTGCAATATGGTATAGGCAATATCATCTAAACATAGTGTATTTATCAAACACATCTTTCCAGTAACTTGTGATAAGTACAAAAAAAAAGAATGCATATCTTTCATATAAACATATCTTTCATATACCAAAGCAAAGGATTTTGAATAACATTGGTAAAAGTTCATTGGATTTTGCCATGGCAGAGCAATTTCTTCTCCCCAGATTGTCTCATTGTCTATTAACTATTTTGCCCTCACACTTGCTTAGCAGCAAATTTCTACTTGAAGTATTTAGAATCCTAAATTCTGCCTTGGCTATTTTTAATTGTTCTTCCAATGATGAATATACTGAGTAGTTTCCACTCCTTTGTGATAATGTAAAACTACAATGTTGTATCATATGGCATTTTTCCTAGTGCTAATTAACTAAAAGTCCTCATAAGACTAGTACGGTTTTTCAATAATGGAGAAAGTTCACATCTTTTTATATACACCATTTACAATACTTTGGTACAATTAAAACTCTTAATTATAAAAACTCCAAAAGAAGCACTATTTTAAGGTCAATCTAACAAAGCGTATGGAAAAATGTAGAGTAACTTCCTAATATATTTCTGTCAACTTAAGACTAGTTATGACTTCAGTATTTCTTTTACCTTAAGACACTGTTCTATTTTTTTTTTTAATTATAGGATTTCTGGTATGTTTCATGCTTAGTGTCTGACATTTCAGAGCTGTATTTCATGCAAAGTACCAACATTCCAACAAAATATTTTCTTCTCTTCAGATGAGCATTTCCACCTTACAGTGGACGCATCTTAATTACTAATTACTATTGAGACCTTTACATGCTAAGCCACAGACCTATCAGACTTCACCCTGACTTTTTCTATATTTATAAATAATGTTTGGCATATTTCTGACATCAGTTTCTCATTTGCAGCGTAAACTAATAACGTAAGATGGAATGGAAAGACACAGAGATAATCCTCACTGACCCTTGGGGTCACTCTCTGCTTTGCTATGAAGATGAAAAGAAATGAGCTGCAGCTCAGCCTTTTAAATTAACAGCAAAAGATATCAAATCCTTAAACCATTTAACAACTTAATTTGACTTGGTTTTGTTTTTCTTTTATTTCTTGTGGGAGAAGGAAATGGGAAATCCTGATTAGAGCGGGGCTCCAATTCTACCAGTCTTTGAACTAATGTTTGGAACAGTGAGTTCACTTAATATTTAAATCATTTTACTATATATTCAGCCAGTTTACATATACTGCAATGTGTCAGTAGAATCATTCTCTAATAAATGTGATGCATGGTTGAGTTTAGCTCTAGATAGGATGTTATTTTAGAGCTGTGATAATATTAATATTGCTAATGACTTCAATATTTTAGATTACTCTGCTTTTTCCATGGCCTCTTAAATGCAACTAATGAAACACCCAGCAATTCAACCACAGGAAACTGGTATTTTACTGAAAGATACTTTTTAATCTATTAATTTTTTCTGCCTTTCACTGAGTCTTGGTTATGATTTAAGTAGCTAAAAATGTAGTTGTTTCTTCTCCTATCAGATATTTTTATTATTGTTGCCCTGAAATACTACTATGACGATGATAATTGAAACTGCTCTATTTCTTCAATTTTAGTAAACAGTGAAAATATATTTTTGGATCCAGCATAATCATTACTACACAGTATTAGATTATTATGTCACCAGTTTAGGATTGCTTTTGACTTCATTATAAAACCTGACAGGAAAATAAGATGGATTACATGGCTACCAGCTGAGCAAAAGTTTAAATTACTTTTTTGCATCCTAGGGAATAAAGCTTCCTCCCTCCCAAATTTGGAAAAAAAAAAAAAGAAAAACAGACACAACATCTGATGTAATAAAAATGTGAATAGCAGTGATAAAAGCAGTTAAAATAAATTCTACTTTGCATCTAGCAAGAGATGTCACAGTTGTGTGAGTTACTAGCATGAAAAAAGTCAGGTTTGAATATTGATCTTTTGAAGCTCCATTAGCTATATGTTGAGCATTGCTGACATCACAGATTGATGTCTCTTTAAACTGTGTCTCGGATTTAATCACTTGGGGAAACCAGCTATTGACTTTGGATGTTTGTGCTGTTCAGCCACTGGAGAATGCTCTCTTACTATCTCTCTCTCCCTTTGCCCGTCCTTTTTTCTGTGTTTCTCTTGAAGGCATACACATGCACACACACACATGCTTGTCCCTTTGTGCTAGGGAATATTGTCATTATTTTCTGTGTAACTATAGCTTGCCAAAGTTACACTTAACTCTTCCTATTTACATCTGTACATTACAACATGTAGGTCATGATGTTCACACTGAGGCAAAACCCTTCTTACTGATTTAGGGTATTGGGATAGTATCCAGGAAGGTCTAAAGGGATGAGCATCATCTAGTCTGTGGAGACCTTCATTTCACCTTGTAAAGTGAGGCAACCACAATAGCCTCCAGAAAAGAGATATAGGAATCAATAAAGACAAAGAAACCAAAGCCCTTCTGAGGTGCTGGTGGTGGTGATGTGCGTCTGCCTGTGTGTGTGCCTGTATGCCTAAGGATGAAGAGAGATGGTTTCTGATGAAAAGAAATGCAAATGTTCAAGGCATTGATCACCACTCATCTCCGTTCAACCTCATGCCCTCTGCTACATCAATACATTGGAAACATAATTTGTATCAGCAGTTGTTTCTTTAATTAAGATCTCTCCCAAATCTTTTTCATTGATTAATGCCATTAACTTATTGATCAGCTTACTTATGCTGAGGTGGTAGTTTTTTTGAGAGAGGGGGTCTCTCTCAGTTCATGGTGCTGGTTCACTACAAATGTTTTCTTGGCAGTGAGTGAGTAAATTGGAGCTCATGCAGCTTTGGCACTGCTTTAGCAGTACACAGAGACTTTCCTGGGGCAAGAAAAAAACAAAGAAACCCCACAAAAACAGTGACTTGCTCTTTCAGGACTTTGAAAACTTGCCCCTTCAAAAAATAGTAATGGAAAATTTTATATGTTTTAAAAGCGCACTGAAGAACTAATCACTCTAAAGACAACATAACTAAAATATTATAGCCATAGGGGCATATAGCATATTCAGTCTCCGTATATTAATGGCTAATAACCAGGAACTAAAGGATAGAATTTGAGCTGAACTGTAAGATATATTTAGAAATTAATGACAAGTAACTGATGCCTCATTTAATCAAATAGTTGGTACAAAATGTGATATTCAAGGCAGGGTGGGCTTAAGGCTAGGTGAAATCTGAAAAAGCAAAGTTCTATAAGTATTTAATTGTAAATCTGCATATTTCATCTCTTCACATGGTCTTACGTCATTTTGTCATAAATACTGTATCAAGCAGGTGAACTGCTCTGTATGCTCATAGATACAGAATTTCACAGGGTTATTCATGATCTAAAACTGTATTTGAATGGGAACTTGACTCAGGCAGAAAGAAAAGCAATGTGTATTACCTCTGTCGTCTTAGATAGTCTACTTGAAGCAGCACAATTATAAATAGCTTATGCAAAATTCACAGATGAGGATTTATTCAACAAAATTATTTAGATCTAAGGTTCTTCCCTGTCTCATATGGACTTCATGATGTCTTTCTAAAACTGCAGGGAGGTGCGACGACTATTAGAAATATTGTGCTAGGAGGTTCAACAGGATCCAGAAAACCAAGAAGGAAGTGGTGAACATCAGTGAACTGGTTCCTCTAAATCTAATTTCCAGATCGAAAAACCCCCAGGGGCAGAAAATCTGCACATGGCACTCATTAAAGAGCTATACATATATGCATACATACATACATACATACATACATACATACATACATACATATACATACATACATATATATATATATATATGTGTATATATGGAGAATGCTTTAACCTCATTAAAATACTTTTGAATATTCAAGGTGACCAGTCAAGAAATGGCTAAACTGACAGGTTATTTGGGTTAAAGAAGCACAGTATAGCACGGTGGTAGCGAGACTACTGGGACAGATGTGTGAGAATTTGGGAGATATGATGTCAATAGCAGTGAGCTAAGATATTACAGACAGAAACAGTTATCAAAGAAGAGCTTCAGCATCTGATGTTTTTCCTCATAAACAAATTTATTTAAACTAATACAAATAAAATTAATAAAACAATTCCTTGTGTTTCTTAGGCAACTAACATTTGAACTGAATTTACTCTCTGTGAAAAAATGTGTCTTGGGAGTCCAGGTACTACTTTCAAAAGTAGTACTTCTCAAGCATTCAAGTGAGTTATGTACTCTAAACTCACACAAGGCACAGGTCATTGCTGACAGTAGCCTGGAAACTCCCTTTCAAATCTGCTTCAGCAAGACAAATTGTAAGACACTGAAGAACAATTTAGCAATAAGAGTGTGTATATCTTTAGATTCTGATAAAAACACAGTATGAAATGAGTGCTGTTTTGCATTAAGACCCCTGAGATACCTATTTTTTTTAATTACTGAGCAACAAACTTTAAATTGTTACTATTTCTCCTCAGAAAATTTAGTCAGCTGCACCATATAATTTTAAGAAAATAATATTATAACCTTTCCAGAAACAACATTCATCTCAGGTGATACAAAGGGCCATGCACCCTACCAAAAGGACAAAGAACATGTAAAATGAGGAAAATATAACAACTATATGGAAGTAAAAATATGACTAAGTGAAAAAATCAAAAAATCGTAAGCTAAAAGTGACCTTCTGTGGCTTTGAATAATACAACCTGCATTTGAACAGGATATGGCTTTCACAAATAATGTGTTCTTTCTTGAAATCTTCCACAACTTCCATATCTAACCACATGAATATTCATATAGTTATATCAGTAAACTGGGGAAAAACATAGCCTGTATTTCTCAGAACTCTGATTTGCCTTTAAATTATGTATTTAATTGCAGATCCCTACCCTGGTCATGATAGATCAGTGTCTGTGTTTGCAATCATCTCTAGAAGCAGCAATACCCAACTCAGACCTCACTGTCTGGGGCTGAAGAGTTATAAGGTAACTGGAAGTTGTGTTGATTGTGCCCATGGAACTTCCATGGCGAGTAAAAACCATAAAGTTTTCCTGCACTTCTAATCATATTCCCTGTTCCTGGCTGCACCTTCTCATGTGGAGCTAGAGAGACAGTAATAAGAGAGAGCTGAGAAAGCCATAGACCACAAGACAGGTGGCAGCTATCTTCTTTTGGTCGCTAATTGGAAGAATGTGTGAGAGCACATTAAAACTCTTCTTAAACAGAGTTTCAAGAACAAGTGGTCGATGAGTAGATATCTGGTGTGGGACAAACAGGCAGAACTTATGGTGCTCTTCTCTTTACAGAAAAAAAAAATCCAAACCCAACTTGTAACTTCCTCTGCTCTTAGAAAAATATACCTAAGCAAAACTAATCTGATGATAAATAAGCAGCCAGAGATGTTCTGAACATACTGTGTTCAGAGTAGCAAGTTGCACCATAATTCCATTTAGTTTCAGAGATTATCAGTAGGAGACCTGTTTTTTGTTGTGTTCTTTTGGATAGCTTGGTTTCGAAAAAAAGCAAAGGAGTGGTTTAGAATTGTGGGATATGAAATTAAGATGAATGTTGTGCTCAAAATGGTAAGGAGTGAAATAGTAGGTTTTTTCCCTTGGCTAGGATGAATGCTAAATCTGACCTGAATTCAGTCATTTCTCCTACTTGAATTAAAAGTTTACAGCAAATCCTAGAATAGGGGAAAGAGGCATTGAGATGTCCTTGCCAGAGCTTTCAGGTGAAGTTTTGGAAACTTACTTCAATGGACACAGTATTTTACTATGGTTTCAGTCAACCCGCAAACAACACAAAACAAGATTTGTTCAAATTATGCTAATTCACATTTTCAAGGTTGCTTTCAGAATGGGTGAAATCCTGGCAGAGAATACATCAAAATTAATTTAACTAATTGGTGGATTCTCCTCTGCAATCTGAAGCAAGAGTGAACATGGATCACAGTTATCATTAGGCTGCTTTCTAATCCATTTACTTACTTTGGTATTTGAACTGTGTGTAGTCAAGACTTCATGTTCTGACACAAAGTTTAGCTAAAAAGGAGAAAACATGAGAAATTGCTTTCATAGAGACTCACAGAATATAGTAAAAAAAAAAAAGTGAGAATAATTTTAGGCAATGGTTAAAGTGTATACTATCTGATTTTAGTATTTTGGACATACAGGAAATTCTATACTTAGGACAGCCTAATCTATAGGCTCTGCAGGACAGTCCTCTCAGGTGGAGAGGTGCTAATTTTGATGGGCATAAGCATGCCCTAGTAAGAGATATCTGCTGGATTTGCTTGCTTCAGTTTACAGCATATGCTCTTATTTGTAACAGTTTTCACAGAAATCTGAGTGTATAAGAAAAATAACAATGAAATTTTTCTGAAGTAAGAGAACTCATTCCAAAAGACAGGATGAGAGTTCAGGGGAAAAGTGAGACTTCATTGCAAGAACTTCCATTTATAAAGTTTCTGTGGGCAACCCTTTTTTTCTGTTCCTTCTACAGGAGATATATTTTGTCTGTGAGTTAAGTGTGCTGTGTTTTTGTTCTTAAACTCTGACGATTCATTTTCTTTCTACAGCCTATCAAGTTTACTACCAATAACTTGAACAGCTCTAGCTTTTATTAATTTTTATTATTTACTGTTTTTCTTGCCAGTGTACTTATGATAACATGTTAAAAGGAACAGAAACCTGAAAGGCCAGCTTGACAGATGTCCGCAACTATACTATAGTACATAAAATTTATCATATATACAAGCTTCTCAGAGACATCTTTTGTGAAAGATTAAAACTTCCACATTATACTCAGTAGGCTGAGGGATAAAATATGGACACTGGCCCTAACCCTCTAGTCCTCATGGTAAAAAGAACCTGAGTTATCTGATTTGGAGCAGAGCAATGAGTAGTTTGCTCAAAGGGTGAGCCAGGACTTTGTCCTTGCAGACAAGGAACACAAATGGATAGATGAACAGTGATAAAGAAATTGAAAATATGGCCTACATATTTTTCATAAGTATTTTCAATTAACATTGTCTTCATTATATTTTATTCATAGACTCATAAAATCTTGGAACGTTTCCAGTTGGAAGAGACCTTAAAGGCCATGTCCTTCAAGCCTCCCTGCCATGGACAGGGAAATCTTTCACTAGACCAGGTTACTCAGGGCACAATCCAGCCTAGCCTTGAACACCTCCAGGAATTAAGAGTCCACAACCTCTCTAGGCAACATATTCTAGTACCTCACCACCCTCATTATAAAGAATTTCTTCTGAATATCTTACCTAGAATATCTGCTTGCAGCTTACAGGAATTGCCCTTTGTTCTGTCCCTGTGCTTCCTTGTACCTCTCTGACCCTCTGGAAGAGCTCTCCTTGCAAGCACTGGAAGGTACTGAAAATGGTCTCTGAAGCCTTCTCTTCTCCAGGCTGAACGGCCCCAGCTGTCTCAGCTTGTCTTCACAGGAGATGTACTCCAGCACTTTTATCAAATTTGTGGCTCTACTCTGGACTTACTCCAATAAGTTTCTACTTTTCCATGTTTTGCAGTATCCTTCCTGAATTCTTGGTACTATTTCTATTGCCTCCTGATTACCTATTTTCTTTCTCTTTTTTTTCTCCTTTTTGCCCCTTTATCACTCCTTTTTTCTCTCTTTTTCTCTGTTTCATCTACTATTCCCATCTCATTCTCTGTCTCACCATTTTTTCTGGCAGAATTCTTTTCTCTTTTGTCTAATTTCTCCCTTCCTTTTGTTCACTGTCTTGTTTTCTCACTATATCCTTGCTTTGTCTCTCTCTTTCTGTGTGACCCCTGCCACTCTTCCTTTACAGTGTTTTCATATTGGTTGCCAGACAATTAATTTCAAATTTAAACTCTTTAACATAGAAAAATATTACAGAAGAATACAGAAGAAAAAGAAAAATTCTTAGTCTTAGAAGAGATTATAAAATCAAACTTACGGATACCCATGTAATATTGTCAACCCTATATATATATTGGAAATCTGGGAAAACACTGGGGACAGGCTATTAGAGCTCCTAGTGTGCAAACTAATGTAAAGTTTTGTACAGTTTTCATCATTTGAACTGAATACAGAATAAAATAGGTTGATGTTTATATATAAAGAAATAAAAACATAGGAGAAATTACTGAACATTTGAGGCATATACTGTGACCATTCAGCCAGGGTTTTCTTGTTGGAAGATTTTATTTTGTGAACATTTATACTATCCTTTAATGTACTGACAATAATTTCAGAGAAGAGGGACTTTAATGCTTTTGAATCAATGGAATTTTTAAAGATACGATTCCCTTTGAAATTCCATATTGACTTTTCTAGAAGTTCAGTCTGTATTTTATAGGGAACTGGGAGCAGTTGTGAAGATTGATTAATTTTGTTGTATCTGACACTGCCCCAGAAGAACTGTAACTGGCAGAAAGGTTGGAATTCATCTTAGCTAACTTAGATGTTCACAGCATAGACCTTGGCTCTGAGTTGTTGAGACTTCCTTTAAGTCAGTTCTTTACAGTCACCCTTTATAAACCAGAAAGAGAATTTAAAGTACTCCTTTCAATATAGGTACCTACAAGAGTTTAAAGGTAATGACCTCTGAGAATATACTACATGTTGCAGGTGTTGGAAGTTTAGTGGAATGCAAGGAGTCACTGGAAAAATTGATAAACTAGAAATCCTTTGAGATTAACAAAAACATGGACACTACTTCTTGTTCAGGAAATCTCTAAAATGCAAGCTTCCAAGGGCTGAGATAGTACTTGTCAATACATCTTTAAAAATTTATTTTGTTTTCATGCTCCTCCTTAGCCAACCTCTTAGTAGCATTGGCAGGGACAGAATAGTGTGTGTTGAGACGTACCTTTGCTTTCACTCTATGCACAGTCATGACATTGCCATAGTAATAGACAGTAGTAAGGGTTTTTTTTACTGTAAAATTATCTTTCTGTGGGCTACAAGACTTTTCTGTCTGAAAATATCAATAAAACTATACTGAAAACACTATTATAATGGATCCTGAAATAATAATGTCAGTATATTTTTAAAAAAGTGGACCAGCTTATTAGCTATAGGTTCTTTAATTCCATCTGCAAGTTTCTAGAAGCTTTACTTTATCAAAGGTAAAGCTCTAGAAACTGTAGGAGGCAGATCAGCTGAAAAATGCTCTGAAAAAAATTGTGATGATAAGGCACTTGAAAGCACCCTAACAGCTGCTGGCAAGTGGCAAATACACATGATGATATGCAATTTCCCCCATTGTTTAAAGGCTGATTTCCTCTAAAAAAGTTTTTCTCCTCACCTGAAAAAAACAATACTGTTTTACATAGTTATCTTGTCACTGTCGTTACTCCCAGGAAAGGACTGCCAAACCTTGTGAAGTGAACTCTGGTTGATCTTGTTTGACATCCAGGACATAGCCTGGAAAGGAAGAATTGTATGCTCCCATATTGAAAAAGAAGAAACAACTAAACTGGAAGTACTGTACTCAGAGAAGTCCAAGAAATCCAGTGTGGAATTAACTTACTGACTGTGAGTGACTGCGATATGCTGCAGGTAATGACTTCTCCAGTCATTTCATTACATTGAAAGATATGTGAGATGCTTCTCACTTCCGTTGTTCGAGAAATTATTTCTATAAATAATTCACTCCACTCTATATAAGTAATTAAACATTATTTATTTATTCAAGAGAAAGTGAACCTTAGAGAGGTTGAATCAGTAGCTCTGTGGTCAGAGTATTCTTATTTTTCAGATGTGGGTGATTGTACTACAAATCCAAATTGCTCTATGACCTGTTAATAATTCCAGCCCACTTCCAAAGGAGAAGGAAAATACATGTAATAGAATAATAACACTCTTCAGTCTTGGAGTAGTGAAAAACAAAAAAAAACGAAGCATAAAACCTTTACACATTCTGAATTTTATGTTAAAGAATTCTTTTTATATGCTTAAGATGGTTTGAGATGGGCTT
The DNA here is from genome assembly GCA_035048155.1 of Cinnycerthia olivascens. Taxonomy (NCBI): domain Eukaryota; kingdom Metazoa; phylum Chordata; class Aves; order Passeriformes; family Certhiidae; genus Cinnycerthia; species Cinnycerthia olivascens. The sequence continues at coordinate 89,177,270 of JAWWMU010000106.1, read as the reverse complement.
AATTTCACTATGCTTCTGTTAAAAAAAATAGCTGTGCGTATTTCATATGACTTCTTTTAAAAAGGTGTTATATGACAACCTTTTTAATATGTAATATTTAATTTGTATTTTTTCAGTATATTATGAAAATATTAAGCTTCTGTAGTTTGGATGAACAATTGTATAGAGTTAAATATTGTTTCATCTTTTTATTTTCCCTGACAAATAAATTTGCTCTTTTGATTGAAGACAGCTTAATATAAACCATATGCACTTTTTCCATATTAGAATAAGAGTACCTTGTACATGCATTTCCTTGCTTTGCACGTCTATTGATCAGAATTACAGACACTATGAGGTCAAAATTTCTTATTATACTTAGTCTCGTCTTATTCTGGGTAAAAAGATGGGTAGATTATTTACAAAGGCAGTACCTTAGTATCTTATTTCCCCTGATCAGTCAGTGGTTTGGATGTGTTTTATGGTCTTATAGATTGAAGTATGGGACTGCGTGGTTTCCAGAGATCTTCAGGATTCTGGATTCTACTGTGATGCCTCTTCAGATTTTAAAGATCTTGTCTTTGTATTTCATATGTCCTGTCAGACAACTGTGTCTTTATTGCATTCATCACATAAGTAAGAAGAAAGCTCCAGAAATCAAGCAACTGTTGCTTACATTATTTCAGACTAACACAACCAGTATGACTATTAATCAAATTTTAGTTTTGGTATAGAATTAAACTTGAAGAATCCTAGGATCTTTGAATTCATAATTTAACAGGAGAGGTTGAAAAAAAAGTTTTTCCTTTTGTCCTTCTCCAAAAGTTTGATTATTCTTTTTAAAATTCAAATTCTCAGTTCCTTTTTTTTCCTTTTGATGTGGTAGAGGCAATTGCAAGCAAGAAAGATCCTTTCTGGGAAAAGTAAAAATTAACACCTATGTAAAGTACCCAGTCGTGAAATGCATGAGAACCTTTATATATAATGACAGATTTCAGATATCCATGCTGGCAAGATAAGGCTTTAAAACATGAAAATGTGGCCAGATTTGAAAATTTCTGACAGTTTTTATTGGGATATAAGAACTTATAAATAGAGTTCTTTGGGTCATGGAGGAATTTGCTGTAACACACTATTTCAGTTTTCAAATGGACTTTGAAAGAAGTTTTCACAAACATAATTTACATCTAAATATAATGTTTTCTTCCAGAAAAGTTGCATGATAGTTTCTGAAATGATATAAATTAAAAAATCAATCAAATAAATAAAACCAAACTAAAGAACTCCTAACCCCAAGTCCTTCAGATACTATGCTGACACTATTACTTGGCTAAAGAATCTACCAGAATAAGACAAAGATCTGTGAAGAAAGCAAATGTTTTATCTCAGTAAATATGATGAGTAATGTTTCAGCAAAGTTTCTGAGTAATTGGATCTATTTACTCAAACCATCTTGCAGTGTTTGGGTTTTACTTGGTCTCAAAAGAACCTCCCAAAACAAAATATTTTACATTTACAAGTAGCTATATCAGCTCTTACAGAAATGTAAAACAGTGAGTGTGAAGTGGCTTTCCTCAATAGCAGCTATCTAGTCAAAAGAACTTCAGCTAGGGTATTTAGCATTATCAATTTTTGTCATTGGGTAAATAATGGCTAATCGGGCACAGTATCTGGAGGTCTCGGCTGTATTCTCAAGTATGGATCATGACAAACAGTGACTTTGGGTGAGGTTTTATTAGCACAACAAGATGTCTTCTTGAAAAACAAAAATATTGCATTGTCTTGAATGGATGATTAAATGGTTTTTCATGGATCAACACAGATAGCAAAAATGCTGTTGGTCATGCACATAAAGTTCTCTCGTGTTTCAACCATTAGGTGGTAAAAGACAGGACGTAAATGAAGGATCTATTTCTATCATAGCTTCAAAGAAAAAAACTCTTGAAATGCCTTTGTAATAAATCCATATCTATATAAATATATCTCATGAAGTTTATAGAATCGCTGTAACTTGAGAACCCTCACTGAAAGCACCTTAAATTGGAACCACAGATTCTACCATGGAAGTAGGTTTTTAAAGGAAACTGAAATACTGGTTTCAGAGTTACAGGTGCTCAAATATTCTAAATTTAAAACACGATGAAGTTTTACTCAAGAACTCATGTAGTTCTTTTCTGTATCTAACTATCACTCTAGTGAATGCAGCATTTCATCAAGATAATTACAGAGCTGGACTTCAGTATGTCTTTGTTTCTTTTGTGATGATTTATTTGGAAAGTATTGTATTTGACACTAGTAAGAATAAAAACCTGCTTTGCACCTTAAACTGAAAACTAAAATCCCAACGGTGCGAAAATTTAGGCAGGTGTCCATTTTTGTGCTTTATAAATATCTTTTTGTATAATTCAAGACTCCAGTGCTCGACTTACTTTTGCTGTTGTTATACACAAAACTTATCGCTTTGCTGTACAGTTAGGCTTCTTTCGTACAAGTCTTCATACCTATTAAGAAAGTATTTCCTCTATCAGATTTCCTTAAACTCTTTTTATGTCATGTTTCCTCTTTTACAGCGGGTGCTCTATCATACTGTACTTGCTTTATTCTGCAACTTGATTTGATATATAAAGTTGAATGTGTACTACATTTACTATACATCATGAACAAAAAGACTCCTTTCTTAGGCAATATAGCATTCAATTGGTTTTTATAAACCGGTAACTGCCACACATCATCGAACTAAATTTTTACCTTATGCAGTGAGATTTGTACCTGCTATCATGAGGATTGGATCTAGCCCATCCTCACTGGGCTACACTCACTGTGTTCCTCCCACTCTCTGTGACTGTGGGTGGCATGTAATCTACATTAAGGATCATGCAGGCAGCACAAGTGGACACATTATAGCAGACCTCTGTAAAGTGCCATTGCAGAAGCCTTGTAAAATGGAGGAAATCTCACTAAATAGTAAAGGAATGCTGCTTTTCAGTCTTATTTGGGGATTTTTTTGTGTGGTATTTTTGATGGATCCTCTTACTCAAAATCCATCAGCTCATCTGATACCACTGGAACCTGTGAAGTGTTAAACTCTTAACCTCATCCTTTTGGAAGATGACTTAAAATAGGTAAAAGGATGTGTGTTTTGTGGGGAAGGGGGATATATATTAAAAAAATAAATAATGGTGTGATAGGGATAAGGGGCAAGGGGGGGAGCTGATGGTTTAAATCTCCATGGGCCTCGGAACTGAGCCTGTTTCAGTCAGATTGTGGCCCTGCTAACAAATCCAATAGCAGCTAATCTGATCATCTGCTCTCCAGTTTTCATGCTGTGTTTTCTTCAGAGTTCCTTCTCCTAGTTCCAGTCTGTGACAGTGTGATAAGACACAAGAAATTTAGTCATCATTGCTGCTGTAAAGGAGCTCAGAGAAGGGATTATGATATTCCATAACCCTTACATTAGACACGGACAGGGGCAGCCACTGCTGTGATTACAGGCCTGAACACTGCTGTTATTTTTCCCACCTCCCTCCCACTAGTCATTTAATTTTTTATTTATTTTTATTTTATTTTTATTTCTATTTTTTTCAAGAAAGCTTTAAAGATTAGCTGAGAAATAGTCACCATCAAAATCATCATCCTAAATCTCATGCAGAACTCAGAAGTTGGGCAGCACAGAAGGTTGTTACACTTCTAACCAGCAAGATAGCTCTCAAGCAAGTTATCAAAAACACTCACCCACTATTCAGTCATTATTAGGAAATTCATACAGTGTAAGCTGAACAAATCAACATGGAATACAGAGAGGATGCCACAGGGAGTACTGATTTGGGAAAAAATATAGTATGTTGCTGAGGCAAGTCAGAGATTAGTTTGCCTTTACTCTGTTCTGCACATGGCAATATTTATGATGAATATATTATTTGCAATACTTCTTGCTTCTGGGTATCAAGTAGGTTTGCAGTAATATCTCTGAACTAATAATTTGTGCTAATTGATATTCCTGCACTAAATCTCTTTATGCTATCTTTGACTCTTATCCTCATAAAGATCTTCCTGAAAAACAGTAAAGTCACAAATTAAAATAATGGGCGATTATGAAAGCTGGATTTCTCAGTCTCAAAAGGTAATAAAATGGTCTGGAAATAATCTGTTCTGTTATTTGGTTTGAAGGGAAGGAGTGTGAGAGCTTTTCAATTGGTTTGTGCTGTTGGTTAAAGATTTCTTCTTGCATTTCAAAAGCAAGTCCCATCGCTGGCATTGTGACTTGTTTTGTGGCATTACTATAAGGAAAGGTACACCATATGCCTGAGCCCAAAGAAAGAGAGCGGGTGAAGCACCGGGCAGAGACACAGCTGGGATGTTCTATGTCTTTACACACATGTGGTGTGCAGTGCTGCCCTGCCTTGCTCTGCTTGGAGAGCCCATGCAGACCCAGAAACAGCTCTGTGGTGGATGTTGGACTGGCTCAGCAGCAGCTTCCTAGATCGTAGAAAATAATTTCATGGCAGATGAACTCTCTGACATGACCTGCCTGGTCACTACTCAACTCTGAGGAAGGAGGAAAAGTTTTAATCACAGAAGTCAGAGGCAAGTCTGTAGATCTCCGTGGCTCCACTCGGGATCTAAAGAGATGCTTGTTGTGAGCACTGGGCCTCCCTTACGTACAATTCTGGTTATATTTGGCTTTTGCCTGCAAGTGAAGGGCAAACTTGGGAGGTCCGAGGGCAGTGAAGAATGCTGGTGAGAAATCTTCTGAGTTTTCCAGAGGGGATTTTGACTCAATTTATAAAGCAATAGTGATCCACCATACACAAAGCCTAAGACTTCAACACCCGGGCCAGATCAGAGGAGAATGTGTTTAAGTGTAATGTACTAAAAATACAGCAATGTAAATATCATGTTAATACTTTATATTTGAATATATGCAATCACGATGAAGAGAGGAACTTTGAGGGACATATTATCATCAGTAATTCTCACCAACAGATTTAGTTTAAAATTTAATCAAAGTATTCCAAATACGGTTTGCTATATTTGATGCTATTTATAATGGTTTCTGTATGCATTAATTTTCTTTTTAATTGGAAGACTTATGTGGTACTATCTCTTTGAAAGTTGACTAGAAACTATTAATTCTGACTTATCAAAGTTTTGCATTCAGTTAATATAAGGTTTAACTCGGTAGTGTTTACTGGAAACAGCTATTGCTTTCTTTAAGGAAAATTTCTCTGTATCCTTTCACAGAATATTTTTTTTAAGATGCAGAAAGAGCAAAGGTAACTCAGATGCATACATAACATTGCTTTAATACTAGCTTATTCCCTGACAAATACAGCTAGATTTCTTTGGCCTTTTTACAGAGAATATTGAAAAGATTAAATATTGCCACAGAATAAAAATTCCCCAGTAAAAGCAAGCTGTGAGAGAAAAACTATACAACCTCTCATAAAAAATTCATAAAAACTGACCAATGTCTAAGACTGGTGGCAAAATTCCCTATTAATTTATGATATTTTGTATTAGGAGATTCAGAAGGCCTTGTGTGCAGAGATGACAAGATAAACAATGACAGTTCTTGCTAAGTAGATAAGCAGTCATTCCGAGAAAAAGGAAAAAAATAAACAACAGAAAATCCACCCTCCAGCATGTTCCTCTTCTGTATTTTGAACTTCTGTCTTGGAGCTGATTGCCTTGAGTATACATTAGACATTTTAATTTGATCAAAACCTTTTGACATTTCTTTAGCATATTTTCCTGTATTACCCCTGCCGTCTCAGGTATTGCTGACATCTGCAAAGTGATCCAGCACAATGGATTAGCACTCAGCCAGTCACCCTACCCCATTAGGATGAAGGCTAACTGATATTTTTGTTTGCTTGCTTTTGATATTTTGCTTTCCTCTAGTTAAGTGCAAATTTATTACAGAACAATATATCCAGAGAAGATTTTGGTATGAAGAGGCCTCATTTGTCCTTGAGCTAATCAAATTGGGAACTCAGACTGACAAAGGTCAAGGTTGCCAACTACTTCCTGTTTCCTTTAAAACGAAAAGAAACATTAAAAGATCTCAAATGTTTAAGCCATCACCATGGGGATTTTAGAAGATGATTGAGGCTGAAACAAAGCTTACCCTTTTGCTTCTGGGTATCAGGGAGGACTTTAATGGTATCACGACATTGATCATTGAATTCAAGGTCACAGTCATGTTAGTGTTAATGAATTCCAAGTATGATTTCAGAAGATATTAGTATACAGAACATAGGAAGCAGAGCATATTATAAATGCTTTTAGACATTCCTTATAACAATCCAGAATAAAGCTTTAAGTTGTCCACCTATGATAAATTTAGACAATTTTTTCTTTTGGGTCATGTGAATCAACATGAAAAAACAACAACCTTACATTCTACATTGATTTTCTTTATTCAGCACTACTTTAAAGGAATGGTATAAATTTCTTGAAATTAGAGTTGCAAATTTCTGAAGAACCTATCTAATCCTGACTAACTAAAATATTGATTATAATGTGTTCTGAAATGATTTTCTGTCTTTGCCGATTTTCTCAGTCTGTAGTCAGTTCATATTTTCTTGTGATTTGCACATATTCAAAGTCAGATGAAATTAGGACAGAGTTGTCTCAGTGAAGCCCACAGTGACAGAGATCTCCCCAGCTGCAAGAATTTGCAGTTGTGACTACCTCTTTTCTCTGTCCACTATAAATATTTCAGTAGGTCACAAAAGAACCAGCTACACAAATCACAATTACAACGTATTGAAGTTTGCTTGCTTTCTATTGGCCTAACATAAGCCAATGCTCCTTTAAAATTCATTGTTATGATGTATTACATGCATTTTAGCTATTTCAAGAACATATTTTTCAAAAGACTTTATCAAAGGGATTTTCTTTCCTTTATTTTTTTTAGTTGTAAATGAACTAACATTAAAAATTGAAAGTGCTGTGAATTTTTGTGAGATTTGTATTCCCACTTAGAATCTGTTCATATTTTTAGAATCTGTCTCTACCTGTATTAAAACAAAACATTTCAAGATCTAAGAATCAGACTATTAGTGGTACTTTAAGAGATGTTCTGTATCAAAAATGGAGGAAGTACTGGCTCTGACACAAGACTGAATTCTAGTTTTTGAAACTACAGTAAGCAGGGACTAAGCCAGGGTGATAACAGACAATTCCCTGTACTTCTGGAGATCGTTGCAAAATTTTAGAGTTTCTGACAGTGTCTGTGCAGTCCTAACAAAAGACAACAATCTAGGAAGGGTAGAAAGAAACAAAAAATATTAGATGTCTCATTTGAAAATAAACTCTAGAGAGGTATTTTCTACTGAATTCTATCAGATGCAGTTTGAGTGATGAAACTTTCCCAGCAACAGCAGTCACATCAATGTTAACCAAAGTTAAGTGATGACATTGTATTTGCTATCAAATTTAGGTTAGGGTAGGCCAAAAATTAGATGTATCATGGTGCTAAAATGCTTCAGTTGAAAAGTAACAAATATTCCATGCAATTCTTAGACCCTTTCAACAATTTTCTACTGTTTTCTACTACACTCTGGCAAATGCTTATCAGAAAGTATTTTTTTCTACAAACTTGACACAGCCAGGCTCTGTCTGATTATTAGACTGGCCCCTTAGAACTCTGGAATCTTCCGTATCTGTGAATACTCTGTAGAAATATGAGAGAGAAAATAAGCACTTGTATTTTCACTGTCTGTTAATAGACAACCCAGTATTTCCATGCATTTTTTGAAATTATAAAATCATACAAAAAATTCATAGTATCATAGAATGGTTTGGGTTGGAACAACCTTTCCTGGCCATCTCCTCTAGCCCACCTGCCATGGGACACCTTCTACTAGGCAAAGTTACTCAGAGCCGTGTCCAATCTGACTTCAAATACCTCAAATAATCAGGCATTGACAACTTCTCTGGGCGACCTGATCCAGTGTCTTACCACCTTCATCATAAGAAAAATTGTTACTTATGTCCAGTCTACACTCTTTCAATTTAAAGCTCTTTCCCTTTTTCTTAATCTTGGCAGAAAGCAGGCTTTGGTAGAAAGTCTCTCTCAATCTTACATGTCTGTATTTTGAACTGAAGCAATAAAGTTTTCCTGGAGCCGTCTATTCTCCAGGAATTAAATTAAAAATAAAACCAAAAACAACAAACATTCTCTGTATCCTCCAGATAAGAATCTAATGAATTGATTTGGAGGACCAAAAATTAATATAGTAACTTAACCACTGATAACTTACTGTAAGGTGCTCAGTTGAGCTGGCAGTGCTCAGAAAGCAAGACAGGAGACTGGATGTAGTCTGTCATTCTTGGAGTAGGTCTAAGTCATGAAAATAGTCAGTCATCACTGCTTTCTTGAAAATATCTTTTCTTGGAGTAACCTTCTGCCTGTATTTTCCTCTTTTTAAGTGTGATCACTGAAGAAAAGTTTATATTTTGAGCAGAACTTAATAGATTTGACATCTAGATTTGGCAT
>JAWWMU010000106.1:89149082-89168688 GCA_035048155.1 Cinnycerthia olivascens | reverse complement strand
CATCTAGATTTGGCATGTTATAGAATATATATCTGTGAATTAAGCATTTTCAGAATTTTCAGAGGCATAAAATTATCACATAAACTTTTCCTTTAGTGAAACATTTCTTCTAAAATAATTTGAAAATCATTTGGAAAAAACAGTTTAACGATAAGAAGCAGTTCAACCTACCATTAGATGGAATAAATTTGACCACTAATGAGGCAAACTTAGGTGTGTTCACATTTGGTAAAATCTTATTCCAAACCAGAAGAAGACCTTGAATCCATGCTGTGAACTAAAAAAATATATGACAACTCTTATTGTCTCTAAGTTACATTAGTTAAGGAATTTCTGTACACCAATAACGCGTACTATTTTTAAAAAATATTAATATACTTTCTTTGTGAATCTGTGTTACTAGAATAGTAGATCACAGGTATTAGATAATAAGCTCTGATATAGGGTAATATTCATATAAGGAACCAAATCTCCTAAACAGGATATATGATAGCTGTCCTGTGGCCAAAGGACTCTCCATTTCCATTACTAGGCTTCTTACAGCAGCATCTCTAGCTGGACTGGGAGAGCACCTCATATTATTGTTTTTATTCAACTGGTTACAATCTTAAATTTGCATATAGTTTTAACTACAAAACAGAACATCTGTTAAATATCTTAATTGCATGGAAAGGACTGTTGTAGATGCTGTTGACACAAAAATAGCTTTCATTGAGGATTTAGTTTCTAATGTCTTATCTGTGTATAATTTGACTACTTCTGCAGCAGAAATCACAGACTGCTGCCTTTGGGACATTCCACTCACACTGATAATCGACACATTTAAGTGTCATAATCAAACGTGAAACAGCAAGAGCTGCCTTGAGGAATTTTTAGAATGACCAAAAACTACTGCTGGGTTTCTGTAACAGTAGAATAATTAATTATAAATGTTCCACCTATCACCTAGTTTCAAATAGATCCCAAGTCAAAACCTAATATGTTATCTCAACTATTCACATGACTGATTAATGATTCAAGTGATCTGAGAAGACGTAACAGCCCTGGTGCCTAGCTACACCCAAATCATAATTAAAGAATGAACTTTATTTTAGGGAGGAATTATTTACTATGGAAGGGTGAGGTACTGGAGCAGGTTGCCCAGAGGAGTTTTGGATGCCTCACCCTTGGAAGTGTTCAAGGCCAGGTTGGATGAGGCCCTGAGCAGTCTGGGATAATGGAAAGTGTCCCTACTCATGGCAAGGGGATGGAAACTAAATGATCTCTAATGTGTCTACCAACCCAAACGATTCTGTCATTCTATGGCTGGTTTTGTTTAGTCTGGGATGTTTAAAAATATGTTTCTCTCCTGAATACTTACCTGTATTTAATGAAATCTACCTCTTTTGATCTGTGGAGATTGACAATTTTAATCTGCAGAATCCCATCTGCAGAACTGAATTACAAGTTTTTGATTTGGTAGACTGAATTCCTTTCTTAATTCAGTAACAGACCAATATCTGTGATTTTTAGAAAAATTAGGTAACTCCTAAAATAATTTTCTTAATCATTATAAAATTTTTGTATCATGAACATTTTTTCCAGGGGTATTTTGTAAAATATTTACTGCTTTGTAAAATATTTGCATCAAGAGATGACAAGTGCTATAGACTTTCAAATTAGCATTTCTGTTACCTCTGAACTATACTGCATTGCTTCTGAACTGTGTGTATACGGCTCAATAATATGTTTGAACAGATGAGGTAGAAAAATCTTCAGTGATTTAGGATATCTGCAAAGTGAAAATATGGTAGGAAGGTATTTTTTATTTTGAAATTGAAGATTGGTGTTTTGTATAAATTTAATTAGCTTTCCTATAGCCATGTATAGTATAACCATCCAGTGTCAAGAAAATCTGCTGCCAAAGAGCAGTTGAGAAACACTGTCTTTGTTCTTTATTTTCACTGATCACAGTGGAACTGGCGAAAAAAATGCCAAGAAAAAAAGCTTTAAAGGGAGAGATGAAACTATTACCTGCTTTCTGGTGCTATTTCAAAACTATATGCTAGCCATCTGTGTTTAAATATTGTGATTCTAAACCAAGATTTGACATATATTGCAGGAAAGTATGACTTCCCTATACCAGTTGCACAAATTCTACTGTATGTTTTTTGCCATTAGTACAGGTAACTAGGATCCACTTTTTATATAAGTTTCCATATATTATCATAATAGCTTTATGCCTCATAGTTACTTGCTTTGTTTTTCTTTCCCATTTTATAACAGCATGCCTGAAGCCCATCAATATTCAAGTTAGTACTTTAAAATGAAACTATAAATTTCAATTTAGAGAAAATAAGCCCTTATTCAGGCTCATAAGTTTTAAATAACACATTACCATTGGCTACATTAAGTTTGCATTTCTAATGTTATTTTATGCATTTGACAATAGATGTTCCACTCTGCTCAGCAGTGGAGAGCAAATGCATGTGAAATGTAAGTCTGCTTAAAATGTAGGAATTTATTAGAGCTGTCAGTCAGCAGTGACATGAGAATCAAATTATTTCTGAAAATATTTCAGTTGATTTTTGCACTTTCTATTGTCTTTATCTTCTGAAGTTTGAGTATAAATATCTCTTTTAAAAGGTTTTCTTCCTAGACTGGTTAGTGCTTCCTAAACTAAAAAAAAATTAAAGCGAAAATAGAATGCACAAACCTCTTAAGGAAATAGATAGGTAATATTTAAAAGAGAAAGAGAAAGAGAGTTTAATAATTTATTTCTATTAATCTCAGAAGAACGAGGTTCTATTTCTGTTGTTGTTTAATTTAGTATCTTTAGGAAAAAAGTGATTAATTAGTTTTCAATGCTTTTTTTTAAAGTTAAAGGGATGTACTGGTGGTCAAGTGGCATCTTTTGCAACTGTCTGAATATTAACTGAGAAACAAATTAATATAAAATTCCCTCTGCTATAGGACTAACAGCAAGGAACTTTTTCTTACTGTTACTACAAAGTACTACTTTTCCTAACAGGAGCGATACCTATTCTTTACATCCCTTCTGGTTTATTGCATGGGTTGCCAATTGCACAGATTGAACTGAAGGAAAAATTTCCTTTTCACTTGGTTTTTGGGTTTTTTTATGATCATCTGGTGCTACTGCTTGCATTTCTTAAGCCTATTTTCTTCTACAGAAATTAGAATGAAAAACAATTAGTTTCCTTGTGAAATATTACACCTATGAGCTACTGAAGTCATGCTACCTTGATTCATTTTGTTTGTTAACTTAAGAGCTTTTGAATGTCTAGAATAACAAGTGTCAAGAATGAAATCACTCTGCACAGTCTCTTAGAACTGAGAACGTGTCTGCATAGCTCCTATGTACTACATCTCTCAAAAAATCCCATCAATAAAGGAAAAAAAAGAGGGCTTTTTCTTAAAAAGAGGGCTTTTTCCTAATTGGTTAGTTTAAAGTGTTTATTCTTGGCTCAAGTGTAAAGACATAGCTAAAAAAATAGTATAGATGAGTAGTGACAAAATTTGGACTCTTGCATTCATATAAATATAATTGTGATAAGAAAGAAGAAATTTCCACAGTACCATTTGTACTCTATTGCTCTGTGATGACAGGAAATTCCTATAGTTACTTGGACTGCTACAATGTTTTCACATGAGAAGATCGAAATTCAGTCATGACATAAATAGAGGAAATTTCACAATGTAAATTTAATTTGAATATAACAAAATAAATAAAATGAGTGTATTTTCTTCATTCATGTGAATAATTCTCACACAGAGATTTATCATGAGTATATAAATTTGTCATGCATTTCTCCATTATTAGAATAACTCTGTTTCCAGAAAGGGTATTATGACCAGAAAATATACAGTCCTAGCTCTAAAATACCTGGTAATGCCTTGATTAAAATTCTAATTAAAAAATTCATCAAAAAAATCTGTAACCAGTTAGAAAATCCTGAGTGACATCTTTGCTGAACTAGAGATCCTCAAAACTTGCATTGGATTTTCCAGATATCCTTCTGAGTTACAGAAATTTTGATAGGGTTTATCTTTAACTAGACAAGTGGATGCAGGAAGGAAAAGAGGGAAAACTTTTGGACCCAGAGAGGAAATGAATGGATTGATATGGAACTGGATTCATGTCCATGCTAGAGCTTAGACATACTGCTGAATTAACGTGCACTTATACTCCATTAACACTCAAACAGCTATAGGCTGTCTAAAACACATCTATGCATTTTCACAGGTACCAGAATCATAATTCTGATCCCTTTATGCATTCTGAGATAGCAAAAAAATACATTTATTTTTTGGCTAATGAACCAACAGGAACCCAACATGCAGATTTGAATACTGGTTACATTGAATATCTGCTAAGGAAGAAGATTGGGTCCCATTTTTTAAGAATTTAATCTGTAATCATATAGAACTATGGGTCACTCAAAAGCGATGCTTGTTATTTATTCTATTCTGGTGTTATTCCAAAAGAATGAATAAGACCATTTCAAGTCTGTCTGTGTTAGGGGGCACAGCTGAGGCATTAAATAAATGAGTTATCAGACTTAGATGAGGTAGGTGTCTACACTATGTCAAATTCAGGCTCTGTGTTTATGTAGCTACAGTAATCCAGCATTTCCATGTAAGCCATGTATAGCTGACATGGTGGAATACTAGCTGTGGCAGCAGGAGGCTTGTGCTGTGGCCTCTGAAATGATTTAGAAGACAGTAGAATTTCATCTCCCAGTCAGACTTTGAATTCCCAGAACAGCCTCTTCACAACTCCCATTTTCTTGATATTCCACTATCCTTACAAGCCTCTGCATCTGTATTTCTGGGATAGGACCCTGAAAGAAAATGGGTCTGACTCTTCAAAAGTGCGGACAAAACTCACTCTGGACTCTATGAAATCGATCTTGAACTTTAACTTGACAAGGCAGTACACAAACTCAGACTGAATCAAGGTCTTCAGAGCAGCTATCCCCTTCTTACTGTTGAGATTGTTACACCAGAGACTGATTCATCCATTTATGGAACAAGAAGTTAGTTCACAATTAGGAAGTCTAAAAGAGGAGTATAACAGTAAATATCATTCAGATGCAGAAATGAACAAATCAGCTGTGCAATCTGCACAATATCCATGGCCAGTGGCTTGAGTCTGAGATTTCATGGTTAGACTTTCACTCCTTCCCTAAGTCAAATGCAGAAGTTAAACAGCAGAGTACAGGTGAAATCTGTAATAAGCAGCAACAGTTTTTAATTATAAGGGGTAAGGCAATGTTTTGTACGATCCACATACAAGACTTTTACAAAGCTGAGGAAAAGCTGATCTGTTGAAAACTTAATTTTCAGCTTGCCCTGTTTGAATCATTCCACTGTGCTCTCAGCCAAGCCATTTAATAAAAAATTACATTATCCAGATATTGTACTGCAAACCAATCATGTCTGCAAAAGCCTGCCTGGTTGTAAATCAAAACCTTTTTAAGGCAGGGGGGAACAAGGATTACTTGCTTCAAGTGATGGAAAAGTAGTGTACACAGGAATCTGATAACGCCAATAGTAGAGGTCACATCCATTAGGATAATTTCAACCCATTTGAATAAACAGAGCCACAGCTCCAAGTAAAATCCAATAATAGATGTTGCAAAGCAAGCCATCGCACCTGAATACTAGAGTTTTCATATTTACTGGAAATAAATCAGACCAGGAAAGAAATCTGGAAAAATACTGTGAGATGGCTACCAGAGAGAGTGCATACCACAGTGTCTAGAGTTTTTTTCTTTTTCTCTAGGTCTTGCAATGCTTGGCAAGAGTGCCTGTTGTAATAGCAATGGCGGCATTACTTAGAAGCCACATAGTAACCATGTGTGCTCCAGAATTTTCTGCTACCGTGGTTTTTGGGGCAACCAGTAGTTATCACACAATCACAGAATGGATTGGGAGGCACAAGAGAGATCATCTAGTTCCAACCCCCTGCCATGAACTGAGATGCCAGCCATTGGATCGTTACCCAGGGCCCCACCTAACCTGACCTTGAACACTTGCAAGGAATTGGGCAAAAATGTAGTGTTGAAAAACATAGAGGGACAACAGGGATGTACTGTAGCAGCAGTTCACCTCCCAAACGAGGTTCCAAAGAAAGTGAAGCACCTCTTCATGTGAGACATATTTTTGCACATAAGTGTTCCAGTACTGCATTTCATTAAGAAATTGTCACCAATAAATATAACCGATTTTTGACACATTTGACTACCTGTAAGTTCATTGCTCCAGAAGTTCAAAAAGAAGGACAAGAAGAGCAATATTAATAAGCTGATTTGACAAGGGAGGAGAGAAATTTTATTTTGAATCCAATCAGGAACAGGCATTTAAGCCGCGTCTTAGTTTAAAATACAATTCTGTTCTATTTTGTTTCAAAAATTGTAGAAAACTTGTGAAGAATGCATCAAAGCTGGTGAAAATTGTGAATTGAGTTCCTAAAAATGAAATAACATAGCTCAAGAGCTACAGAGAGTTACACAAATGCTGCAAAAATGTAACTTTTAAAAGCTATTTTTATGAATTCATCTCAAAATGTGAAATGTAATAAAATTTTCTTTTATAAATACAATCTAGAATGCCAGTATGAAGACAATAACTGGATACCTGGCTTTTTTCAGCCTGTTGGAGAGCCAATGTGATATGGTACAGATATTTCTTCTGAGCCTGTGTAGCTGGTATGGAAGTCTATGTTACAGTGCAACATTGTTGATTTTAAAATGACCTCACATATTAATTTTTAAAACACATTTCTCTACAATCAATATAACAGACCCGACATATCTACTGGGTATTACCAAGAAGCCCTTCCTTTGATCAGCTTGTCACTCAGGTGACACAGATTTGTAGACACATCTTTATTCTCCTTCAAACCATTTTTTAAAACTGTAGTAATGATGTCAAATCAAATGGCATTTAATGACATTAAATAATGTCAGCATCACAACAATGGTTTTGGGAAAGGAGGCATTAGCACTTTATTAATATCTCTTCCCCACAATCTTTCCTTGACAACACACCTTCACAAATTATGAAGCCTTAGCCATCTCTGCATTTTAGTAGTCACCAAGTATGACACTAATCTTTGTCTTCCTTTTCCTGTGTTGTATTCACTTGTCCATGTTCTCAAGGAGCAATTCCCATTTGAGTTGTTTAGGAGACACTTTAGCACGTCAGGACCACGTACCTCATTCTAAATTACTGAAAGGACAACAGTGATTTAAGAGCTGCTAGCAATGATCTCTGAAAACACAAAGGGTGGGAATGATACTGAAGACTGGAACAGTGGAGATGAACTGCTCATCTCTAAAATGGGATAGGGATTCTAAAAAGATGTACAAGAGAATTATTGATCAACCAGTTTAATTTCAGTGTTCAGAAAACTACTGGGCCAAAAAAAAAACCCAACAAAATATTTGTAACCTGGAAGGTAATGAAAAAATGACTATTAATCAGCATGGATTTGTTAATAGCAAATGATTTCCTTCTACTATAGAGTAGTAGGCCCTGTGGACAAAGCAGAAGCAGTAGATATATTTTCTAAATAGAAATCTTTTAACTGTGCACACAGCATTTTCCTATGCCATTTAGAAAGTCATGTTTTTTATAAAAAGCTACAATATCGGTGAAGAAAAGATAGAAAGCATTATAGTTCATTGATAAAATCAAACATATCTGTTGTTGTCCTGTTCAAGATTTCCTTTTGTGACACAGATGATGGAATGTTTTTTAAGGGAGTGGGAAGCAACAAAACCACAAAGTCTTTAACGAACAGGAAGACAATGTAAAATTGTCACAAAACTAGAAAAATTGCCTGTAAAAAAGAGAGAATAGATTCAAATTTATCAAACACAGGAGAGAGTTATCCACAGTAAAACCAATAAGGGGAGAAAACTGGTCATAGGAAAATTTTGCAGAAAGACATTTGGTGTCATAAGAGAAGTATCCGTCTAAATTCAGAATTCTTGCTAAACAAGAAAAGGGAAGAGGACACCTCTAGGACACATTAAGTCATCCTTCTGCTGTGTCACTTCTAAACCCTGAGAAACCCAGCTGGCTGTCATTGCAGAAAACTAACATGGAATTTAGAGACATAGGAAGCATTATTAATGGGCAGAGACTAAAGTTCCTACTCTTCATCAATCTGTAGAAGAAAGTGGAGAAAAATCTCTAATTTTCTAATAAATGGAAGATTATTGAAGAAGAAACTGATTGATCTCTTTTCCTTTTCCAAGATAAGCAATACATGAAGTCATAGGTGCAATGGAAAGCATTCTTACGTTTAAATTGGAATAACTGATATGTAAGTAGGGTTTTCCAAAATCTCAAAAACTAGTGGCTTGAGTCTTAAGATTTGAATATTTTTAAGAACAAGCTAGACAAATGACATATTTGCCATGACATATTTGATATCTCAGCTACAGTAGGGAAATGATCCCATGAGGTCACTTCCTCTCATAATCTTTCCTACTAAGGAGAGACAATGTCAGGGAAAGTGACAATCCATGCTTTCCCTATTCTTTGAATAAACAAAAAGTGGGGTCTAGCAGGACTTTCCTTATGCTACAGTAAAAGAAAATATTTTTCTATAAATACCTATGAAGCAAGACTAAACTTATAAAGGAAAACAACAAGCAACAGTATTAATTTGGCTTTATTATGTTTTCTATTTCCATTTTGACACACCTCACTGCCTTATTAGCAATGTAAAGATAGGAATACAGAAGTGCTCATTTTATCATGACAACATTCAGTTTTGAAACTAATCTAAAGTAAAACCCAGGGTATGCACAGAAAACTCAATTATGAAACAAAAGGCATCCAGTATGAAATTAAGGTAGTACATTCCATGTTTTATGTTCTGGCATTGTAGTTTGTTACAGGGCTTTTTTTGCTGATAAACCTCCAAAAGCTCACATAGCCAAGAGCAGCTCTAATGGACTGAATCAAAAATTACTCACTTTCATCTGCTGAAACAAATTGGTTTAATATACAGTTGTTTGCTGTCAAATATACTAAAAATCTTGTGCCAAACAAAATTATAGGCTGTGTTTCTTGTTTGCCTGGTATATTTGGTAGGTGGGGGAATGGGAAAAGGAGGAATGACAGTGGGTGGAATTATCTGTGCACTTGCCAACATCAGACTAGGTAGCATTAAGAAGATGTAACACACACAATATGTGTGCAATGTGTCTGAGTTACACAGGCATAAAGTTTTTTCCTTCCATTTTGTAATGTTTGACCATGTGTAACTAAAAAGTTCTAACCTGTTGGGCATTGCAAGATAGTATGCAAATAGGCCAGCTATTGACAAAGGACTACAGTAATTCACTTTTCTGTTAATCAGGGTGTGATTATCATTTGATTCTTTTGAACTCCATCCAGCTTGCTATTCTGTCTCTACTTCAAGCAGGTGTTTTGTTGTTGCCAGACCATGAACACAGCTCTGTGCCTGAGTCTTTCAAGTGTGCTAGCTGTGCTGATGAATTTTGCCTGCAAACTTTCCTCAGGCAATGAACTGACTAGTGCAGCATGCTCACAACAATGTTAATCTAGCTCAGGGACATGCACTGCACATGAAAGACTATTTTTAACCTAATTTTTAATTGATATATTTTGTCCACTGCAAGTTTTTTTCTCTCTCCTTTTTTTTTTCCTCTACACTCTTCCTCTCTGTGGCTTTATATCTATCTACTTTTTCTTTCTCTTTTTTGCTTTTTTTGAGAGAAAACAGATTGAAGTTAAATGAAACTGCACTAGCTGGCAGACACAAAGCAGAAACAAGGGTGAAGTTAAATAAAATATGAGAGGGTGGATGCTCAGCAAAGAATTCGCCTTTGATTTAAAGATTAGATAAATTGGAAAAGTAATAATCAGGAAATTGAAAAGTGGGGACTATTATGCATTAGCATTGTGACTAGCATAACAAATCTTGTTTATTTATTTATGCTTTCAGGATGGTGCAATATTTTCTATTATACAATAGCTTAAAATGTCTTCTGGAAAGGGGTCATAATGATACATTTTAACTCTGAGAACCTAGCAAGAAATATTTGTGAAGTAATATGATTCAAAGATATTCAACAGAAACTGCTTCATACCTGTTCACAACACGTATGTTGAATGTAACTGGCTTAAAAACATTGGATTAATCCATTTCTGTATGATATATTGGCCTTGGATTTTTTTGCATCAAGTACAGTTGTTGATCTTTAACTGAAAATGTATATGTATATAAACCACTGTGTATCTAAAACGATTTAGCATGAAAACATGATTTAGAATAAAAATACAAGCCTCTATGCTGACTACACCAAGATTCCCTCCTAGTTTTTTAATATACTGTATTACAAACTCTTAAAAACAAAAGTCCAAGAGGCTAATTTGACAAAAGAAAAGTACAAAAAAGGAGTTTCAGGGGTCACTGTTCATGAGTTGGGTGTTTTCCATCTCTCCTCAATATCTAGAGGAGAAATATTTAACATGGAAAGGATATCTTATGTTGTCTGCTCTTTGCCATTCACTCTTAGCCAGAAATTGGTTCCTTCCCTTTCCTTTGGACAGAAAAATAAGAGCTCCCTCTCCTCTTCTGCTTCCTTGAAAAGGAATTTTATTTTTCCCAGAAGCTCATGTTCATCACAGTTGATGTCTCTCTTTCCTCACAGTTCCAGCCAGGAATACCATTGACCCTCCGTGGCCTTGCTGTGTGAACAGCATCAATTCCATGCTAAGCAGATGCACATGTGGAAGGACATCCAACTACGTCTGAGGGAATTTGAAAAGCTAAAACAGAGGGATGAACTCTTGATGTGTGATATTTGCAAAAGGAGAAGGAAAATCAAACTATACGGAGGGGGAGTGAACATGGGAAAATGAAGATTTGAGATAGAGAAGATTTGCAATAATGGAGGGAAAACCAGTGGAACTGAAGTGATGGCACTGATAGCAAGAGAGGCTAGGTGTCTACAAAATTGGAATGGTTGAGCATGAATGGAGGAGAAAATAACCATAGCCAAAGAACTTCTATATACTGTTCCAAGCTGCTGCAAAAAGTTTGGGAAAAAGCTATTTTCTGGTGGTTTTTTTTTGTTGCCTCAAAACCACAGCACTAGAGTAAAATAGTCATAAAGTTCTTTGTTAATCCTTGTGTGTATTAGCATTACAAAAATATTTCAACATATTCTCTGCTTATTGCTTATTTATTTTAAGACATTATTCTTCCATTTTAAAGACAAATGCATTGTTTATGACATTTTTATATACTTGTGAAATGGTTAATTTTAGACTAATTTGGGACCTTAATTATTAAAATCAGAGTGAAAATGAGAAAGTAAAAAAATAATTTTGTGTGAATCTTTTCAATGGTATTATATCAGAAGATATTTTAAAATATCTTGTGTAATTATTTTAGTTAACTCATAATTTTTTCTTTCACATCATATGATTTATTATAAATTATAGAATGATACCTGTGTCATTGAGTTATAGTGTATCCAGGTAACTATCATTTACTTGGCAGATTAAGGAAATTCAGTCAACATCCATCACTGTTCATACAAATAGTTTGTCCTCAACTGAAATAGTTTTAGAAGTATTTTTCAATCTAAAAATTTCAGTCTATTTCATGAATTGCTTTTCAATTGTAGTATAATTTTAGACAAACTATTCCTAAATGTAACAATCACCACAGAAATATACTCACAGTTGCATGATTGACACTCCTAATCAGGGAGCTTAACTGCTGTTTGGTTATGATGTACTCGGACTTTATTTTTACAGTAATGAATTTCAGGTGTCAGCACTGGTTGAAGACAACCCTAGTGCCCTTTTCTCCTCCCTTGTGACGTGATGATGCTGCACAAAGTGGTGTTAAATAGACCAAAATCCCAAAGTGTTCAAGATAATGATCCCTTTTGTATGTTTGGTTGGGTTTTGTGTTGTGTTGGGTTTTTTCCCCATTTGCTTTTTATTTCTTTTTACATAGATCAGCTCATTAATCCATTGTACAGTGGAATCCTGTCTCAAACGCTGGAGAACACAAATAAGCTTCCTCATCCCACTCAAGAGCTGCAGCCTTGGGTTTATGTTGGAAGTGTGCCATAATACACTGGTTTATGATACAGCTAATCTGATCTGACAGCTAACTGCCACCAGACAGAGCAATCTTCCCTCTTCCCTGCCTTTCCTCTTGGCCCTGGCTGTGTGTGTCTGCCTACTCTCATGTCCTGGCAGTGCTACGCTTCCAGCTCCCCAGAGGGATGGCCCAGTGGAGTAAACTGACAGAAAAATAGGGATGGCTCAGTGGAGTAAAC
Source organism: Cinnycerthia olivascens (assembly GCA_035048155.1). Taxonomy (NCBI): domain Eukaryota; kingdom Metazoa; phylum Chordata; class Aves; order Passeriformes; family Certhiidae; genus Cinnycerthia; species Cinnycerthia olivascens. The sequence continues at coordinate 89,156,344 of JAWWMU010000106.1, read as the reverse complement.
TGACAGAAAAATATTCCTTTCTTTCCTCTTGGCGTCTTGTCTGGCCCCCAGACTGGCTCTGAGGAGGGCTGGGTGAACACCAGGTTCTCCTGGGCCAGGTAGAAGAGACAAGCAGCAGACACCTGGGGCAGCTCATGGTCAGCAGCACACTCCAGGATGCCCCTTCTGTACCCACATCTTGTAAGGAAGCAGTACACCACATCAGCACTGCTGACCCCCTGGTACCTGCCTTATAGCGTTCACTATTTGTAGAGTTATTTAAAATTAAAGAAGCCTCACAGAAAAAAATGTTGAAGAACACCAGAGCTATGAACTGTCAAGAGCAGAGCAGTCCCAGTGGGAATTTAAGGCTTTAGTAAGCTATAAGTAAGGTATTGTATTTGGTATAACCCTAGATATTGTAAGTGGTCATTATTGGTTTTTAACAAGTTTCTGAAACAAAATGGATTATTTTAAATGGTTCTAGACTGACACAAATAATATTAAAAAAAATGACAAATATCATTTAATTCTATGAGGAACTTTTCACAGAAGAGAAATATCTTATTTCCACTGAGTGTTGGTCTCCTGTGGGCTGAATCCTAGGTTCATCAACCTCAGCATGGATTTACGCACTGAGTTTTCACTTCATGGAGTTTCCCAGGGGATAAGTAAGGTGAAACAAACCAGCTCACAATATGGAAAAATTTCTCATGATATGTGTGTTTGCTCTTCACCAAATTTGTCTCTGTTGCTCATTTGTGAAAAAGCAAAACATTAAGCAAATATTCTGAGGTGAAATTCTATAAAAAGTGTCCTGAGTAGAAATGAATTATTAAAACTTGCTGTTTCAGCCACTACCTAGAGTTCTGCTTTGTCCTGCCTTGCCTTGTACTTTGTGCATTTCTTGATCGGCACTGAGGACTTCTAAACTAGAGCCCACAAAGGGTTTATTTATGGTCACCTAGTGGTTTCATTGGAGTACTCCGATATTATCCCAGTTTGAGGAGTATACTACTTTTTTTGTTTCTATTCAGAAGTTTTTAGTAAAATTATAGTGTGAATTACTACAAACTAATGTCTAAACTCCAGTTTGAGAGGTAATCATAGCAGTTAGTACTGGAGCTTCTACAGATGATTTTAATTCTATCTCTGTGATTTTGTTAAGTTATCCACAGAGATCTGAGTAACAGAAAAATTGGTTTAAATGCAGTGTCAAAAAAGCAAGGGTGTTCAGACATTTCCAGGGCAATGAAAAGGATTTGCAAGTTGAGAGGATCTACTAGTTATCTCCATCCAAGTGGTGTAGGACATGAAGGAAGCTGCGTTGTTACTAATACATGAACGGACAATAAATATATATAACTATTCGTGTAAACAAAGAGTAGCCGAGAAATGCAGTTAGCTAAACAGATGTTAGTAATGTTAGCTGAAAAGGATTTCATCGTAATAAATTTCTCAAATTTAATTGCATGAGTCTCACTGTTTTCATTTCTATAAACATTAGAAAAACATTAGGATCATTAGAAAGCACTGAAGAATAACAATAATACTAATGACAAAAATGACAACAATAGTATCATATCTAAAAATATATCTCATTGTCATAAATGGATTTCTGAAATAAGTATTGGAAAATTCTGAAGGTTATTTTCATTATCATATGTTGTTACCATACTAAACCAGATTTTCTTTTCCTATGGTCGAGAAAAAAAAACAACACAATAAAAGGAATAAAGTACAGATAAGAGTAAGGATAATTCTGTACAATATGGTCTTGGCTGACCCTGCTTGAGCAGGGAGGCTGGACTGGATGACCATTCCAACCTTACCATTCTTTGATTCGGAAGGAAAAAGAAACAGGGAAAACAAACAGGAAAAATCACAAGAAAAATAAAAGGGAAAGAGAAAAAGGACCCCAGTCCCGCCAAAGAGTTGGAAATCAGTGTCATATTAAAGAATACCCAGTTCTATGTAAGATTATATGTACGTTTTCAGAAGAGCAAGACCCTCAGGATTATACATTGTACTGTTGATCTAAAATTTTAGGATCTGGATTGCAGTTTATTCATGTTCATTATGAACATGAGTTATGTATGTTCAATTTTATTTTTAAATATCTTAAATATTTTCAACCACACAGTCACATATATAAATATGAATTTATATACATATTTATTGATTCTTACATATATGCAGTATGGAAATTATTCATTACCAAATTTTAATACAGCAAAATTGTAAGAGAATGAACATGTTCTTCACAATATATTTTGTAGGGTTTCTTCATATTTTGCACATCTGAGGTGAACAGAGTGAGCAAGAACCGGAAATCTCTGTGCCTTTGTGTCTTGAACCTAATAATTTTTAATTATTATATCAATTGCTGTATTTACATACATAACAATATTGATAAACCTAAGTTACTTGACAAAAACTTAGAAACACCACAATATTAGTGTTCAGCCATACTTAGTAAGCATTCATATTTTTCTAAACAAAAGCTGAGGTGCATGATGGGAAAACAAATATTAGCATATCTAGACTTAACACGGCTTGTAGACTCCCTGGTGAGTAGTGCTTCTACAGCCAAGGATTATTCACACCATATACAATTACGTTTTCCTTTAAGACTGAATCTTTTATGCTGCAGATAAAAATGAGAAGCTAAACAAAGTCTTCTAAAGAAATATTCACGTATCTTCAATAAAGAAAAGAATGTAGTTCATCTCTTGCAGGCCAGACAAACTTAGGGAGTTTTATTTTATCTAGGAGTGTCTAAGAACAGAATTTGGTATACAGTTTGACCTCTCTGATTGTATTTTGAGGTTGTTATTGTAATTTGCTGTCGGCTCTTTAATTAATCTTGCCGGGTCTGTAATATCATTGGGGCAGAAATAATTGCTTAAATATAAAAGGACCTGTTAAGACAGCCACATGGGAAACAGTGAAGTGGTGAAAGAGTGCACTTCTAAGATTTCCTTATTGACTATTTAGTAATAAATCGTATGTTTTAATTGCTCTGTCAGAAGAATCCTTCAATGAGGGAAAGGTGACAGGAGCTGAATATGGGAACACCACAGGACAGCTGTTTGGTCTGGCAAAGGGCTCTGTGCACTTGTACTATATATCCAGAGCGACCTTTCAGATTCCATGTACATAGTAACAATTAAAAGTACACAATGACTTGACAATGTTCACTGTGACAGACTGCAGGTTGGCTGCTTCCCATAACAGCCTCCCAGGCAGAGAGGAACAAAGAGCCCGGGCCCATCTGTACGCGGCTCTGAATGCCTCATGTTCCAGAGAGTGCGCTTTGTTTCTCCAAACGCCCCAGGAAGCTCTTCAACAAACAAAACTCAGAGGTCCACAGGAGCCCAGTCAGGACATTAATATGATAATGAATTCCGGATTACCCTGACAGACGTGACAAAGAAATAGATCCTTTTGATAATAAGTTATCGGGTTGATTAGGCGGAATTTGTCTGACTCCACAACTGTTGTGGGTATTTCAACAAAGTCAACAAACCCGTGTATGACATCACTTCAGTCACCCTCTATCCTTGTTGCTTTTCAGCAAGTCTGACCCATGCTGCTAATTTAAGGGTGCTTCAGTTGCAGTGTAAAGGCTGTTACTTGTCCATAAAGTTATTGTAATCCATGGAATATCAGCATCTTTGCTAGTGCACGAAACAAAGGAAAATGGTTGCTTGTCACAGGCAGTTCTGAAGAAAAGTTGCCATTAACTCAGAGGTGCGACTTTGCTTTCCAACTGATGTTCCTAGGCTGAATTAGTCCAGTAGACTTTGTAAGATTAATTTCCAGTCACCTCACCAACTAGCCAACATGGTTCCTTTTCTGGCCCACCAGAATAAATCTGGTTCAGGAGAGGTTGTCATAGCATTTGGAAATGTGCTTACTTTTTTTGTGTTACTATTGATTTCTGGGGTAATTATTATGTTTTCTTGGCTGGATTTTTCAAAAGGCTCTAATAACTTCTCAAAGCTCAGCAGCATAAGAGCATCAACTGGTTGCAGATACAGTAGATGACTGAGGTCACACAAAGTACCAAAATCGGGTGGCACCAGCCATCTGTAGTTAACAGCTATTATATAAACATAAAGGAATGTGCCCTGTGTTGTGAGTGATGGAAAAAAACTGGTCATTAGCCACTTGGGAATGTCCGATTCCCCCCACAGCTTTCCAACTGCGATCCAAGTGTGTTTAAATAAAAACTTAGTACACTTAACAAGAAGTTTGATAGAGTGTTAACAATCCTCAACTTCACATTGAGCTGTTAACCAACAAAGTAGTCATTAAAGACTGGTAATGACTACGTTTCTTGAGATTATTGCTTAATTATAAACTTGATAGAGTGGGTCCTGCCTTCTGACTTGGGGGACATTTTCCATTGCAGAGTTGTAACTACAAACTTTTCTTGCTATTCCATCTCATTTACAAAACCTTGAATATAAACTAGAGTGAGAATACTGCCTTTAAAAATAGTTATTTGTACACCTCAAAATTATGTCCAAACCATAATTGATCTTGGATTCACCTCAGAGAGTGGACTAGCAAAGCTCAACTGCTGTTAACAAATGATTTCTGAGGGAATAGGACTTTCCTGTAGAATAAAATAAGAATTTCTGAAAAAGAATTCTGCATTCTGATTGACTAGAAGGAGTCTAGAGTGCAACATTTCTTTTCAAAAGAAAACCCATGAAAGTGATGAAAAACTGCAATGGGTGTTTTATCTTTTGTTCTTTCAGAAGTGACTGAATACTGTTTTTAGTGTATAAGAAATTACTTCAGCAGCCATGACCTTGAAAGTTCCCTACTTATTGCTGGCTGCTTTGTCTTAACATTTAATAATAATTTCCCTAAATCTGTAGATACTATGGCCTTATGTATACAAAGGATTATAAAAATGTATTCAGGAAAGTTTTCTCTGCACCGATATCAGAGCATCTAAATATATACTATCTAAATGCACGAGGAAAGATAAGGGGTGAAAAGTTTCATGGAGTCACATACTTCATATCCCAGCAGATGAGAGGGTCATGCACAGACACAAAGGATACAGAGACAAAGCCAGTCCTTTTTTTTTCCTTTTTTTCGTTGGTTTCATGTGTATTTCAAATCATTATATACCACTAATGTATATAAGATATCTGACAAGAATCATTAAATAGCTGGTGTTTGAATGTGTGAGTATACTAAATTTATTCCTTTTTTCCATAGGAAAAAGACAATATATTTAACATTAATTTAAACTTCTTATGACTCTTGACACTTTTAGGCCACTTAGCGTTTTCAAGCAGGAAAGCAATCGGTAAGAAAAAAAGTTCATCCTTTAAACTGAATCTTGTTCTGTAATTCACAAAATACTGAGTCTTCTAATGCTAAGTAGCTAAGCAAACTAATACATCTTTCGTCTTTTTCAGACTGTTCTTTTAGGTATTTAACAACGAGAAAATCAAACAAAATTCCATCTTCAGAAGCCATTAGATCAAACATTCTTTGAAAAGAATAACATATAGTATATATTTATTTGTATAAACTTTTAACTGAAAATCTCCCCAATAGATAGATAGTTTCACAACTAATTTGTCTACAAAATAGCATTTAAGTATTTTTAGAAGTGTTTAGAAGATGGTTAAAATAATAAATTTCACATTATTATATTAATTATCTCATCAGTGACAAATGTAAAGAAGAATTGCATCTTTTAACAGAACAAATTATATAGCTGAAAAAGATGGATACTTGGAACACACAAGTACATTTAGGTTTTGCATTTTGTTTCCAATTATTGCCAGTAAATGAAAGGAGGAGTTGTTTGTTGGAAATCTGAAAGGGAAAAGAGAAAAATATCTTTGCATGTGTAAATCCTCTTCTTCATTCAAAAACTCAGGCTTGTGTCCACAGTGGCTTGCTGGCTCAGTTCATCAGAAAGCCTGCAGCAATTCCCTGAGCCCTCATTTGTAGACATCACTTTGGCAATGGAACAATGCAGCAAATTCTCATTCGAGGGATTATGATACTATATATAAAGAAAACATAAAAAGATTTACATATATTCCATGTAATTTCCCCATTATATATTAAGCATGGAGCAGAATTTTGAGTCTTTTAATTGGTAGATGCGTCACTAAATATTTTTTCTGAATGGTAAGTTATATCCAAACATTTTATTTTCAATGAAAATATGCATCTCTCATATCACACTCAATAGATGTCCCAGAATGTGCAGGCTGGGAAAAAGGATAAAACCCAAGCTATCCTTTGGGACTAAATTACTTATCTTGCCGCATCATTTGGGTAGTGCCCATACCTCCCCAAACCCACCTCCTGGTTTGCATGCACACTGTAAATGGCCTAAAGAAGGATCACAGTCATTGTTGTCTGGCATTCTATCCTCATGAACGAGAGGGAACAGTGGGAATGAAACCTTTGCCAATTGTAGACCAGGCATGAATGAAGAGTTATTGTGCCCCAGCAGATTTGCAACACCTACATTCCTACGCCTTTCCAGGCATTTCAAGACAGAAGAGGGGGAACTGTACCACTGAGAAAAGTCTCTAATGTCATAGATTCTCAGTCACAAAGATCTGTGCTTCATCAGGCAAATGTGCTAGTACTGCTCTACTCTAGATGAGAAGGAGACACTTGATCACAGAGCACCGCTTGTGATGGGCAGTACCAAATCCAACAGTGATCCTGGCAGGAAGATGGTCTGTGAGACACATTCAAACTACCACATTTGAACCCCCAATTAATTTATCCCAAATCAACTCTTATTTAAATCACACGGCTGCCTTATAACACTGATTTTGTGAGCCCCAGGGTCCTCCTTACTCTTTGTTGGGTGATACCTTACCAAGCAATGTCTTCATTTCTGGGTATTCACTCTCTGCTAGCTTGTTATTAATTGAAGCATGATTAAATTTAAAAGCACCTCAGCTGAAAATGAAAATTCTCATCAAACATTTTGACTTTAAATAAAAAAGCCTTCCATTTGCTTAACAAACTTTGGGATCACACTCCTCATGGGAAACATGGAATGAACTGGAAAGGAAAGGAGCCTAAAACCTTATTGCTGTCACCAGTAATGTGTGAGAAAAAAGTGGCACAGTGCAACTGAATGACAAAAGAGATATTGGCCACTATATTCACTGGGGTACCAAAAAGACATTAATTTAAATTAAGTTCAATCACATGGCACATAAATAACTCTCTCTGAGAAGATCTGGGCCCCTTTGCAAAGCTTCCTGTTGGCACAA
>JAWWMU010000106.1:89096865-89148982 GCA_035048155.1 Cinnycerthia olivascens | reverse complement strand
AAGTTCAATCACATGGCACATAAATAACTCTCTCTGAGAAGATCTGGGCCCCTTTGCAAAGCTTCCTGTTGGCACAAGCACTGTACATAAAGCACAAGCTTCTTGAGCACGAGCCAATGATGTACTGTTACACAGACTCCTGTGGTTCCAGGGCCCACTGGAGAGAAACAAGGCTTTGTGCAGCAGAGATCTGGAAGACCACAGTGAAGCATAAGATAGAGCCTGTAGTGCCAGATATGGCACTTAAAATTAGGCACTGCCCCAGAGTCTGGTCCCTTGGGAAGGACAGACTGGTTTTCCCTTTGTGGCACAGGACCCACAGACACAGGATGAGTGAAACAGAGAGGAACAGCAGCCTCTGATTCATTTTACATACCCTCAGTTGCCTGGCACATCAGCATAGGGACAGCAGTTTTGACCTGGGACTTACAGGAAAGACATAGCTGTCTGGAACAGTAGCAGACAGCCAGGAGACTTAACCTCACTGCCTGAAATGACACTTGACACCTACATGCAGGAGTGCAAATCTTCTTCTCTGTTTCTTGGGTTTGTTTTTTTTCCACAACTTCTATACTCAGTCCTTACACAGAATTTCTCCCTACTTTTGTCAGTCAGAGAGAGGTGAGCCAGTTGTCTGGGCTGCTCCTTCAGAAACAGTTGAAGGAGATAGGTCCCTAGGAAGCTGACTAGTCCCATCCAACTGGACAGGCACATTGGGATGTGATTGATTGTTGCTTTTCATATGTTGATGCCATTAGGTATGATTAGACAAATCAACCAAAGTCCACTGGAAAACTGATTTTCAGGCCACAAAAGGAAGATGAGATGAATCACCATTTATGCAAAGTCACAAAAATACTTACTTATCTTATAGGATTCCGCAGAAGGAAAAGTATTTTGGATAACAAGGCCATTTTCTTAAACTTTTACCATGGATTAAAGAATCAAAAAAAGTATCATCATGTTTACAGGAAGGTTTAACCTTGATAGGGTCCTTATGAGCCAGAAAGTCATCTATATATGCATTTAGAAAATCAGATAATTTTTAAAATTTATTTTTCTTTCTCCTAGTACAGACAATTTGCCATTCAAGCATATTGGTTTAGTCTTAAATTCATGCTGCCAGGAGTCCTGGAGAAGTGATCAAAAAACTGTTCCTATTTAAATGTCATGTTTGACATTACATCCAGCAGCACATGCATTGTAAATTAAATAAACCCATTTCAACAATAATAAAATAGGTAAAAATAATACAAAATCATATTATTTTTACATTGCATGAGATTTTTATAAATTTTATAATAATTCTCTATTACATTTTAAGAATTCCTGCATGTTTTTTATCCCTAGAAAATATCAATACGTAATTTGCATCCATTACACATAGACTGATCTTTAATGTTTTCTGTTTTCTAGCTTTGTCCAAATATGTCCATGCCTTATTTCACCACATTCAAAGACAAACAACGAAAAATTTTAATCCTGTCTAATTCATCTTAAAAAAACAAATTAAAAAGTAAACCTATATGTATTACATGACACAAATCTTTGTATTTTAAACTTTATCATTTTATCTCATTAACAATAAATGCCGTGTTTTCCTAAGGTGCCCAAATGAATGGATTAAGGTGCATAGAAAGGAGAGGAATAGCATTGTTTGTTACCTGTGCATTCCGTTCTTTGTTAAAGCAGCTCCCAAAGTTACTACTTCTCTCTGCACCATAATGACATTGTACAGTGCCTTTTGGCTCTAGCACAATGTGTTATGCATCAGTGTTTAAGAGCATATTGTGCACCATTATTGCCCTCTCTCTAGAGGACTACAAACTGCATTAGTTTGAATTACCAAATCAAAACTTTATGTGCAGCAGTTCCCCCACAAGGGCTTTAGCATTTTTATGTCATAATCCCTCTATTATCCCCCTCCTCACATGCTTTATAACCATTAAGTTATTGAAAAATTCTCAACAGATGTCATCTTAAGATGAATGTTGCTGTGCCGACTGGTATCAAGGCTGGAATCTGGATATTGCTCAACTTTACTAAAAATGTCAGGGAGAGAATAGTCAGCTGTAAAAATACAAGATATGCCAGCAATGGTTGTTTTCATGTCAACTGCAACATGACTTGTAGTGTTTGTAATTTTAGCTTCTAGAAGATGCAGTTTTCATTTGATGGGTTGGCAGTAATGGTTTGAGATATGTAGCAAGAAAAGGGAAAATAATTCAAGGTCTTTTTTCCCCTCTCCTTTTATGATAAAAGCAGATCTGTGCATTAACCTGATTTAAGTCTCAAGATTTACCCTTTAGCATATATTGTTCCTATTGAGAATTTTGTTGAAATTCAGAAACTTTTTGCATAGGTGTAATAATAATAACAGGTTATTGGGGATTATGTATTCTCTGTGCATCTAAACCACTGAAATACCAAACATGATTGCTATGATGGTAATGATAATGATTTAATATTTTCCCTCTCATTCTATTGGGACATTTGTAATTTTAAACACTATAAAGACATAAAAGCATACATTGTGACATAATTTAGAACCATCTTAAATTTGAAGCAAACAAAGCAGAAGACATTTACCTTCCAAAAAGGTGACAGTATGGTATTTAAATAATAGGAGATACATGTGGCACAGATACCTGTCAAAATGAGATTAAAGAACAGAACCAGGGCCCACACTAGTAAGGGCTTTGAAAAAATAGTGGCATTTGATAGTGTATCAGTTTTTTAAGAAGCAGTTACTGTAAAAAAGAGAGGAATAGCATAATATGTTCAATTCATCTGAATAGCAATATAGCAGCTGAGTTCTTATATTCAGAGCTGATGTGAAAAACCTGAGAGATTTTTAAAGAGAAAATTACGATAACTAACTCCCACGATGAAACGTAATTTTTGTGCAAAGCTAGCAATGAATATATAAGGATATATAGTCCATGAGGACTGAAGCAGATATAAATCTATTGGTATTGCATCTGAGACGTGAAGGGTTTTAGTCAAAAACGAGGCTTGAGATACTTAGTGTGTATCTTCTACATCTTACTTTTACAGAAAGAAAAATCAAATTACAAAAAAACTTCCTAGTTTCCTCTAGTGCTCCCCTAAAAGCTATTTCATGGAAAGTGTTCCCATAGTGCCTATGACAACAGACTGTTACTATTTCTTTGATTCAGAGCTGCATCTGCTATTCTAGCTGTCTAGACTCCTATAATTAGGAGAAGATTGGTTTCTGGATAACTTTCCATCTATCCACTTTCCATTTTACATCCTAAAGGATCCTCCCTTCTATGGAAGATCGTAGCTTCCAGTGGTACAAAGATATAAAGAGGAGATGGGAATCACCTAAGAAAACTCTTTTAGCTGATATTAGCTGTCATAGAGAAGAGGCTGATGAAGTCAATCTCGTCTGTAAGCAATAAAAGGTGGAAATGCCAAAACAGGGCTGTCAAAGGCAACATAGATCTGAATCTTCACTATAAAAAATGGTGTTATGAAAGATGATGCACTCAAACTGCTAGATATTCAAAACTCCCAGAAACTCTCAATTCTGACTGTTTTAATAGGAGACACTTTTGAATGTCCAGCCATCTTTAGGAGAATATTGAATGCTGAAATTTAGAAATAAAAGATGCTGAACTTCTGTTCTCAAGATTTATTTAATGACAGAAAACTCACCTTGTATTTAAGTCTTTATAGTCACTGTGTGTTGTGTTATTCCTATTTGTCTCTCTTGTAAAAATATTCTAATTCAGCTCATTATGCAGTGTATGCTGCTTTTGTTCTGTAGTGTGATTTTAAAACTTATGCCATATGAACATTTCTGATTCTTTTGAATATGATACTCTACTTGAATTTTACTCACAGTTTATAAACTGAGCTGGTTAATGTATTCATTTATATGCTGTGATAGTCTTCCAGCTCAAAGCTTTAATATTTCATTGCAGTGCTGGTATCTGATCTGAGGAAATATATTTCTGTATATTTTGCAAGAATCTTCTTAGGTTTTCCTAGCATTTATTTTCATATGGTTCTTTAGTGCAGGTTTGGATTTGTTCTGCTCTTTTGTTGCATGTTCCCGCCTCTACATTTGACTGGTGTGCCATGGTATATAATCTGCCACTAACCTGGATAATTTCTATTACTTTACTTTCTAAAAGCTCAGGATGAGCTGCACTAAGGAAAATAATTGTAGACATTTGAGCTACTCCAGTGCTATATGAGACTTTGCACAAAGGTTATACGCAAATAATATTGCTAATAAGCTAGAACCTCCCTAATTTATAACAAATTAGAGTATAGTTCCTAAATCTCCTGCATCTCTATGACACCAGGATAATGCACATTTGGAGATAAATGGCTCATTTACTTCCAATTTTACCTGCACTTTATTAGGACCTGGCCTATCTTTGTGAGAAACAAAATTCTTCTACCAAGCAGTTTTCCATCTTCTTCTTCAGCTGTAATAACAGAAGCTAAATAACATTTAACAAATTGCCACTTCCTTATGCCCTGTCTTCAATCCCCCATCATTGTTTTTAATGGGACAATTTAACCTTTGAACCTTTGTCTCTATTACAGATATAGTTGAAGAGCTTTTAATTGAAATATTCCATACAACTTGACATCCAATATTATTTCTTTGCTCCTCTAATTATCCTTTTAACTTTCTTCTGCTTATTTGTATAAACTTTCTTCAGTCTGTCTTTCTACCAGACTGTTTATATATTTTTCAAAAGCCTTTCAATTATTTGCTCGTTCTACTCTTTACGTACTACATAACTACATTTGACCTCTGTAACCCTCCTCCTTGTTTAGATTTAGCCAAAATTAATTTCAGTTGCAAGGTCTGCAGCCATTTCTTAAATTGTTTCCCACTGCTTATTCATAGTGCTCATCTCTGCATTGGAGAACAACCAAACAAAATCTCTCTGAAAATGTTATACAATATCAGACTTTCTAAGAGTAAAAACAAAGTCCCAATCCAGAAACATCTGAAACGTGTTGGTTTATTTCAGTACAGGTATGAAAAACCAAACCTAGAGAGAGCTTTGCCAGGTCCCAAGGGTGACATGATTACTACTTTCAGACTGTTTGCGTGCACAGTATTTATAAAATACAAAGCAAAATTGGGAAGAGTTCATGCCAAGACATGCCAACTTAAGCAAGCCAAGACAGTATTCCTGTCCTATAACTTGAAGTTTCTATTCTCCCCCCTTCTCTGATGGATGCTGTACTCCATCTATCTCTATGACAACACTTCTTGCCCTGACATGCCTAATGACAGAATAAAAAGCACTTTCTGCTCTCAGATCTAAGCTGTGGCTATAGGGGTTGACAGTGGCTGGTAGTAGGATGATTTATGTTAATCTACTGTTTAAGATAGTCTTGATTTCCACATAACTTATAGAAACACAACTTTTTTTTGCATATTCCTATTTGATATTTTTTTTCCAGTCTATCAATTTTTTTTTAATGTTTTCTAAGGCTGAGAAGGGATGTGGTGCAGAATGGAGTTTATGGGTCACTCAAGATATTTCCTTATAGAACAGTTTTTTTACTCCCTTTCTCATCAGTGACAAAGCAAAACTTTTGGACTTTATTGATGTTCATGTTACAAGTGCCTCAGAGAGTATTATTTGGAAGCCACTACCTTTGCTGGGCATACTGGGTAAAGATATTAAAGATATTATCTGAAAGTTAAGATGTTTTTTCGGAAACTTCAGCTTGTGACAGGTAGCTATAATCTTCTCCAGAAGAATATTATCTACCCAAACCTGAGTAATTGCCAAGACTTTCCATGCTATATAAAATATTTTAAATATTTCACAAATTTTCTGTGAAATTTTCTGTGAATTTCATTCCCTGTCACTATGACGCAATATCTTCCCACACAGTTTGTTAAGCTCAGTAATGTCCATTTGTGTACTATGACTTCATACTATCTTCCTTAGCATTTGCATATCCTTTTCACACTCAATAACTATGCAATTAAAACCCCTCCAATATCATATATTCTGTTTTTATTACAGTTCTCTCTTTTCCATATACAATCTTCCTTAGTGATATCACTAAAAAACAGACACTAATGCAATTAGAAAATGGTAGAAAATTCATTCAAAATTGTTAATCTGTATATGAGGAGTTTCATATGAGAGATAAATCTGTTGTCTTGAAACATTTTCCTAATAAGAGTAAGACCACTGAGTTGGGTTTTTATCTTCTCAAGCATTGCATCTCCTTAAAAATAAGAGAGCTACCATATTCTACCAGGGAAATGTCATCTCACCAAACTCAAAAGATGAAAGGAAGAATGAATTACTAAAATGAGGAATTATTTCAGAAGTGTATATAATCATTGGTTGCAGAAATTTTATCTTTTCTGAAGCTTTCTATAAAAATAAAAATTGATTTTGACTTGTATGTAGATAATGTCACACCACTGACACAACCTACATGGGCAGACCTAAGCAAAACCTCTGGGCATTACAATGTTTCTAGACCAAGAGCAGAAGTAGAGTTGAGTATTAAAGTCCAAAACAAAACCATTTCACTGCTCTGTATAGTTAAATATAAAGATCCTCCAAAGGTTTCTTTTTTTACTTTTTTTTTCTTCTTTTTTTCTTTGATTTACTGAGTGTTCACCAAAACAGATTTGCAAACACATTGAAACAGAAATCCCTTAGAACTGCATTGGAAATTCTTCCTAAGTTTTAAAGATTTCCACAGCAATGAACACAATTTTAAGGTCTTATAGTACTTCTAACATATAACAGCACTGTGTAGTTGAGACAGAAACTTCAGTATTCTTTTGCATTCAGTATATGGTGACCAAGAGAAAGGCTTTCAAACACACTTGTGAAGAAATAGAGCACTCACTCATGACTATTATGTGGAATGTTTAACAGAAAAAAAAAATCAAATATTTTTATTTTTCATAATGAAGAGCAGTGAGTTTTATCACTAAGAGCATCTGAACAGCTGTATCAGATCAGACCAAAAGCCTGTCTGGTCCTGTATCCTGTCTCTGACAGTAGGCAAAAGCAGATGCCTGGAAAAATGTGGAAGATGATGACAAGTACCTTGTGAAATTCCCCTGAACCAAGCAGTTGCACATTTAAGAAACTTTCAGAGAAAGACATGTTATCTCCATTCCTTACAGACTCCAGTGACATCCTGTATATTTTCTCCCAATGTGTTTTAGAATCCACTTGAGTTGTCGTGTCCCATTGCTTTTCTGGGCAATGTAATACCTTACCAGGTATTACCACTGCTAATATTCCATATTGTTTGGAAATTTGAACCTGTCACCTTGTGGTTTTGTTTGGTTGCAGATGGTTCTAGCATTAAAGAGAATGTGGTCTCTACACTGCACCATTTCTGAACTTACAGATGGCATCATACCTCCCTTCTTTCTGTCAGCCTCAAATCATGCTAGTTTATTTAATGTTTCGTCTCTTGGAAGCTGTTTTTGTATGTATTCCTAACTTTCCTTTGTACCTTCTTCAGGATAAAAGTCAGATGTACACAACATTCAAATGCAGGTGTACTGATGATTTACATAGTCAAATAGTAGTATTTTCAATCTTGTCTTCTATTCTTTACCTATTAAACCTCAACATTTCTTTTTTTCCTTTTAGTGAACACTGAAGTGATAATTATGTGAATATATCTATTATAATCTATGATCTCATTCCTGACTGTTAACAGTCATCTTAGAACCCAGCATTATAAGACCCATCATAAAATTACATTTGTTTTTCCATATGCACATCACATTTATTTACATTAAATCCCATCTTCCTGTTTATCATCCCATTTCTCAGGGCTGTATTGTTCTTTTACAACTCTCTGCAACCAATTCTTTTTAGATGTTGATAAATAATCATGATCAGTAAACTTTTTCACATAGTTATTCATCAGTAATTCATCTTCTTTACATGACAGTTTATTCAGAACTTCACTGGTCAGTTCTCTCCTGTGTGAAAAAAAGTACATTTCTTCCACTGCTTCCTAGTTTATAGCAATTTATTTATCCAGGGTAGAGTCTTCTCTTTTACCACGACTACTTAGCTTCCTTAAGAGTCTCTGCAGAGGCTCCAGACTTTGTCTTATTTTCTGTTTCATTCGCAGTACAGGTTATTGATCAGTGAGTTTCCAGAGTAAGTCTCCTTTTAGTCCTCTGGTATAAAGCCAATTTTAAGTTTGAAGATACTTACTTCAGTCCATAATTCAGACATTTATTCCCTGAATTTCAGCAAAGTTCTTGAAAGCATATGTTTGGCTTTGATGATGTAAAATTGTTCATTTCTTTAAGATGTCCTATGAGCTGTTCTCCTGACATTTAAATGTGATGTTTGTATTCTCTTTTGTGCTCTTTGTGAAAAAAAGTTATGGCTTAAAACAAACAAAAAAATATCTTCAAACACCTACCTGATGCAGATAGATTCAAAATATTAATTTAGTTCTTTAGCTATGTTGTAATCTATGTTGTCATCTCATCCAAGCACTCATTTTTCCTGATAAGATTTTAAGTTTTTGCTTTTGTTTTACAAAATATTAGATTGTTTTCACATATAAGCTACTAAAGTTCATATTCTTTTCTGGTCTTTGTTCAGGTTGAACTTCACATATTTGAAGGATTCTTTTTTTTTTAAATTTTAGTAGATTTCCTTACTCTGCTGTTTGCCCACGCTGACTTTTCTTTTGTTCTTTGTTTAACCTTCTATGAAAACGTACGCATTTGTGTTATGACTAAAACAAGAGGCTCCAAATCATTCCCAAGTTTCTAGTGAAGATTTTACTTTTACAGGGGCCCTTTTAGTTTCTTTCTAAGTGTCTATCTTACTTTCATGTTGTTCTTCTTTGTAAATATTGCAAGACAGTAGAGGATTTTTCATCTCATTGTTCACACAGTGAACTGAAAAAACTGTTGAGATGATGTTCTATAGTGGCTCTTTGACGAGAGTGTTATGACAATCTCATATAGACTGACTCAGAACCAGGGGAATTATTTCTCCTTGGAGGTTTCTTGTATGATTTGGCCCAGGAATCACTGGTTGTCCAGGAATCATTAGGAAAAAAAGTTTGTTGGTGCTTAACTCTAAGCTTTCTATATCACAGAGCAACATTTCTGCATTTCCCCCTATTTTTAACATAATCGTCCCACTGATTTATTTTGTTGTATTTTCTGATGCATCTTTTCCTCCAATTGTGCAGGTTCCTGTCAGCCAGAAGAGTGCATATGAGAGGACTTTAGATGGGATCATACATATGATTCTGTAATACCCCATTTGGAAGTGGCAGTGGCAGGCAAGGCAGGAAACCTCTTTGCCCACAGCGCCAGTCTACTGTTGTAGTTTTGGTGTAAGAGCTGTACAAAGAATCCAACTCAGTGGTAGAGACTACAAATAAATTGCCCTTAAAATGAAAACATACTCATATAACAAGGAAGTTATTAATATTAACTGGGACATGTGCTTAATTTCACTGCAATATAAACACACTTTTGATGTTCATTTTCAAAGTATGCATTTGTATATAATTATGCTTAATGCATATCATACTCTGCAGTCTTATGATTTTACAGTCAGACTGATGGAAATGCTTGGTTTTTTCATCTTCTTTTATTTGCATTGCAAAATATTTCTTTGTCTTTATTGTTTTTACCTGCTGGAAACAACTTTCTTTTTCATGAATGATGCAGATGAGTATTTTCAAGAGTCATGATATACCATATTTGGAAAATTTGTAAATATTTCCTACTTTCAAGTAAGTGAAGAACTGTAGTAATGTACTAATGTTGGTGCAATTTAGTCTCTTATATATATAATTTAGCAACATGAAAGAAAAAAAACTTACTTGTTATAATGTAGAACAAAAAGAGAGTTCTGACTACAGCCTTATCAGTAGTACTTTTAGACATATTTAATTTTCTTTTTCAATGATTGTTGTCACAACAACTATTGTTTCCAGTAAGCCTCATATTCATCCAGCAATAATAATGCCATTTTAATCTTGTAATGATGTGTCTTCTCTAGCTGAATTAATAAGGAAACCAACTAAAAGATAATTTGGGATATCTCTGAAATGCGTGCTAATAAAAAGACTATGATCAGTTTGACTACATGTTGTTCTTAGTAATAATATGCTAATAATAGTAAATAACAGCCTTTTCTTTGTGTCCTTCATTTCTTTATAAAGATAAATATTGATAGATTTGCATGAAACAATACCAATGGCTATTTCCTTCTGAAATTTATAGGCATGGCCCTGCAAAAGGGAACAGTGCTAGTCCTGTTTCCATCAAGTTTTTCTACAGTACTTCAACACCTTTCTTCAACTGAAGTGTCCTTTCATGCTATAGAAAAAACATTAAAAATATAAATCAAAATCTATGGATTGTTTGCTTGTATAATGATATCATTATACAATGAATGCCAATTTACTGTCAGGGCTTGTGACTCTGTCAGGGATCCATGCTAGAGCAGTCTGTTCTTGGGGAACAGGTACCTCATGAAGTGACCCACATTGTTTCATGAACATTTGTCTTCCATAGGAGGGATCCCATGCTGTAGCAGAGGAAGAATGTGAGGAGGCTTTCCCCTGAGAAGGAAGGAGCAGCAGAAACAGTGTGATGCAGCGTCCATTCTCCATCGCCTTGCAGTGCTAAAAGGGAGAAAGTTGAGAAAATCAGGAATGAAGTTAAACCAGGGATGAAGGGAGGGGTGGAGAAAAGGTATATTTTGGCTTTTTTTCTTTTTCTTTTTTATTAATTTTTTTTTTTTATTCTCTATTTTGACTTGATTTTCAATAAATTAAATTAACCTTCCCTAAGTTGTTTTTGTTTTGCCTTTATATTTTCTCCCCCCTGTCCAGCTGACTGATAAGGCTGGTTCAGTGGGTGCCTGGAGTCCAGACAGGGTCAGCTTAGAAGAGACTCACAATTGGCACAGTCAAACTTAGCCTATTATTTCTGTCTAGATGAGAACAGTCAATGGTAGCATAAATACTGCAGGTGTGCCCTTCTGGCTCAAAAATATATTTTATACTTGTGAGAATGTTTTACAAAATGTTTTGTAAAATAGTTTGGTTTTTGTAAAATGCTTATTTTTTGTAAAATGTTTTGTTTTACAAAAAACAAATTAAACTTTTGCATCTCCTAAATGGCGAAACCTCTCCTTCCCCAATGAGCGTAAATATTTTGTCATGGTGTCATGGATCAGCTCATTTTTACATGAGTTCAGCACAATGAAGGGGTGTATATTCTGCCTATTGTATATGACCATTGATAAGCTTTAAATGTTGTCTGTTTCACTGTTATTATATATGGATATATATATAATTTTACTTTACTTATTTTGGAAGATAGTGCTAATATCACTGTAGGTTTCTGTCTTTGGTAATGTATATTTGACTGAAGATTATTTGGAGCCAGCTCAAGGGAACCTCTCCTAAAAATGCTTTTTGAATTCTTCTGCCTACCTTGTGGATAGTTTGGGTCCTCTTAAAATCTTTGTTTTCCCCCTGTTTAGTAGTGTGGAGGTGGGGGGTAAATCAAACGTCTCAGAACTTTGGTGGAGCCAGGAGATCCAGAGGCCTCCACAATGTTAACCTTTTGGTTTAGCCATAGGAAATGGTTTGGAAAACAGGAACAGATCTCTCATAGGAGCAGTGTAGACTTAACATGGTATAGCATTTTTATTACTGGTGCTACTACTGGTACAGCCACAGAACAAGATATCACACTGTGTGAAAGAAGGTTTCTAAATCTCACCATTAATGTGTAGTGTAAAAAGAAATTTTAAATATTCTCATGAAAAAAATCTTACCAACTCAATGTGTTTTTCTTTTTCTCTCAGATTAGATATTTTATTGATGTAAAGTCAAGGAACAACAAAGCAATTATTATTCTAAAACAGATTCTTATGCAATTACTTTATGTACAGATTAATCAAAAAATATCAAACATGTATACCATATTTGGCACAAAACATATTTTCTCTCTTTTTCATATTAAAAGAATCCCTAAAATACTGTGCAGAAGATTTCCAAATTTTTTAAATCTTGCTATTGTGGAAAAACCACGTTAGGTGGCTAAAAAGGACATCCTATTATTTAGTTTTACTGCTATAAAAACAGGAGAAGTAACAGTGTCTACCTTTTTTCCCTCTCAGTTTCCCATTCTTGTATCAGAGAATAAAGAGACAGTGTATGAAGACTATGGATCATTACCTGAAAGACAAAACCCCCTTGTTTTCTTAACTTTGTGTATTTCATGACAAAATGTAACAAACTACCCACTGCACATCCAGTATTTATAGATTAATTTTTTTCCTTCAATTCTTCACTCTGGAGCTGTCTTATTATTTGGTCTGCTTCCAAATGCCAATCTTAGCACAGAATGGACATTTGATCAAAAAAAGCATTTATATCTCTGTGTTGGCACTGTGCTGGAAGGCTCACATAGCTTGGCATTGTGTGATATTGCATTACTTAATCTTCTGACAAAATGGAATCACATCTCACACATAACTTCTCTTACAAGTATAAGTAGCTTCCACTTGCAGACAGGATTCCCATGTTCTTGACTAGAGCAGTCCAGTCATATGCTGTGAATTCATTGTGTATAGAAATGTGAGAACTGTAAGCAGGCAAACAAGCCATGAAAGTACCATACACCACTTTAATTTTAATAAATATATTTAAATGTTTCCTCTAACTGGGGCCTGATAATTTCAGTCACTGTAAGGAACCTAAAATCCAGCAGTCTTTATTGTTTACTCCCTTCTCAGAAAGAATTCTTTCTGTATATCCAGAATTGTTCATAAAAATGCACTGGATATGTTTAAAAAACTTGCTGATTTTTCAACAGGATCTACTCCCATAGGAAAGGTTCTATTTGCATAATTAACTTCAATGACATTGTCAAGATTGCAATGATGAACATTCTCTTGTAACACCTAAGATAAGTTAAGCAAAATGAGACATAGAATTGCAACTCCAGACTATACTCCACCACTTCATATTTTTATTTTCTTTACATTTTTAAGGCAGTTCACAAAATCCAGATGTCAAATGTAAGTTATGTTTTGAACCAGTAACATGTGGCTACTTGCTCTGTTCACATTTACAGGCATTTTTTGTGTCAGTTTTCTCTGTGTCTTTCCCATAGGTAGGCTGCAGATGTGCTTCTAAAAGTCTGTCTTTTGATGTAATATATCATATTTTAATTACTTTCCGTTCTTCTTGCATTTGATTCACATATGAAAGAAATTATTGGCTAATCCCAGGTGAAATCTATAAATAATCTTTTATGTAGAAAATTTTTTTTCTTTTCAGTAGCTTCAGTTTATTCTTAGAGTTGCACTCAGATTTTTGTCTAAGCAAATAAGCTGTATGTCTGTTGAAGAGCTGCTTTTACAGACTGAAGAAAAATCTTTCACTTCTTCATCTGTGGGAAATTGGAGTGTCCTTCCTTTTGCTTCAAAGTGTTTGGGAATAAACCATAAAATATTATGATTTTATACACAGAAATGTTAGAAAAACTTATTTTGATGTAGAAAAGGACTCTTGAATCTTAAAAATGCTTTCAATATAGACATGCTTAAACCAATACTTTATGATTTGGATAGTTAAGAGTTTTCTTTTCCAATTTTCTTTCTAAAGTTTTTGTGCTTGTTGAACTTAAATATATAGGAAGAAGAAACCTGCACAAGTGTTATCAACCAAAGGTAATATGGCCAGCACTTTCAGGTATTCTCCTGGATGAAATAAAATATTGTTTCTGTTTCACTTTTCTGTATTAGAGATACAATCACAGATATTTTTAAGACTCGTTTTGTCTTATTGGGTCCTTGTGGCAGAAGGTAAAACCTGGTTCTTGCCCCAAAAACTTTATCAAATCTTGAAGTGCATTGATGCTGTACAACTTTTTTATAATTTTGTGATTCAGTTTCCACTGTCAGAAAGCACTATGAGGTCTAGAAATGTAAAACACTGAATAACAACTAAATATTTGTGTTCAAGTTAAGTGACAAATTCTCAGTGTATAGCTTTATTTTTCTGCTATTGTTGAATACACAGGACCCATCTGTATCCAAAAGATAGTTTAAATATGTTTAGTAAGATGCTTGCTGTCAGGAGTTTCCAAAGACATTGAATCAGCAGTCCAGGAACTGAACAAGCAAGTACATGTTTTATCAGACTCCTGGCAAGCCTGTTCTGCACACTAGTGCATCCTCCTTGGGCTAAAGGGGCACAAATACTGAGGAACAGCTTGGCTTTAATCAAAGAAGCTAAGCACTAGTTATAAAATGAACTTTATGTTCATTTCTGTCTTAAAGCTATGCATAGATTCTGTATTATACACTTGTAAAGTATGTGTTGTGCAATAATTAGCTATGTCGTTAATGGTTTATAATGGAATATATATGGCACCAGGAAAGCACTTAGAATTTTGCACATGAAATCAGTGTCTGTTTCCATAAAGTTTTAATGATACTTCTGCCCTGTCCTGCAGCGTACATGACATATTTGTGAGGTTGTCCTCAGTACAGGGAGGGCATAAACCTCATGAAGTGACCCACATGAGGTGGGATTCAACCATTTTGTACATGACACAGAAGGTTAATAATGATTACAATCTTGTGTTATGAGAAAACAAAATATCTCTGGAGTAATTACTGGGCAGTAACAAATCACATTTTTTTCTTTGTACAAGATAAATTCACAGGCTAGGCTAATGACCTAAATAAATAATCAGAAGAAGTTGTTAAGAGCTTTTGGTGGAGACATGGTTTAAAAGCTTGTTTAAAGAGTTTATTCAGTTTTTGCACTGCTTGTCTCAAACCAGATTTGTCTCCAAGAAATCATACTCCAGAAGGAGCTGGAGAGACTCCAGTTTCTATCCCATACTTTTCCTCCTCTCCCAAGTGGATTTCTCATATTGTGACTTACTGAGTGCTCCAAGAGATGTAAGTAGTTGTTGCACTGTTGCTCAATATCTACTGTGAACTCTTATGCTCAATACTGATGAGCATCTCCCTCTTTACTATTCAGTGTAGCCTTTTAGCCCCCTAAATTCACAGTTGTTGCTCCCTGTGAGAAGTCCCAGA
The DNA here is from genome assembly GCA_035048155.1 of Cinnycerthia olivascens. Lineage (NCBI taxonomy): Eukaryota > Metazoa > Chordata > Aves > Passeriformes > Certhiidae > Cinnycerthia > Cinnycerthia olivascens. The sequence goes on along the minus strand of JAWWMU010000106.1, from coordinate 89,133,863 downwards.
CTTCTTTTACACCTCAGGACCTGGACTTGTCCTAGCCTGCCTGGAGATAAGGTTTTAGCTTGTGGAGGTTTTAGGTCATTTAATGATCAGGCACTGATTTAGCTTTTGTTCAACTTTGAACAGTTGTTTTTGTTCTGTATATTTTGTAATTGATACACAATAATAACAAATATTTATGTGGAATGAGGGATCCATTGTCACAGAACAAAATGTAGCATAAATGAGTACAGACAAGGAATGATGGAGAACTTCTTGAAAATATAGAGGCGTGGTGACTTTGAAGACTCCAGAGTTATAAGCAACTGACCTATGCCCAAATACTGTTCCTCACAAGAATATCACCTGAATGAAACCTGATTTAGTCATAATAAAGAAAGCAGGATGCACAGGACATATGTATGTAAAACCTGTAAGGACATAAACAGAATGGATGCAGCCTGGACTTTCAGAACAACTACGATTGAGCAGGGCATAGAGCATGATAGTGAGCACAGAGAGTTTCTCTAAGCACGTGTTATTATCAGGAGGACAACACTGTCAACGTCATCACCAAACTGCTCCTGGCATGCAGATGACTTGCTGTGACAATTTCCCCTCCCAGAATTTTAGCCATTGGCCTTAGGAACTCAGAGGAGCAAAGAGTGAGAATAATGTCGCAGAAAGAAGGAAATACACTTGAAAATTTTGAATATATATACATAATATTGTGGCTGTAATATATTTGGAAGTATAATCACTGCAACTAGAATAATATTTATTTCATTAGACTTCATTTTTTAATATTTTAGCACTTTAAGCTCTTTTAATATTACCACTGGATTACTCTAACAGTGAATTCCTGCGTTTGCATGTTCCACTTGTCAAAAGTGTGACACTCTCTGGCAATCTATTCCATAACTTTCATGCAAAATATTTGTAATACAATAGACATGAATAGAACAAAACAAAGCAGGCTTTGGATTTATTCACCAAACATATATTATCTGGACCTTTTTAAAATAATATGTTATTCCTGCATGCTGGAAAAATAGGTGACTGTTCACTGGAGCAAAGCCAATAGGCCATTCAAAAATAATTGAAGCTCAACTTTATGTCAAAAAAAAAAAAATAGTATAAAGCTGATATGCATGGAGAGAAGTGATTTACAAATAAGCATTTGTGTTTTCATATTTTATGAGATTTATGGGATTCTCAGAAACCGGCACTTCTCCAGAATGGACAGACCCTTCATTCTGTGTCGGAAGACAAACATTCAACATTGTCATAAGACAAGTAATCTTCTTTTTTTTTTTTTTTTTTTTTCATAAAAGATTACTTGACAGGCCAGAATATGGTGCTTAGCTCTTTCTCAGCTGAAAAACCATGGAGCTTTTTTTTCTCCATCTCAGTTAATTTTATTTCCTTTACAAGTTTTGTTAATGTTTTTTGCCTTTTATTTTCCAAAGTTAATGGAAATCTTTATCATTTTTCTTACAATTTCAAACCCAGAAATGCAAGCAATATTCCAAGACTGCATGGCCACTATAATAAGATACTCCTCTTCTTTCTGAAATGAAATCTCCGTGTGGGCAATTGAAATTTGGTTTTGCTGGTTTCTGTAGATAAAATACTGTAAGATCATGTTGAATTTGTTGAAGAGTCGCATACACTGATTAATTTCCAGAGATTTTTATTCTTTTAGATTTTTCAGATAAGGGAATCAGAACGTAATTATATTCTTTCCCAGACTGTGCAATATTGGCAATCCTTTCATTTCATTTTCCTTTCCTCACAATGAAGATTCTTTGTCATACCTCAAGTGATTGAAGGTAATTTTTTTATATTGATATTAGAATTTATGGCTTTTATTGGTGGTCGTAACTTGCTAGCATTACTAGCTTTTATAGTCATTAAAACTTCTTAGGTGCTGTTTATATTGTGTCAAATATATAAAGTCTAAGGAACTTCTGAACAGTCATCAGTAATGCCAGGAAATTTCATAACAAAGGTCTTGTAGGCTATGGGAGGCTGATTTTATTCAGAATGGCTGTATCAGAAAATAATTTGGTTAAACTTTCCCCTCATAAGTGGAGAAAGACAAGATATTCCTATTTATTATAATTTGTTCCTATTACTTCTTAAATCACGCAATGGGAATCAAGAGCCACAGGTCTACCTGTTCCATTTGTCTTCACTTTCACTCACCTTGTATGTATGCTCCCTAAAAGAACATGAAGAAGGCCTTTTAAATTACTTTTTGTGTAGAAGTTGTGAGCAATACCATTATTGCAATTGAAGAGACAACAAACCAGATGGGCAACCACTTATGCCTGGGAAACTTAAACATATTATTAAAGGAAATGTGAATTTCTCTTTATTTCCCAATAATTTACTTGTGATTGTGCCTTCCATCAACAAAAAGTGGCTTGCAAAGACTTAAATCACAATAAACTAAGAACCACTTCTCTGACCTTCACATCTGACTTTCAATCCATATCTTCCATTTAAATAGGAAAATAGCAACCTGGTCTAACTAAGATAAAGAATACACTGCAGCCAATTCTTGGAATAGAAAGAAGACAACTATGGTGTTTGCCACAGGCATATGAAATAGATAAAAGAAAGATAAGCACTTTTAAAAAAAGTGGACCATAATGAATATATGGGAATGAAGAAAGGGTTTGTTTTCTTCCCCCCAAAGTAAAAGAATGTCAAGAAGAAGAAAACAGTTTTCCCTGAGAAGCAGGAATCTGGCATGTTTCTTCAATCTTAATAAAGCATTTAGGCAGAGGGAGCTCTCTGAAACTTTAAGGGAGCAGAGACTGAAATGTTTTCCCTTTGACACAGAGTCCTACAATAGTGAGGTTTTATATTTAATGGGATGCAGGGTCATTTCCCGTGGGCTATTTAGTGGACCTTTGTAGCTTCAAAATGTGATTTTTTCCTCAGAAGGGCCTAAAGCTGATTATTAACCATGATTCATAAATTCTTCAGAAGACGATCAAGTTAGGTTTATGAATTCAAGCTGGGACAAAATGCAGCTGCCTACTTTCTGCCTGTAAATACCAAGAAGCACTGCAACTTACAGAAAAATAACATTTTTAAGTTGATTTTCCTTTCTCATTGTCCTTTCCCAGCAAGAAAACAGCTGTTTACATCAATTCTTGGTACTTGCAAAGGCAAGAAAAGAGAATGAAATAAACCATGTATTTCAATTTCTGGTTAGAATGGTACCTCTCATGAGTTTGTTTCTTGAAAAAGCTGTCTATTTTAAAGGGGCAACTCAAAACAGTGGAAAGGTTGGGAACATTTCACTGCATGAAATCAGTTCTGATCCATGATCAGATCCAAACAATGATTCAAACAATCCATGATACTGTTTTAATTGTATGGTAAAGTACAAATAAATGGAACACTAAAAGAAGTCCTCTAAGCGTCATTACCACACTGAAAGAAGACTTTGCCCAAGACCTGGGGTTGTTGTTTTTTTCTAGGTACAGCCACAGATTTGTAGGCCAATTACTCTAAATAAATAAATCCTGGGCAGAATGTATTGAATCTTACACATTTTCTCCTATTTTTGCTTTTCCAAAGGTAACAACTGTGAATAAGACTTGTCGAAGTCCTACTTATATCACCACAGATGATACTATAAACTACAGATATGAATGTAATGCACAAAGACATAAACTCAGAATATTCTGTGAATCTGTGAAAATGTTGTTAAGATGCATAGCATTGTTTCTAGTTTATTCTGGCAAAAGCCTTTTGTTATATGTAACTTAGTGGAAGTCTTCTTGTTAGTATTTAAGCTGGCTGGCTTGTTACAAGTGTTTGGTCCAATGTGTATATGATCTCTGATCCTATTTTGGTTGAAATCAGCTAGAGTACTTACATTTACTCCATATAACAGTGTTTCAATCTACAGATCTTTACTTTTAAAGTTCAGTTAGGATTATCATCTTTCTACCAGTAAAAAACCACTTCTGTCCAGCAAAATAAAGCCTAAGGACAAATAACAGGTATTATTCCCTAAATAAGTCACATAATTTTTTTTTCTTTGAACTGCAGATATGAGTAACTATTAGTTAGCTATTTGAATATGACAATTCCATTTTCCCATATAACACAAAGTTGTGGATTCAGTTCTTTTTTATTTAAAAGATATTTTAGATTTAGTTCAAATGAGTCCTTCAAATGAAGGAAGGAAGGGAGGGACAAGAGCCGTCTTCCTTGTCAAACATCTTATTCTTGGAGTTTTTCTATTTCAATTAATAATTGTATAAAATTCTTTTATTTAAAATTTATTTATTCTCTTGTTAACAAGAAGTTATTTATAAAAATTGTAGTCAGTTTGTGGAAATCCTTTACAAGCAAGCTGTCTTGATTGCGGGAGAAGGGAGTGGAGTTTCATGCTGTGTAGTATGTATGTGCCTATTTATGATTGTAGATTCAAGATACACATATTATCTACAACTTTAAGGTAATTCTATTGAAAACTTTCTATTTTAATGTGTTCTCAGAAATATTTATTAATGTTGTGAGATAAAGTCATAATTTTGTATAAATATTTTGTGTCTCTGATGCTACCTCTGTAAATTGTGTTTTACCATACAGAGTTGTAGTCTGTATTAGAAGGTCATCACCTCTTATAATAATTTCTCCTTCTCTTTTTTCCCCTAAGTCTGTATAAGAAATGGTCCACAAAGTTCAATATTCAGCAGAGAAGACACAACAAACGCAAATGAAGGTATTGATTCCTGAGTAGCAGAAAGTAGCAGATGCCTAGCCTTGCTGTATCCAAAGGTGCTCAGGGTTCCAGCAGTAATTACTGAACTGCAAACAATCCCTTATATGGAGGGTTGAGGTCTAGGCCATTAAGACAAGCCACTGCTGAATTCAGGTTACTTTTACTTGGTTTCAAGTTGGCTTTTTTCACCCTATCACACTAAACAAAGCCAAAAAAAAGGAACTAAAAGTATTCAAAATCAGAGATTTATTGATGTAAGGCTGGCAGTCTCTGGCAGGGGGATGAAAAAGACAGGCAAGTGCAGCAATTACTTAATTCATGTCCCTGCCATGTGGTTAAGCTCCAAAGCTTTGGACTCAAGCATGTTTTTTCCTGTGTTGACTTTGTTGAATTTAGAGCAGAATGGTAATACAACTGGAATTACATTCTGATAAATCATTTCAAGAGTCTCTCAAACAGAATGAATCACATAGACTTTGATATATAGGTAGAGTTTACTTGACTATGAGGAGTCTTAGAGTGTATCATCCTCACAGTGGAAATCCAGGATTTCTCAATGTTTGTGCTTTCTGCTTACAGGCCTGTCCATGAGGTGCATTGTTCCCAAAATATTTCCACCCATTTACTTTTTTGTACTCTGCTATCTAGAAACCTTAATGATTGCTTCCTACCTAGGCATATTCTATTTTTTCCCTATAAGGTACACTTAAAAGAAATATTTTCTTAGCTACATCCCTGGAATGATTTCTCTTTAATGCCTATAATGCAATAAATCAATGGGGAATCCATACTGAAAAGATTAAATATTACTTCACAGAAATATTAGCTGGTGAAAACAATCAGACTTTGATTCATGTAATTTATTATAGCCTCACATTCTTTGTCCTGTCTTGATAGCAAAGCTGCCAGTTAAGATCACACTGGAAGATTGCTGCAGTTTTTGCTATTATTACTTGATATTAAACTTGCGCTTTGTTGTTATTTCTGCTATTATTTTATTAAACTAAAATACTACTAAACACTATGTCTGAGGTGGCTCGACCCTTTTGCTGTGTCACACTTTCTGCATAAATATTTCAAGAGTCATAGAGCATGATTTTCAGAGGAGGCCGAGGGAAGCTGTAGGAGGGAATTGGGCAGCTGCAGTTTTATTGTCCAAAGTTAATATCATCAATGAAGTGGAAGATGTCTGGAGTTTTTTCATTTTGGTTTGCTCTTCTCCAGGCTGAACAAGCTGAGTTACTTCAGCTTCTCTTCATATGAATAAGGACTTTTCTGGAATTAGAGGAGGGAGACCAGAGTCTACAATGAACCCAAGTAAAAAACTTACTCCAGCTGTAGATTTAATAACTGGAAAGGTAGTTAGTTGTCCCTCTTTTGAACATCCCGCCCCACTGAAGATTGCTTCTCTGCTGATGCAATTTTGCTAATCTTTTACCTCATTTTGATAAACAGCTCAATCTGCCTCTGTGCCTGCATCCCTTTCTCCTCCTGTCAATATTTGTCCTGCTAGACCCTGTAATTTCTCAGCTGTGGACATTTACAGTTTTAAGGAGTCCCTGTGCAACTGCTGTTTTGTCCTTCCCTTCATGTACATTCCCAGTCCAAATTTTTTTACTATGGGTAGAGCCCTAAATCTCCCTCATATCTCACTTGCATGCCTGGTGCAGCTATGAGCTCCTACAAGTTTCTTCAGCCAGCAAAGTCCACACTTCATTAACTTCTTCAACAGCTCCTACAATGAAAAAATGTAGAAAGTGTAGATATATATTGCATGTACCAAAGTTTTGTGCAAATGATTACTAAAACATCGTTCCAGTGTTCCAGGGTCAACTTACACTCCTCTACAAAAAAAACCCAAAAACCCAAAACAACAAAATACAAAAAAAAACCCAAAACAAAGCCCAAAGAAACCCCAAACCAACAAAATCTAAGAAAGCAGATGCAATTATGATAGTCTCAGAAGAATCTGACTAGAAAATATGTGCCATCAATATGCTTACAAGCATAGGAATTACACATCAGATGATATGATTAACTCAATTAATTGGATTTCTTTCATTCACTGCTGGCACTTGCAAAATACTGCTATATTTTTCATCACTATATCTTCAGGAAAAGTTAAAAGCACTGAGAAAATAGACTTTTTTTCCAGAAAGCATTTAGACTGGCAATGGACTTTTGAAGAAATTAAGCTGCAGATTTTAAAAAGATCCTGTAATTCATTTACACAGAAAGAGGATCTACTCATTCATCATATAGTTTCTCTGAGTTTTTGAGATTTCTTAGAATATGTCAAAATCTCTCCAAAATCCCATTATATTATACACATTGTATTTGGACACTACTTGGCTAAAAAGGATGTTACATATAAAAACTAGTTAAAGTTTAGTATATGAACATATTGATTCTTTTCAAATTTCAAATATTTTGTGTTAATGAGATGTTTTCATCCTTAGCGCCAGTAGACAAAAAATATAACAAATTTTTTTGATTGTTACAAAGTGTGTTCTCCCAAAGGAATGCTAGCCCAGTGACCACCAGGTAAACAGCTTTGCTATAATTGCAATTATTCCCATTATCTCTCTTTTGCAAACTATTGGTTTGAAAGAAAGACCATGTTGTAGAGAAAAGGTATATATTATGCAACTGTTATACACCAGTTAAACTGCTTATTACATGTGCTTTAAATTTTAAAATAAAATATTATCATGAAGGTTTTATTGGGAATCCTGTGGCAAAGGCATTAAGTCAAGGTAAAAAAACTGTAGTGAAATATCCTAAGCAGAAAATATTATGCATAGATCCATGAACACCCTAGTACTAAAAGAAAAGTAATACAAATTAGGCTTTCAGGCAGGTTTGAAAACAAAGACAAACATGAAAAGTAAATAAATTTGTTATTGATAACTCTGCTGAAAATTCTGAATATTAAATTCAGAGAGATTTTGATGTGGTCTGTCTCTGGGTGATCTAAGTTTCATTAAGAAAAGTAAATCCTTCTTTACAAACAGTTGCAAAATAATTGAGCTTTTCAAAGTTATCACCAAAATTATTTTTAGAAAGTTTCCCTTGTTCCTGTTCCTACAGGTTTAATTTCATTAGTATATAATGTCTATATTTAAGATATTAGAATTTTTGAAAAGTTGATATTCGTGAAAACTAGAACATTAATTGAAAAGTTTACAGATGTCAACAAAGAAATTGATGTACTTCTATTTAAAAAGATAAAGGTCTCAGGGGCTTTTTGTTTAGTATTTTCAGAATCCCATAAGTTATGAACTCCTGCATTCCCTCCAAGTCAATCAAATAATACCTAATGATGTACTGTAATAAATGTGTAATCATAAAAATATGAAAAAGTCTAAATCTTTGAAACACTGTATTTTAAAAATTTAAAAGACTTTCTTTTCAGACAATGATGATGATGATGGTGATGATGGTGATGATGGTGATGATGGCAATAATAATAATAATAATAATTTCTCAATAAGTTTTGACATAAAAAATAGAAAAATGTATAAACTTATACTGTGAAAGAAATGGTAGACTTCAGAATTAAACACTTGATAGCATCTTTTTAGGATTTGTGTTTTGCAGCTGGGCCCTGATCCTGCATAAAAAAATCAATTTCTGTTATGCAAGTAGACTTCTAAACTGTAAGCCTAGGCTGTAAAATTAACATTGTGCTATCTATTTTGCAGGGGTTTGGCCCTAAATGGTAGAACCTTGCCAGAGATTTCTTCTTTAAATAGATTTATAATGAGGTCTGTTTTTGTCTTCCTGCAAATTAGAGATTTAAGCTTGCAGATCTGGGGAAGAGAAGCCAAGCTATTCTAGTCTAGTCTGAACCACAGCCAAGGAGAGGCTCAGATCAAAGTATTTGGGTTTGAATCTTAGCTGTATGCATTGGGGATGCGTGTGTGTATATGTATATATTTATATTTATACATTGCAGGAGTCCAGATGTGTGATTTAATCTCTTCATGCATTGTATGACTTTATTTGCAGTCCACAAGTCATCTGAATGATGAGCTGAGACTTTATTTAGATATTGAAATAATTTCTAAGCCTCGGTGATTTTTTCTGCATCTGCGGAAAAATACATGAAAGTCACAGTGGCTGATACTTATATAGAATTTAGACATACAAAACATGAAATGCTACTAGTTTGTGATGCAAATTGATCTACAAAATACTTTTTTTTCTCCCCCCCCATCATTTCTAAATCTATGCTACATTTTATGAACCACAGGTAAAAAGTGAAAAGGTAAATGACTGGAATGTGTATAATACAATGTAACTAATTTTTAATGTGAAGCAAAGAGAAGTGAAAATGGAAAAGACTTTTTATTGTTGTTTCTTCAAAATTAAAAATAATGACAGTTGTAGAGTTTCTATTATTTAACTGACATTCTTCATTTAGACATTTTAAGCTTTATAATTTCATAAAAGGAGATAGTAAAACCCCATCATGTTTTGATCCCTATATTTATAAACTTTGATCCATAGCAAAAATGTAAAAAAATGTAGTGTTATCTTTCCCCCTCCCCCCCACCTCTTAACACTAAATGTAAATTGACCCACTGTACATTTTAAGATCAAGCTTGGAACTCAATTTAAATTCTAACACATTCAAACTTCTTAAAAATATAAGTTCCATTCAAATGGGAGTTTTTCACTGCACACAGAGCTCTAATCAAAAGTAGAACTGTATAGAATGGTTTAAATTTAATCCAAATCTCAGTGAATTTCATGAATCTGACTATTCAAGCTTTACATGACTGGGCTCATAAAAGTTATTTCTGCTTTTATGCATGATAGGTTGCGAGTTGCTGCTGCTTCTGGGTTTCACAACAAATGCCACAAACCAGAGTTCATCTCTGCCTTCATGCATTTTTCATAGCTGGAGCTAAAATGTAAAACTGTACTGATTGATAATAGTTAATGAATGTGTAAGCTGTAAGTGAATGTTTTCCAGAGGTTTCCACTAGTTTGGGTCACAGGGAGTTGAACTGGATAACTGATTATCCATAAAGAACATATTAGTTTATTAAAGAAGAATAGGTCAAATACCAACCTCACACACACACACACGCAATCATAATTTTTACCATTAATGATATGCCTGAACACTCTAATAAACATTATTTTGCACCTTTTCTCAGTTGTAGATATTTCCTATGGTTTCTTCTTTCTGGGGTAAAAATATAGTGGTCTGTCTATTCTAAATGTGTTTCACGTTGAGAAATTAGCATTTTAGGCTGAATTATACCTTTTTGCTATTTTTCTTTTTCATAATGCCAGAGCTCTTCACTGACAGAAAATGTGTGCAGTTCACTTTATGAAAACTGGCATATTTGGCCAGAATTGTGCTATCACATTTCTATGGAAAATTTCTTTTTCTAGTTGTCTTTGTACAATGAATAGAGAGGCTACAATATCCTTTTTCCTTTTGCTGATACTTAATGACTTGCTTTCTCACCACAGCAGGTTAAATGTTTGTTCCTTCAGGACAAGAGCAATGTTTCTGATTTCTCAGATGGTGCCATTTGGAACAAGCATCCATAGTAAAGTTTTACTGTTACATTTGTTACAGGAAAAGATCTTAAGGAAGAGAGTACCAGAAAAAGTATAATATATATTCACTAGAAATATGGACACACTTTTTTAAAAATGGTTAGCCAAAATGGACAAGCAAATCTGCATCAAAGAACGCAGTTTAAGCTCTTTCCAAGCAACCATTTCTGTTTTCAAGCAAACACAGGAGAATGTCATACCATCACTTATATTTGGAATTGTACAATTAGGGCATTCATAAAGTAAGGCATGGTAAATAAAATACACTTTTCTTATTTTCCAGGCTTCCATGACAACTTCAGTGTTTCGAAATAGTGTCAGAGAGGCAGATGGGGGAGTGGGATGGTTTGCTCCATTTGAGCCATACCACACAGCCTCTTTCATTCTGTGTTGGGGAATGATTCTTTGACTGGTGTCAAGGTGACTGGAGGCCACATCACAACTCCACACTGTGCTCTTGCCTCTCACTCCAGATGCCATACAAGATGAGACCATACAGACAGCAATGAAGCTTAGCACTGTATTACAGTTTCAACACCCGGTATAAAGGAAAGGGCAAGTTGTTGCCTAAATATTTAGCTGTTATCAATGAATTAACAGAGACAGTTGACTAAGAAAACAAGATCTCTAGTTTGGCATGTTCATCTCACACCTCATTTCAGTTCCATTCTCCATTCTAGCCCTGTCTTTTTGCTAATATATGTACTTTGAAGGTTGCATGAGAGTCCTCCTTTTCTCCTCAGTGATATGAGAATCCAGAAAAACGTAATTAATGTTGGAACTGCTGTCACCCAGCCTTTTGTAGATGTCTGCAGAAAAACATCCCAGAAGCAAAACAAAATTTTATTACCATCAGAAATATTATGAAAGAGGGAGAAGCTCTTGCTCTCCTATCACTGCAAAGAAATCTTTTGCTTAATGTCATAAAAATTACTATGAAATTCCAAAATTTAAATTTCCTTAAGCATTTTATGAAAATATTTGCATTCTTTTATGCCACTTGAGAATATCTCACATCAATGCTTGACAAGATACATAAGATGCTGTCACTGAAATATTGCAACCATTTTAGAATGATATTTCACTGAGAACTCGACTCCTGCTACAAGTTTACTTACAGCAAGGAACTTGGTGCAAGGGAAGTGTATCAGTAGGCTCTCATAATTCCCTTATATCTGTTTTCAAGTGGGGTGTTGAACAAATTCAGTGTCTGCTGTACATATAGATTACAGCTTTCTGAAAAAAGAACTGTAACACTCTAAGTATATACCATGGATCTGCAGGAAGAGCCATCCACACATTGATTCTGAATTTAACTACATAAATCAAATGTCAAGTCAAGTATTTGGAGTGATTTTGGAATGAAGCTTCTGACTCTGTTTTCCCAAAAATGTAGTTTGTACATCTCAAAATTGGCCCCAAGATTGACTCAATAGGTGATAAATAGAAAAAAAAATAAATCAGCAAATCAAATCATATATCTGTTTCAACGCAACATCTCCAATATCAGCCCAGATTCATAATCAAACAGAAGCTTGATGCAATTTATATGGTATAGCTCTGAAAGGCACATTCTGTATGCATATTTGACCTTGTGTCTTCAACTATGTTAACCTAGCATTGTGGCAATGTCTTATGATACTTGAAGCATGCAGCATGAAAATGGGGAATACTTTACTTCTATGGTTTGAGATGTTTTCTTCTAAATCAATGTGAGTTAGTGAGAAGGAAGACAGAATTAATTTTTTGGTCATTAACAGGTTTGACTATCAAATCTATGAACTCCTGCACTTCCAACATTATGATTAAGAATTAACTAGAATGATTTTGATCAGTTGACCAGGGAGCATGTAGGAATTTCTGAAGCAACTGAATTTTATTCCTTGTAATTGAAAAAAAACCGTATATATCCTGAGATATATTCATGCGTCACCTAGTGAAGACCATGAGTTTTAATGTTTTGAACATGAGTTACAACTACCCAAGGCGGGCTTAAAAACGTTTCTGGAAGGTTTTTTACCACTGATCTTTTAACTTCTTGAAGTATGGCTGAATGGTTGAATGTCTAAAGCCTGTGGAGGACAACTAATGGAGCAGATATTTTATCACCCTAAATGTCTGGATTGAAATATGATTAGCAATCTGGTGTGTTTTGTTCATATTATGTGGAATTTGGAGGTGGAGTGTTGAAAACTGTGTGAGAAATGCCTGACTGAAGAAAGAAATTACTTTTTAATTTTCACTTAAATTCCACTATTTCTCTCACATTAATTTGCAATATTTGTTGTTGAGTATCCACCTAATTTACTTGATGTGTTTTTCTCATTCCTTTTCCAATTTACATACATTACTGTATCTCATGTGAAACTATAATTTGAATCTTCTGCTTATACCAATTAACATTAATTTATTGATGTACACAGACAAAAGAAGCTTTCAGATATTTTTGGAAATAGTGACTTTACCTCAAACTAGAATATGCAGTAAGAGTTTGTATCAATAATACAATAGCAAAATTAGCCTGTTGAGACAGTTACTATCCTTTTTGACAGGGCTGGAATTCTTTGGAAAATGGATTTTCTTTTATTTATAAGCAGATTAATAAAGTTACTACTGAAATGCTACCCGACTCTTCTGAGTTCTCCATTACCTCTTGCAAGCACAGCAGTAAAAGTTCAAAAAAAGCAACTAAATAAAATTGTTCTAATTAGCTCAGTCCATAAGAGTTATGGACTGGGAGGTAGAACAAAGAATAGAGTGATTGGTACACAGAAAGAAGTAAATCTAGAAAGGGCTACAGATTCATACTACTGAAGAGAGATGTCTGTCCCTTTGTTAAACACAAGCAACAGTTCATTGATAAAAAATGCTGAGCAGAGTTCTATGCTGTCTACCAGAAGAAGAGCTTTACATCTATGTCTCAGAGGAATCCTGAAGAAAACAAGCAATATCTTATCATTGATGGGTAAACACCACTGCAGAGACCAGAGATCAAGGATGGTTGCGACAACTTTTAGAAGATTCTCAAAAAAATGGTATATAAGTTGGTCTTTAAAAATGTAATAAGAGTTCAAAATTGTTTTGAATAAGCAATACATTATGATGCCTCTGTTGTTATTGGTCAATAAAAGATAGATTGATGGTCAGAAGAAATAAACTTAGTATTGATGAGAACAACAGCCAGGAAAATGAATATGTTGATGATAAGTAGCCTAATGATTTTTGATGGAGTATGTCAAACTGTAGCTGTGAAAGCGTGTGGAAATAAATGTCTAGTATGTTGAGATTTTTTCACTTAGGACATGGAATCCCTTTATATAATAAGACATCTCTAGTTTTATGGGAATATTTGTAGCGTTAGAACTGTCTATTGTCTCTAGAGCGTCCTTGGATCAGATCCTGTCAACATACCTTAAACATGCGCTTGCATGACCATAAAACCACAAAATAATTCAAGTTGAAAGGAACTTCAAGAGGTAATCTAGTCCAACTTCCTGCTCAGCAGAAGGGTCAGAAGAGTCAGCAATGAGATCAGATCAGCTTGTTCAGAACCGCATCCAGCTGTGTCTCCAAGATTGAAATCCTCTCTGTTCCCCTATTTTGCTATCCTTTTATCCAGTTGAAATCTCTCATATTGCAATGCAAGTCTATTGATAAGCAACAAAATAAATGGAGGATAATGAATGTTTATATATCTATATATAGTTATATCATTTTTTTAGACTAAGAGAAGAAGTCAACTGGCTTATCATCTAGATCTAAGTAATGCAGGAAACATCGGAACACATTTTGAAGGAAAGTATAATAAAACATAGAGGTAAATCAAAAATGGGAGAAAAAGAAATACATATTAAGAGAAGGCAGATTGTTCCAAACTAATTTTTCTTTCATTGATTGAATAATTTTCTTTCTACGCTACAAAAATACTGTAGATCTTATAAAAATAACATATAAGGAAAGCTCACATATTCTCTTGGAAAAGAATTATTAGTCAAGAATCATAAAGACAATCTGACGTAATGCTAAATAGGAAGCTTCTCACTAAGATGATAGGGATGACAACTAAATCCTAAAATGAGCTAGCAAGCTGCTAACAGGTAAACCAGACTGTCCTGGAAGGGGAAATAATGTTCTGGCACAAAGATGCTTGCCAATGTTTTCGTTAAAGGAATCAGTGCTAAAAATTACACCCTGATGATTAAAATCCTTCTGACATAACATATGGCAATGCTCTCCACAGAAAAAAAGAATTGAATACAGTATAGAAAGAAATAGAATGTGTCTGTATAAGCATTTTATTTCAGGACAGGAGGGAGCTTGTGACCTCAGTGTCCTGATTTTCCCCACTTATTGACTTGGGGCTCAGAACACAAGTGTCTCAAAGAGCAGATGGAAGATGCTTCCTGCAGTATCAGGAAATGTACCTGAAGCTATTTAATCATGAATAGCTTCACTGTACCAGACCAAAGTTAAAAAAAACTCTTACCCCAAAATGTATGGGCATCATGTCCTTAATACCAATTACTCTACTGCATAGATCCACTCATACTAATCCGCACTGTTCAATAATGTAGTCTTATAATGCAGATGTAGACTTGATAGCTATTTATTTATTTATTTTTACTATGGAGTTATAAATTGTGTATTCTTCTTAGGTAAAATTACACTGAAACTTAGAGCCCAAGACAGTATATATTATATGCCCCTCCCAGTGGTCACTACATAGGATCAGACTAGCCAAACTAAAGCCTCTGGTATGTGTCTTGGGTAGACAGTGGGGTCTGAGCACCAAATCTTTGTGATACAGATCCACCACTACCGTGCTCTTGTATTTTCTGAAGTAGTCTTTGAAACACTTGGAGCTGGAATAGAAGAGGTTTACATTGCCAGAATGGGATTTATCAGTTGGCAACCAGTGAGAAGTAGAAACTTTGGTCATATTATTTCATCACAGAATAGCATAAGAAAAAGAAGTGATGTGACTATGGAAAAAGGAGTGTGTGTGAGTCAACATTTTAAAAAATTGATGCATAATTAACAATAATGTAATATTAATGCCTTTATAGTAGAAGTTGAAGAACATATTTTCCAAGACTAAAATGCTTTGAAATGTTGGGGGTTTTTTTATCTATGTTTATAACATTACTTGGAACATCTGAATTTTGACCAATATTTGCTCCTCATGCTAAACATTTCCAGTGTCTTGAGAAGGCAAAACTGAGATTCTCAAAATCACTGTTTCCTTTCTTTGACCCAAATTACAAGTAGCTTAAGGAAGCAAAACAAAACCCCATTGTTACGGTTTCAAATTTCTATGGAATATTGATAAAACAATATTGAGATGAATAATTTTCTCTATATCTATATCATCTATATCTATATCTAGACCTAGATCTAGATCTAGGTCTAGATCTAGATGAT
The DNA here is from genome assembly GCA_035048155.1 of Cinnycerthia olivascens. Taxonomy (NCBI): domain Eukaryota; kingdom Metazoa; phylum Chordata; class Aves; order Passeriformes; family Certhiidae; genus Cinnycerthia; species Cinnycerthia olivascens. The sequence continues at coordinate 89,118,133 of JAWWMU010000106.1, read as the reverse complement.
ATTGATGATGATATAGATATAGACGATGATATAGATGATGATATAGATATAGATGATGATATAGATATAGATGATGATATAGATATGGATGATGATATAGATTATGGTATAGATGATGGTATAGATGATGATATAGATATAGATATAGATGATGACATAGATATAGATATAGATGATTATATAGATATAGATATATAGATATAGATATATAGATATATAGATATATAGATATATAGATATATAGATATATAGATATATAGATATATATAGATATATAGATGCTATATAGATATATAGATATAGATATGTGTATGTATAGATAGATATAGATATGTGTGTATATATATATATTTATTTATGGCTGTCAATCTTCTGTAACTGAGGGGCTGGAATCTATCAACTGTCTCTTACCTATTCATCAATTTGGATGAATAAAGAAAGAGTTTGGATGACAATTACATTTATAATGTATTTTTACATATTAATGGTCATATACACTAATATATTTTTGTGCTAATTATCACATTCTGTATTATTTTCTTCATTTTTTTCTCAGGATATGTGTTCCAAATACATTAGTATACCTTACAAGAAACAAATTTGATGATAAATCTTAATTCAATCTATTATTTGACTAAAAAAGTAAACTATTAGGAACCCCAAGGAAATCCTGTCTAAAACCTTATTATTGTATAACCAAGTATGTGGAGTGCCTTATGCTTTGAGGAGAGGCAGAGTTGCTTCATCATATTATTGGTCATGAAAATACTGAACAGACATCTTGGTAATTGTTATTCTTGAAGAACATTTTCAGAAACTGTTCAGTGTCTTTATTTTTTTATTTCCAATAGGAAATTTAGTAAATGCCATAGAAATTTTGCCACATATGAGGGGAAAATGTTCTTCAGTCAGACTGTTCCACAGTACTTGCTAATTATTAATATCATGCTTGTGCTTTGAGGCAGTTACTTTTTTCAAGTTTTGAATTCATCTGTTTCCTTCCAAAAATAGTAGTAAAATGATCCCAAGGAAGCTTGATTCCCCATTATGAGCTCTCTTTATATTGTATCACTCAGTACTAATCACTGGGTACTTCTTTAGGCCCTCATCTTTTAAAGATGTGATAGTATGCTCAATTTTATATTCTGTGAATACTTCCATTAAAGGCAAGGGTGTTCTCACTGAAATTAAAGGTAAAAGCACACGTTAATCCTCGTGAGATGTCTTTGGATCTGCTATTATTAGCTTTCATTTACATACTGTCTATTTTTTAAAAATTAAAATGAAATAAAAGATAAACTTTGATCATAAATTTTGAGTCTTAATAGAAAACATTAGTTGGCAAGTTATTTAAATAATTCCTGATATATAGCAAGCTAATAAAATCAGTACTATGTTAAGTGCTTGGGCTTGATTCAATCAGCAGCTCAAATGTAGTTAATCTGCTATGTTTCATGATTTTAAAAAGATATTATTTTGTATTCTTCTGTTCATTGTTGTTTTGGTATATCAGGAAACTAGACCAATTAATGATTCCAAATACAATTTGCAGCAAATATAGGAGCATTATTCCAAGCTTTATGTAAGGCTGGAAAACTATTGAAGATTGATCCTACTATTAAAAAGTGTAAATTTTATTAATTTCAACAGTAGTGAACCTGGATTTTGGACAAGCGGCTTTGTCAGTTTAGTTCTAGTCAGTATTTACACTGCAGAAAATACACTTTCGTTACCCCAGTCTGCCTTATACATGTGCCACATGCTGTATTGATGTGCATCCAAAAATAATAAAACACTCAAAATGTGAAAGGAAGAAACTATTATGCATAAGTCACTGCAAGTACAAAGACAATTCTGTATAATGGGATGGTGTCCAGAAACATACTCAAAGTGAGGAAAGGGTTTTCTTTCTTTAAAAATAAACCTGAATCTTAATTTAAGCAATGTTTAGAACAAATTCTTTTCTTTTCTTTATTTTCCTTGAATGGTTTCATTTCCGTCATGATACAGGGATTGGATTTTGTTTCATTTTTTCAGTTACAATACTATTTACAGGTTTTGTTCGTATTTACCATGAAACAAAATTTCTCTTAAATGCTTCCAGGCCCAAAACTAAAAGAAAAAAATAAAGAAAGTTTCTTTGATTATCTTGATCTGAGAAACTCCTCTGCTGGCAAATCATTCCCTTTCTCTTATGTTTTCTTCCAGAGCCAAAGGACGTGGTAAGTTCTGAACTGCCTGGACCTTCTCTGCTCTAGAGAAGTTGCAAGACCCACAGTTGTGACATGTGGTAAGCAGGTGAGAGACCAGTCTTTAGCTGCATTTTGTGGGGAGAAAAAATCTACTTTCTGTTTTGTTCAAACGAATTCACTTCCTAAAAATTAGATATTCTTTGGACCAGAGAATGAAAGAGAATTTCATCTTCAGTAAGGCAAAGTTCAGCTAGCAGATGGAAGAGGTGGAAGAGGTAGTTTTACGTTTCTCAACATCACACATCTCAGGTGAGGACTGGCATTGTTTTCTAGAAAGTTAAATATTATTTCTAAACAAATGTGTCTCCTTTATTGGGCAAGTTATATCCTGATTCTATTTTGGCAAATGTATAAAGAAAACCCAAAGGACAAAGAGGAGTAGTAAGCCTAGGAGACAAATCTAAACTGCCCCAAATAGGGGTACTTCTGAACCTGCTAAAATTTTAAGCTACCTGCACAGGCAATATTTATTGAAAATTGTATGCTTTACTTTTAGAAACTTGTAAATTTTAAGCAGGAAAGAGTTGTTCAGTTGTTGTGCTCATGTATTAAAAAAAAATGAAATGCATGATATTTTTCATTTGGACATAATATTCTGAAATAGTCCGATAAAATACGTTATGTTGATGTAAAGTATGTTTTAAAGTAGTGAAATACAAATTAGAATAAATAATAAAGTCATACATACAACTATTTTTCTAAAGAGTGCAGACAAAGAGAGTGAAAACTCTTCATTGTGGTCATATTTAAACCAAGACATTACTTATGTTTCTCACATAAGTGAGAAACAATATTTTCTTAGAGAAATTAATCTCTTTTAAAAAATTATGTAGAAGTTCCCATTCTGAATGGAGAAAAGTAAAATACAGAATAAGCTTAGACAAGTTTCCTTCTAGTTCCTCATCTTTTCTGACTCACTGAATCTGATGGCATGCAAACACATTTCATTAAGGCACCAGAAACTAAATAAAAGAAAAATATGATTCTTAGAAGCTCTGCACTGGGATGACATGCATTTCTCATTGGTTATTGATTCCCTTGATAATTTCTATAGATAAAGTCACAGAAGTTTATAAAAAAGTTCTAATGTTCAGTTGCCACAGTATGGAGCACTGTGCACACTGAAAATGTATTCATGTTCTCACACTCTTATTTAAAGTATGTGTATTCTTCTTTTGATCTAAGTAATTCTTGCCTTGCCCTGGTGGTATATTTTTATTTGCAGTGACCAGCAGCAGTGATCTGCAGTGAGGCAGCACCACTCTCATTTGGTTATTTCTCCTTTCACCAGCCCTGTTAATGCCAATCCAAAGTGAAAATAGACCCAAAGATTTAGAAGAGTCAGTGGAGAAAATGTAAACCAAACCTCATGAAACAAAAAAGTAACAAGAGGATTTTATCAGAGGTATTCCATAGCGACATCAACACCTAAACATTTTTCAAAGCATCATGTTTCCAAGGTCATGCAAAGGTCTTGGCATTTTGGCAGGTTTTATAGGGCAGTGTGGGTGGAAGCTCGCAGCAACCCACGCAGCAACACAGGGGTAATGGAGCAGCCTTCTGCCTGCCCTGCAGGGCACAGTTTTGTAGTGTTTAATCAAAAAGCTCCTCAACTTCTTGCAAATTCCAGGCCAGATCCTGCCAAGTAACAGCATGGAAAAGAAGCAGGGTTATGGCAAGAGCTGAAGGATTGTGAGATCAAACTTTAGAGAGGTCTGAAGGGATGCTGGCACCTTGCCCGCCAGTCATGGGCACAACCTGGGTGCCCGCACCGGGCACAGCATGGAGACAGCTGCACAGGCTGTCTGTTTTGCCCAGGCTGCATCTGCCCGGAGATGAGGCTGCAAAATTATTTCCTTTTGAATATTTTAAGCCTTTGGAAAGCTTCAGTAGGTTGTTATTTCCTTCTGCTTCTAGTTAGCCCTTACAGTTTTGCTGTTTTGATGTGAACTGACTTTGTGAGGTCAGGCGGGTTAAATGGTGTTTGATTAAAATCAGAACACCCAACAACTACTGTTTCACAGTTTGACTTTGTTGGCCTCTTCATCTGGGAATTCAGGAAGACACCTTTAGCTTTGAAAAAAGGGAAAAAAAAGCAGCTTTTTTTTTTCCCCTTTTTTTCCCCTCCTGTATGTCTTAAAGAGAAACAAAAAGAAAAAGCCACATTGTGTATGTTTTTCTGGCAATGGGCCTGCCACTGTTTATCAAACCAAGGCAAATCCAATTAGCCTGTGGCCTGCCTCCCAACCTTATTAACCTGCTCAGCTGTGAGAAACTCAACAGCCCCTGCCAATATCTCATTTCTCCAGCAGCTGATAAGATCAGTTCAAGATATTCAATGGGGTTTCCTTTCACTTCGGCTTCATCACAGTCACCGGCATCTTAACCGTGGTAGCCGGATCTTATTTTCCTCTCATTTACCACATGAAATAGGATGGCGACTCCGAGGCCTCTGCAGCTTGTTGGAACAAACAGCGCTCAGGCCTTCGCGGCGTTTGACAGGCCGGGCTGATTTTCCTTATCGCGGCTTGCCCACAAAGGCCCGGGCCAGGCCGGGGTTATTAGCATTCCTCGGTGAGATGCGTCAGGCCTTATTTCTGTCACGCAGACAGATTGAGCCTTTCACTCAGGCTCGCGAATGAGTGACACATGGCCTGACTGGGAGGACAACATTGTTATTTGAGTTAAGAAATCAATTTGTATCAAATGTACACTGTAATTTATTTGTTGGCTTTGAAGGGAACCTGGCTGAGATAAATGGGAATGGGCTTCTTTCTTCCCCCCTATGCTGAGCTGATAAAGTTCTTGTGAAGCTCCAGATAGCTCCAGTCAGAGCCAAAGTGACAAACATGTTTAAAGTTGCACAGTGATCTTTAAATCTCAAAAAGAACACCTTGTCGGACATGATAGAACATTTTTTACCTTTTCCCTCTATCTGTCAGAAAGCTGCTGTGACACATTGCTTTAGTATTTTTGCTGACATTTTCTTTATCAAGCACATCTGTTTGTGGTCGAAAGATGCTTATTCCTATTTTCTTCAATCTACAGCAGCCTAGAAAACTGCCAAAAGGAAGGAAGAAAACGAGACATTCCAAGAATAATGCTTATTTTATTTTTTTTTTAATTTTGACTTTTCTTGATCAGTTTTCTTTTTGCTTTTGTTTAAAGAGAGGAGAAACGTGGGGAACATGTATCATGTCTATTTCAAGAAGTTTGGTTTGGGTTCAGATTGATGGTACATTAAGATGTTGGTATTACACGTTGAATTGTGAGTTATGAGATTGACATTCTCCTTATTAGAGTTATAAATATGAGGCTTAGTGTTGGCTCTGTGTATCAGTGTCTTTATCTCTGGAATAATTTGAATAATCAAAAGTTACATCTATGGTTTCATGTATGCTAGCAGTTATGACTCCATAATGAAAAAATGCTAGCAAACTAGCCACAGGCAGAGTAGCTCGTTGACATTTCCATACAATAACCTGATTGTTTAGTTTTGGCTTTCAAAAGTGATCTAAATGTAACATGTCATATTAGATCACCATGTAAGGTACCTTACACTTCCTCTGTATTCTATCAATCTGCATCGAGGCTCGTCTTTAACAGATGTGCACTTGTATGAGTGCTCATACACATGAACATACAACATTATAGACTGCTGTACTCAGATTAGTCCACACAAAGTACAGCCATCATCAAAGCAAGGTCAAACTTGAGGTAGTCCAAAGTGGGCAGTCTGGGTCAAAGGGTTTTCAAGTCCTTCTGGAAGCTAGGTGAAAAGCGATTAGTGTACAAGCATTTTTGAGATAAGTTGGTTTTAGGAACCGTTGAACTTATGAATGGCCTGATCACATCATCATTCCCAAGAATCTCAGAGAGGCCCACTTATCACAATTAACTCTTCTCTTGGGCTGTGTAACCAATATATTTCACTCTTCTCTTTCCTGCCTTTCCTCTGGGAATGTTGCAATCCTTTAAGCTGTAAGCAGCCTGCCAGCCTTAGATCTTGCCATACCTATGAGTACTGACACTGTAACAGTGTTAAGCTTTACTCTCAGGTTTCTTCTATGCCATGGCCTTTGGGCAAGGTCTTGCCCTTTTACCTCTCTGTCCAGGTGTATAACGACAGTGTTGTTATTCAGTTACCTGACATTTTTAATGTGGTGCATTTTAAACCTCAACTCTGTGTTTCAACATTTAGGCAATAGCTTCAGATTTTGTCTCACCTCACCAGACTAAAGATAGTATATAATTTTAAATATTTTAGACAGTTTCTGATTTTTATGCTCTGGCACAGTCTAGAGATGTGACTTCTGATTTTCAGGTGCTCATAATAGGCAATACTGAAATCCAGCTCTAATTAGCAGGAGTTCACATACATTTATATTTCTGTATAAACCTATTCTATAAATCATGCACCTTGTCAAATGAAGACTGTGCTTAGCCACACTCTTTTAGCTGTATTTGTATAGCTGTTTATAATTATTACAGACCAAGAATATCAATCAGTTATTGTCAGATCAAAGTCTTCAAGAAATCATACCAAGTATTGTTTAACCTCATTGCTTTAGAGATAACCATTGGTAGTGAAGTAATTTAGACCCCAGAAATATCAGTGCGAAAAAATGCACCCTCTAGTTCTGATACAAGAGCATTATGTCACTTCTACAGCTTTCATCTATTGAAATAATACATCCTCCAAAGCACTTGTTTTGGCCTTCTTCTGCCTTGTATTATATTCCTTAGTGACAGAAAATGGAAAGAACTTAATTTCTCTTTGAGGTTTGTATCAGTTCACTATGGACAATGCCAGTTTTCTCTCTGCTCTGAGTAAGCCCCTGATGATAGCATAAAATTGAACTTTATGCATGGAATTTGGAGAGGAAAAGAACAGATGCAATAATGTACCATGTTTGCTCATGATTTATTTTCTTATGCTCTCTAAAAAGCACAATGGCTGGCAGCAGGGGCAAGCTGGCATTCATGTGGTCTTCAGTAATTCACATGAATCAGAGGGAATGCTCTGGATCAGGACATCTCCTCCTGTGTCTTACCAGAGAGCAATGAGTGTCTATAGAAGGGAAAAACTGTGATGAAACCTGTGGGGCAAGCAGTTTGAGAAAGCAAATAAGCAGAGAGTCTTCGGCAGGAGCAGTAGTTCCTGAGATCAGAATCAAAGATACAGAAGGATGGGGGGGAAAAAAAAAAAAGGAAATAAAAAGGAAAAATAAAAAATCCAAAGAACACTCCCTTTTTCCAAGAGAGGATTACATTGAGTTTGGTTCAAGAAGCCCTTGAAACCTGTTGGATTCAGAGCAAGACTGAAAAAGCACTGCTATAGTGGGCAAAGGAATATTTATTTTTGTATTCACTTACTTTTATTGCCTTACTTAAGCAGGCCTCACTTTTCTCTCTATAAAGGTCCATTGTTTTAGTCTGAGCTAAAATAAGCTAGAATTTCAGAGTTGAATGGGTGTTTTTTGGCATGCTTGCCGTAAGAACAGTATCTACCTCAAAACTCTCCCTGACTCACGGTCCGTTCCCTGAAGATAACTCTGTGTGTCCTGAAAGCTGCAAGAAATTGCAAACTGGGAGACAAAGAAAATGAATTGTAGCTGTTTCAAAGGCAACTGCTATGATCTTAAAATTCACATGTATAAGGAATGAATTATAATTTTCATCTGTAAATGAAGGAAATATAAAACTCAGAATAATATTCTGGGTTTTAATAAAACAGAACACTGTCTGCTTCCTTAACACTGATTAATTACTCAAGTGAAGCGTCCTGCATTGTGCAACCCCTACTGACACAAAATGACTCTGTGCCACCTTTGGGTAGTCAGAGTACAGGAAGGGGGTTTGTGAAGATCATGCCGTAAGCATGATAAGAGATGTAAAGATTTATCTCAGGGTATCAGTGTCTCCTTCCTTAGGTCTTGAGCACACATCTGGAAGTGGTTATTGTTTTTAGAAGACTATCATGATTCTAAAGACAATTGCTCCTTATATTTCTCCTTGGAGACAAGGGAAAGGGAGGAAGAATACAGCAAAGTACATTTTCAGAAGCTCATTCTAAACCTCCTGTGGAAGTAACTTTTCTGGGTCTATATTTAGAGACTTAAACTGAAGTGTACATATGAAAGCTCAGAATGAAATGAGAAATCAATCTACCTCCTTTGCCCCTAGCTCTCTGGGACAGCTGTGTTGAAATGCAGCAGAGTGAAGGGGAGTTCAATATGATAATTAACAGGCAGCACAGAAATGTGTTACTTTGTTGTGTTTGGGAGACATGCTTGCTAAAAAGGGGGTTGTCATGAAGTGGGGAGCATCTTTAAACTGTAAACATCAAATTCTGGACTAATACTAAACATTCTTGGGACAAGGAGCCACTCTAAACTGAAGGTAGCAGAAAGCACAAGAGTTAAACGCCAATTTGAAGTGCAAGAGTTAAAGCCTCAGGAAAAAAATGAAACAAAACTTCCATTGAAGAATATTTTAGGAATGGTAAGTATGCCTATCTGTAAATAATCAAGTAACCCGTGTCTAGTGCCTGCGTGCTACATGCTCCCACTGACAAGTGAAATCAGCTAAACAGCAAGTGCTCTCAATGAAGCCACAGATTACAGCTAAACCTAAAATTATGGTGCTCATTTTGGGACTAGGAAAAATGGTACACTAGAAAGTTCAGTTCCACTTCCCTTTTGAGGGATTTCTGAAAAAAAGTCTGAGATGGTGTTCATTTACTAACCCTAAATTTTGAATTGGTTAATTTTCCCAATTTAATAAAAGGACAGGCTTATCACTGCTTATTAATATACGCTGAGAGAAAAGCCTTCCAGATACTTGATATGTTTAAGTTTCTTGACTCTATATTTTCAGACTGAAAGCATCCATAAAAATATTTGCTTCAGACTAAATAATTTTGGACATTTTCAACCAAAACAATCTGGAGAGTTCTGATGAGCTTTTATTTAGTCCATTATATATTCCAGTAGGTACATCCTCTTGGAAATAAGGAATTTTCAGAAAGTAGACTGCTTGGCAGATTATTGGCTTTCACTAGGTTGTTTTTTTTATTTGAAAACAAATAATTGTGATATTAACATCTAATTAAAAATTATATTATAATGTTGAACAGGAGAAAACTGGGGTTGAGTAACAACTTCTACTTCATTTCATGGCTTATTGACAGAGGTCAAAAATCTGATGCCAAATTAAAAATATTAAAAAATAAAATTACTTCTTATGGATTCTCCTCATTTTTATGCTCTGCTACCCAAAACACCTGGAGGAATGATGGCATTTGTAGCATTTATAGGTAGGGCAGCTTTTTTTAGCTTGAGGTTTTTGTTAGTTTGAGTTATTTGAGTTGTTGTTTTTTATTTTTTTTTTTTTTAATTACAGTATGTGATATAAAGCATTTAGTGCCTCTTGAAGACTGTCTTTAAAAGCCCAGCAGAATTCAAGTTCATTATTCAGGTCTTCTGCAACTGATAATTGAAGAATTTCAGTTGAGAAGGGATGTTCTTTCATGAAATGTATGATAGTATGTGTTTGAAAGTGGGAAATGATCCTCACCAAGTTCATCTCATATGAATTAGACTGTCTTTAATTCCTGCAGTGTTGAACAGGATGAAGACTAGGAGATCATATGAAAGAGACTCCCTAGATCTGTAGCAGCACCACTGTGCCACTTAATACACCAAAAGACTTAATATTAAACCTTTTGGAACTGTATCTTCTTTTTGAAGAGATTATATTATTCATTTATATCTTGAATATTGTTAAGATAACAAAGGCAAGTTTTTCTACTAAATATAAAAATCTGCTACTTGCTAAGCCAGAAAGCATTTTCTTACTAAGGGTTAATCAGTAACTGGTTTGTGATATGACAAATATCTCAGCTTTATATTTACCTGTTCACCTAGGATTACGTTCTACTATGTGACATTACTTCAGCAGCTTGTTCAGAGATGTTGAAACAAATGTGATATTTGAACAAACAAAATATTTTTGAGAATATTATTTCAAATACAGACTTAAAATTATCATTGATGTGTCTTTATAACCCTAGTCCTGCTATCTACTCAAGTCAGACAGCACAGGAAAAAGACTAAGAGGGCTGTGCCACAGCTGTCTCTAAGGCAGCTGCAGGCCAGGCCACAGCTGCAGCTTCCTGTCTGCCCAGCAGGTTGTTGGGGGAGCATCTTGAGCTGGATGGTTCCCTCTGTGGGTTTCTGCAGCTCATGGATCTCAGCACTAAACAGCTGATTGTTGGATTCAGCATAGCAGTATGTGAAGCATGGCCATTGTAATAGCCTCAGATTCTTTTCTTACTGCTCAAGCCTGGAAATGGAGGGGGAATAAAAGCTATTAAAAAATGATTGTTGAAAAACATCTAGGGCATGAGCTCTTCCAAACTCCTTTTGTTATTTGACTTTTTCTCCTTGGGAACCATATATTTAGCACCATATTGCTGCTTTGAGTACTAGCATGGAAGACCAGTGCAACTGCCTTCCAAACCTTACTCATAGTAAAAACAGGTTAGTTTACTAAAACTGTGGGTAAGACAGCCATGTCTGATACTCTTCAGCAGCCAGCAATGCACTTAGCAGCCCCTTTGTAAATACTTGCTTTTGGAATATCTTGGGTATTTTGAGATACCTAATTGCCACTGTTGTGTTAAAGAAATTAGAGCAACTTGTTTCCAGCAAACTCACCTTAGAGTGAGTAGTGTGCTTCCAAATATTTTCTGTCAAAGTGTGTGAGATATGATGTCAGGAGACTTTTAATAAAATATTTGGTTTTAGTTAAAAAAAGCAAAGGCAAACACACTGTTCCTCAATAATAGGATAAACTGTAAATGATAGCTTTCAAGAGAGTAATAGAGCAGAGTAAACAAAGAGTAGCAGAGGCAAGTAAAAAACAAAATAACTTTGAAACTCTACTGATTAAGATGCTAAAGTAGTTTCCAATGTTTATTACAGAAAAAGCTAATTAAAGAGTTTACATTTTATCATGCACAGTAGAGAACTCCTGTCAGGCATTGTTTTAATATGAAATGCTGCAGTCTCCAATAGAGTTTAATTTAGAGCAACAACAAAGAAAGGAAAAAAGAAGAAATAAAACAATTGAAATGTTGCAAGCAGACTTCCGTAAGCTCAGGGGATGCCTTTCAGAAAACTGTTTGGTGGAAGCAATGCAAACTGAGCCATTACCCTGGGAATAATATTTTTCCTGAAATTGTTTCAGATTGAAGTGTTTATAGGAGGCAGTGTATAGGTTGAGTAAGCCACTGGCTAACAGACTGGGGAAGTACAGCAGTTTATCCAAGGCTAATTACACTGTTTATGCAAGAAGATCCACAGTTGCTGGTGTAAACCATTCATTGGACAATTAGAGATTCCTGAATTATTACTGATCAAATCAATAGATGTCTCTACTCTCATCAGTTCATAATAACTTGCTAATAAATATGTTTACCAAACATATTCAAGGACAGAAATTTTTGACACATCTTGTACAAATGTGTTAATTTCTTTCAAACATGGTTTTGCACAAGAGAGCCTTGGACACTGTATTGATTTCACTCTTGCCCAATTGCTTGGTGATTGCATAATGATAGACAATGCACATCATGATTTTAAACTAGATAAACATTGTTTATTTATTTTAACTGCAATATTTTGTTATATTTGCAGACTGGAGGCTGAGAAGATGGTTCTACTTTTGGCTAGTAATTTTTCTGCAGGGGCTATAAAAGGCAATTTTTTCTTGTCATTAGTATCCCTAAGAATATCCATATTTTATTTCCCTGGCAGTCAGATGTATGAGCTGTTACAGAGGTCAGAGTTGAACTGTAGAACACAGAATACACCTTGCTCTGACTCATTTTCTGTCACCAATACAACTGTATAATTTGCTTTCTTAATGTTTGACTTTGTGTCAGGCTTGGAAGAAATTTAATTGGCAGAGAATGAGCACAGATAAGGTGGGAGCATGAGGAAGGACCACAAAAACTTAACTACAATGTTTCTTGCAGGGTGTGTTGAGCAGGAATTCCCCCAATTCAGTACATCATAATGATGGGGTTTCTGGGACACTAGACTTCTGCTGGAATCTCCTGCATCCCAGACAGTCCAAGTACTATAGCCACATGATATATGACCATAGACATATCAGTTTTTCTTTCAGATTTTGCATTTCAAATTAGTCAAAATTAATCATTTCAGTACTGTGTGCAAGGGACCAGTACAACTTATTGCCACAAGCAAGCATCCCCACTTTATTTCCACTCCATTTTATTTATGAAAATGTTTTCTCACATAAATAGAAATTAATACACCACCATTTTACTGGATATACTTTCTTCTATTTCTAAGGCTGTTGTCTTCCCTTAATCTTTTCTATTGTCTCTGTTGAAAAGTCTTCATCTTTCTCTGAAGGCTGTACTGCCTTCTTGTCTCTGTTAGAAGACTGTACATATTTCTGTAAATCACAATCTATATCTTTCCTTCTATCACCTAGACATCACTGTTGTAACTTGTAGATTGAATTATCAAATTTATTCTACATTGACTACTTGAAAATTTGGGCTTTCATGTGGATGCTTGGCTGTGGAGTGATATTATTCTCACCAGACTGTCCCAGACTTCTGAAAGTTCTTGTGGTTTCCAGACATCATTCACAAAATTTAGATTTTCATCTGTAGTCTCCTAAGTGACATCTTTCCCTGCCTTGTTCAGGTAGTGTAATTTTTTTGGGACATTCATATCGATAAGATCCTCTTTTTACATTTTTATTGACTGTAGAAAAATGTTCTAATAAAATTAATTTATTCCAATGAAGCTCTTGTCAGGAGATAGTTACAGCATGGTGCAAAGTCAATTTGTTCTCTCAGTCTTTATATTGAATTAGATTTGAGACAGTTTCTCTTGTGTTTTTATAAAGGAAACTAAATGTTCTCCTTCCAGCAAAAGCACTCATATCTCTCAACATTTCTTTTACTCCTGGGCATTGCATTCTGCTATCTTGCACCATGGATACCTGGTGTTACCCATTCCCCAGCATGTGCCAGCATTGCCATCAACATTTATTAAGAGTGCTGTACATCAGCAGCACCAGAGATGATCGATTCACTGGCTATTTTTCCCACTGTCAAACATGGAGTTTCATGCTCCTGTTTGTTATGGAATATCCTCTCCAGTTCATTGTTTAGGAGTTAATCCTCAATCCATTAGAATCAACAGAAATTTGTTCCTGTCGTTCCAATTCATTTCAGGGTATTTTATCTGTATTTATAAAGGTGTTCATATTGCTTTTGAAAATTTGCCTTCTACTTGGTGACTGTAGTATATAAATAAAGATTTCATATTTATTTATGTCTTTATTCTCCTAAGCTTACTTATGAGAAAAATTGGATGAGTTTTCATGCACCACTGGGTTTAAGTATACCCATTTACTGGGTTGTATTTCAAACAACATAATTTCCTTTACTCCTTTTCACTCTTGCTGTCTGTTTCCATCCTTCTCCATTCACATTATCCATATCGTCATTTTACATGCAAGGAAATTTTTCCTTGACGCTGGCTCATAAAAATAAAAGATAATACAATGAGCAAATATCACTGAGAGCCAATTTTTCTCAGCTAAGTTTTAGCAGCAGTTCAGGCTACCTACAGTGAGCTGTGATAGAAGACAGAAATGAGACTTCAGGCAGCTTTCTAAGGAATGAAAATCTCTTGCTATACTGTTTTTGCACAGGGCCAGCAGGTTAATGGCAGAGGAGTTTTATAGCATATAGAATTCACTGGCTTCAGAGGACAGAAAAGCACATGAGCAGGGCTGTAACCCATGGATTTGTGTGCTGGTGTTCAGCATTCACAGGTGCATTGCTCGACAGAAGAGTGGCAGCAGTTTGTGCCAGACCATACTAAAACATGACAATATTTTGTCTCCAATAGTGGCTTTGGCCAGATGTGTATTTGCTTGGTTATTTTTGAGAGTTTATTTTTTTTAAAATACTGCATTCCATTAATGTAAATAAAATAATATTAACCAAGCCCATAATATCTTTTTAATTGATTTTTTTTTTATTAATCCAAGAAATTTGGTTTTAGTTTTTGCTACACTGGCAAGAAAATCTTTACTATTACAAACTGCCAAGAGAATATCTATATCTCACTTCAGAATTCACTATATTTGTTCATATTCACTCAATGTCTTTAGGAAAAGAGGTGTCATTCCCAGTGACTCTTCATGCACAGACATCATTTGACTGTGAATTGCAACCCCAACCTATACCACTTTGATTTTACTCTTATTTTTCCTTTCACAGGATCATTCCCACAACTTTTACACCTCCCTCCAGGTAGGCAGACACTCTGAGGCACAATGTCAATCATTAGACATGAAACATATTTCAGTATTTTAAAGCTAGAGTATTTGTCATAGACTCAAATAATAGAGATCTAACAACTTACCAGGGGCTTTGCTCCTAAACACACCCCTGTGCTATCCTCAGAGCTCAGTAATATTATTATGATTTTTTCTTATTCTTTTCATTCTTGTACTTAAAACAGAAACATATTTCCTCCTAGAAAATGCTGACAGCATATCTTGGTATCTAAAGGCAGAAAGGTTGCTTTCCCCCAGGCAGTGTGCTGGCAACTTTCACATGGACATACACGACTGAGCTGCCTATAGGCACCCTTGCTTTCATTGTTGCCATAATTCAGTATGTTTAAGAACAGCCACTCTAAGAAACATTAGAAAGAAGAGTGGGAAGTGAAACTCTACAGAATTGAACTTTAGAAACGCAGAACAACTAAAAGAAGGCAGCGTTCAGAGTAAAAGTACAGGAGGGATTTGTCATGCAAAAATAAGACCTCTTCTGAAGCTGAGAAGTTACTACTTGCAATCAAAGTGAAAAACACTGCCTAAAATAATAAAGCAGAGATTGTTCTAATGCTTTTTAACGTGTTTTTTTAAGTAAATCTTTAATAAATTGCATATTATCACAAATAATTTATTGATTACTCCCTTTTGCTACATCTAGCTAATCCATTCTGTGCCACACACAAAAACACTCCTGAGTGAGTTACAATAAAGACTTAAGCACATGTTCTGAGTCAAACCGATTAAACAAAAATTTTTTGGTCCCTGAAACAAGTTTGGATTACAACAAAAAGGCAAATAAAAGAATACATTTTCAAGATTCCAAAGGTAAAATTCAGTCATATGAACAAGAATTTAACTGCTGTGTGGTTGCAGAAGGAAAAGACATAATGTATATGACAGAAATAATTTTACTTGGGTTATTACCTGAATTTTATTATTAACTATAATCTTTTGAGAATTAGTTGGTTTATTTTTAAGTGCAGATGATTGAGTTTAAGCCAGAGCCACGTAAGTTTAATGGTACACAGGCACAACTCAGTATGATTCTTCAACCACTTAGTGAATTGATAGAGGACAGGACAACAGAAAGATGAATTGTGTTACAGAGATGTTATTCCTCTCTAAGCATTGGACAAGAAATTCTATCTGTCAATGAGGTAATTCTGAAATATGATTACTAATACTGTCTGTTAAAGAAGGACATGATGGTCCCTATCACCATATAGTTGATGAAAGAACAAAGAAGAGGAAGATATTCAGGAGCTCAGAATTTCCACATTCTTTTTGAGATTTTTTTTGAATGCACACGTACCTGTGTATGATGGAGATGACTTACATTTGAGCAGATATATATACAACTTTACTGGAGAAGTATTGTTTTGGTTTTGCACGTACATATGATAGTACACCAGAAACACATCCTGGCATGATTGCAAAATTTGAAGCCAACTCGAAAGTTTCAGCTAATGATTTATTTCATTACAAAAGGAGATGTTTTCTTCTTTTATTGTTTTTCTTCACAGAACATAACACTAAGACTTGACAATCTCCGAGAGAATTTTGTCTATCCATATAGAAGCCAAAGATCACCTGTTACTGTGGAATATATTTTTATATCCCCCCCCACATTTATATTGTACAGAGTGTTCTTGATAATACCTTGGAAAAGACCTTGGAAAGTGGAAAAGATGTGATATGATGCTTTAGAACCAGCTTACCAAACAGATCTATTACAAATTGATACATTTTGTGAAGTAACACAAAAAAATGTTAGTGAATAATCAGTAGTTCTATTTCACCAGACATTCAAGACACATTATGAAAAGCACTGTGATTCAATTATTTACATTCTAATATACCGAGGAGCTTCCTGTAGTATGTTTCATAAAATCCTTCATTATAACTATAAATCTGTTGTTAAACCTTGCTACAATTATGCATTTTCATGAAAATCATGGTGTTTGCAAGCAAGAGTAGAAACTAAGATGTTTGAGGATTTTGTTAATTATGTAGTGATTAAAAAATTTGCAAATATTTCAAAATGTCTACACCTGTACCATCTAACCATGATATCACTGAACAAGTCTTATAACTGATACTAACCTGCATAGGAAGAATATGAATAACAGTTGCAACAAATCATTAGAGTTTTTTTTCAACCTAAATGATTCTATAATTATGTGAATATTTCCATGAGTATACTGACAATGCACGAAACAGTTGCATGGAGCTTTTCTTTTTCCAGTGCAGTAGCTCATCTTACTAGAAGAAGCTTTCTGTTGTTACATGAGCTGAAATTGTAAGACTTACACACTTACTTTGCTCTGCAGTAATATCAGATATGTGCATATTATATTTTTTGGTGTGTTTGTTTACATCTCATTTGGCACAGAATTTATCTGGTGAAATACAGCCCTTATATATTACTAATATACTGTAGTATAGCACCAGCAAAGCACGAGACAATATTCTGTCTAATTGTTTTGATCAAACATGACATAGACTTTGTACTCGCGCTAGACACATATTTCTGCAAGTTATAGCTTTCACAGTACTTGCTTTCATTTTTCTGTAATCCTGTCTGTTTCAGACCCTGAAGAATGCAGCACAATCATTTCAGTTTTCAACCTGTCAAGACTTTGCACAAATGATTTGTCAAGAAAAAGTCTAATTATGTCTGGCTTAAGGCTTCCATGTTAAACAGGAACAATTGCAGTGACTGTGAAAGAACCTCCTCCTGGCACTTGAGCAAAATGTGAAAGCAGCATGATTGTCCTGCCTTGTTTCTTTCCATCAACACCCCGTGGTCAGAAAAAGAAACTACCAAATACTTCACTTCCATTTCTATGGGTTTCTTGTGACTGGCAGCATCTTGGCATTTGCCTTGTACTCTATGTGAGTCATACTGCTAGGGCAACAAGAGTGCCTGTTGAATACAAAGTCTGAAACTAAGCAGACATCAAGCCAAGAGCTGCTACAGCAGCAATCAAGCAGATTAGCTTAAGTAATTCTGATGAGCATGTTAAAGCTCAAAATGAATGAGAATATTTCGAGGAAAACCATAAATCAAGCCATGTGTAAGTGACCTGGTGCTATGAAACACTTTATATAATATTCCTATTAACTGTATTTTCCAACATCCTGACATATTGGCAACCATTTATCTTACTTTATTTGTTTGTTTCAAAATTATTATTTATCTTTTCTTTCCAATAGAGTCTACAAACAGCACTAAAATTTATGTTTTTTATTGAAGACCTGATCCAAATGATCATTCAGTGGTTTCATCGCCAGTGTGAGTTAAAGTCTTCCAGAGACATTGTGTCTGGGTGTTTTGAAGCAAAATCCTATGAAAACAATACTGATATATGGCAAGTAAGGAAATGTATGACAAAACCACTAGAGCACAGATTGCTCCTATGGAAATTTGGCCTACATTCAAAAAATGACTGCAGCCTTGGGGGCCTTCATTTTATGGTGGTGGTCTCAAATTAAAATGTCTGCTGAGTTTTTACAAAGGACTGATCACCTACACCCTGAAACTGTTTTTAATGCCTTTAATGCGTCTCTAAGTCAGCAAGACCACAGCACAG
Source organism: Cinnycerthia olivascens (assembly GCA_035048155.1). Classification (NCBI taxonomy): domain Eukaryota; kingdom Metazoa; phylum Chordata; class Aves; order Passeriformes; family Certhiidae; genus Cinnycerthia; species Cinnycerthia olivascens. The sequence continues at coordinate 89,099,889 of JAWWMU010000106.1, read as the reverse complement.
AAGGTTATCATGGCCAGAGGGAAGGTTTATCACAATTAAAATGCTAGTAAAACCTAGAATCTCACTTTGCCTCCTGCCTCATGAATCTGTCCCGACATAGCAGGAGCTACAGAGTTCAAAACTCTTAGGTAATAATAGTTTATTGTTATCCCTTTGTATCTGCTGGTTAACAGCTCTCACTAGTCTGTAACTAGACAAAGCCTAGTAGAAGGCTGGAGGTCTTATCAGCATTATTTTGTCTCCTAAGAAAATGTGTACTGACAACTAGGAGGATTAATTCACGCACTTTTACGATCAGAATCTCATTCATCATTGATCTGCAAAAAGCAGAGACTAGGGACCTACCAAAATACTGGAGAAAAAAATGTGTTCTCATTTTTTGTAAAGGAAATAAAATAAACCAATAATTATATAAAAGATAGAGCCTCCTAAGAGCAGGCATTTAAATTGAAATTTTTTAATCTCAAATTTCAATGTTGACAGAAGCTTCTGTAGACAGAGAATTGTTGAGGCAGGATACCCTCTTCACACTGAGCAAAGCAGTGGTTTGTCTTTTTATGGAAAACTTTTTGGAGTTTGGTGTTGTGGCTTCCTGCTTAGACATCGCATCACTGATCTATACCATAGGCCATTAGTGATCAGCATCCATTTACTGAAATCTCCTCAAGTGTTCCCAAGGAGGACCTGTGGAATGAGTAGCTGAAAGTGATGCTTAAAGACAAGTGTCAGTTCTTGGTTTCTGCATGATCTGAGCACAACAATGAGGCTAATCACAATTAAAAACCCAGCAAAAATCTCTGTCAGTCTTTCAGTATCATGACACTTGGTGATGCACTCATAGATTTTCATGCAACCAAGTATATTGAGCAGAGTACCAAGAAATAGCCTTTATGACTCCAGCATTCTGGTATATTCCCTCAGAACAACTAACAGATATGTTTGTATCTCACCAGACGTGTTCCCACGTACATGCTGATTATCAGCGTACATGTCTGGTAAATGTGAATTAGAGTCTTATTCATCAAGTTAGAATATAAAATAGAGCATTTCACCCAGTGGTTCAAGTCATCCTCTGTACAAAAATGACTTGAAGGTAGTGGGTTAGGTCCTGCATTAGGAGATTGAGGTACTGGGTGTGGAAGGATCTGAGTTATCTTAGGGTTGATCTGGTGGCTGGGCTTGAAGTGTTCAACAGGAACTCTCCTTCAGGCAATATAGATTCAGACACATTATGTTCAACCCCTTGCTTAACTGCCCCTGAGGAACGAGTTCTAGAGTTTCTTTTAGGAATCAATATGTAATTAAGAAGAATGCCTACTTGAAATGTACTGAAATGTCAACATTTCAAAGTGCAGCATTTGCTGTGCAAAGTCCACATTAATACTCTGTACAGCGCATCTGTTGGATTATGCTTTCACGTCCCCATATGCTGCACACTAAGAAGCTCTTAGAGTATGACTAAAAATAGTTATGCTGTGTTAGACCTCCAGTGATACCTGAGGAAGTTACATACAGATTAACACAATGAAGACAAAAAGCCTGTGAGAGTGGCTTAGGAGACTTCTGCCTTCTTGGAATAAAAAAAAAAAAAAAGAAAACAAGGATTCATTTCTTCAGTGTTCACATAGAAAGTGATTGAAAGGTCAAAACCAATGCAAGTATCATGTAAAGTTGTTCCATGCTCTTAGCAAGTTTGGCAAACTGGCTGGGAACACACAGAATGACAATCAGGAACCTTTCCTCCATGTTCTGCAAAGGAAACCTGAGCTACTGAGATCACAGAAGGGAAACCACTATACCTTCTGAAAACAGATGAGCCACAGGACTGATGCAACAAAGTCACTAATCATATTCGAGTAACAGTACTTGACGGAATACCAACTTTTAAGTTCTCAGGAAATGTTTTTCTGGTTCTTGTTCCCTTTCTTAATTTAAGCTGTAATTAGTATTGTGATAATTAACAGAAAAAGAATTCTTCAATTTTCAGATAATTTTCAGCAAAGTTATGTGGAAAAAAGAAAGGTACTTTTTTTTTTCCTACCAAATCCACAGACCATGTTTTTGGATGTATACACACTTCAGCAACATTATTTCAATTTTCAAGAACTGTTTTTTATAAGGGCATTTTCCTTCTCTGCAACAAAACACTTGTAAGGACATGTCCATCACAAAAGCAGATTTACATGATTTTGCTGAAGGTTTTTAAAACTTAAGCCACCTAAATCAAAAATGCTTGAGGCAGTAACTGTATATTTAAGAAAAGCATGTAGATACTCCTATTAGTTATGATTTCTTGGGTTGCCTCCTGATATATTTGAATAATTAGGTGAAATAAAAAATGGCTGGAAAGAAGGTTTTCAGTTCTCAGAATGGAGTAACTGCCTTGCTAACCCCAACTATTTACCACTTCCCCTTCTCTTTCTACTTGCATATCTGGTAAAAGCCTCGGTCATAGCTCAGGCCCTACTCTTCTAAGGTCCATTAGAGGTGTTAGTAACAGAAAAGACCTCTAGGGCATTCAGCACATAGAAGACAGAAAGAACAGGAGACAAATGTCACAGGACATAAAGCCTGATTGTTTATGGGAAGAAAACCACAGGACACTGTTTCTCTGCAATGGTTCTGGGGAGCATGAGAATTTGCTTAGTGTGCCTTATATAAACCATGTTTATTATGAAGCATGGTCTGGCTAATATGAAAAGGAAGAGAGAAAGAGTTTCATATTTATTTGTACTTTGTTTGTTTTTTAAAAATTTAATCCTGATCTATGTCCAATTCTATGTTCATTTGATTATTTTTTTTCCCCCACTACCATGTATCTCTCTGGAAAATGGTTCACATGCCTTTGGAGTATTACAGTGACTATACAGTGTCCAGTAAATCTGATAAAGAGAAACTTATTCTAAAATGCAAAGAAGAGTGGAAGTATTTATTTGATAATAATGTATTTCATGAACATGTTCTTATACAAGAAAATGTTATTAAATACTATTGGAGTTATTTAAACAGTGTACGTAGTGACAA
>JAWWMU010000106.1:89082747-89092835 GCA_035048155.1 Cinnycerthia olivascens | reverse complement strand
TATTCTATTCTATTCTATTCTATTCTATTCTATTCTATTCTATTCTATTCTATTCTATTCTATTCTATTCTATTATTCTAGTCTAGTCTAGTCTAGTCTAGTCTAGTCTATTCTATTCCTATTCTATTCTATTCACCTCTCTGTTTAAAAATCCAGCTCAGGATGGCACTTTTAAGATACATGAGGCTATGCAATGACAGTCACTCTTTCCAGGAACTATCCCACCTCCATGGCATGTAATTCAAGAGAGACTATCCAATGGTGTACAGAAGAAAGACCGAAAATATCTGTGGGGTTAAGTGCAAACTTTGGTCCTCCTGGGCTTTTGGACCTGCAAAATACATCTGCATTTGTCAGGGTACTGCCTGTTGTTGTTGTACCACTCAGTGCAATATCTGCTTTCTGAAGAAAGGAGAATTTAATACGCCTTCAGAAAAAAGAGTGCCAATGGATATTAGTTTCTTTCTATTTCTGTTCTCCAGACCTCATCTTAGCAGTCATTTGCTCATAGTGTAGCAAGTGCTTCAACTGCAGTTCCAGTTAGGTCAAAAGCAGCCCTTAAGCAGCAACCCTTGTGTTCTGGAGACACTTCACACTGGAGATAAGGCTCCTTTTTCTTATTGCTCTGCCTTTTTTTATTACCTATGGGCATCTGCAGCGCCAGGATGCATTAGTATCCCACTAGTACCCACTCTGCCTGCAGAATGCTTTGCCCCTGCATTGTGCTTCCATCCCAATACTTGAGCTTATGGAAGAACTCAAGTATTCCAAGAGGTTTCGATCTTTTGGGATAAGATTGAAATAAGGTACACACTGGAGGAGAATTTTCTTCCAGGAACAGTGTTCAGATAACTTTTATCCCAGAGAGTGTCTGTGGATCTATACAGCCTGTCTGACTTGATGGATTCAGAGCAAGAGTTTAACAGAATGGATGTGAATAGGTCTCCATTACTTGACCTAGGGATTAAATGAAGCTGAATGGCAGAGTTTCTAGAGAGACTGAAAGGTAAAGTCTTAAGTTGTTGCAGATCTCAGCAAAACAGCAACAATAACTTTACTGGAAGCACACTGCATCACCCACAACCAGCAAGTTCTCCTTGAAGCTGAATCTCACTCTTGTTTTCAGAACCACTTTAAACAGAAGAAACAATGAGATTGAATTTACTATCATTTTCCATCAGAACCAACTGATGCAGCAGATTATTTCATTATCTACATCTTTCCATTATTCTCAAACCCAGAATGAATGCAGAGAAGAAATTCTTACCTAGCATATTCAAAAATCATGAGAAAAAAAATCTTTTCCTTATGTATATATGTATATATGTGTATAGAATACACTTGGACAAGAGGAATTGGATGGAATTGAGATCCTAACTATTTGATGATATTATTTTTGGTGAAAAATTCTTTTTGTTTTTATGGCTGTGAAATAGTGGTTGACATCTATAAATGTTTGAGTTGCAGGGCTAGGGATGTTCCAATATATTGTTGTTTGATATAAACTTTGAAATGCAATAAAAATATCGAAATAATTAGTCTGCAAAATGTGTGCTTCTAAGAAATGTGACGGGCAGCAAGCAAATAACAAAAAAATATTCAAAAACTGGAATTATATTTTAATTACCTACATTTGAGTCACATAGAAGTTGTATGCACCTCATAAATATACAAACTCAGGTTGTCCCAGAGTTATGCTTGCTGTATTTTCATATTTTTCACATTCAGATTAATGTATTTATTTAAAAACAAATGTATCACACTTGATTAGGACTGTAACAAATAACTGAATAAAATAGGTAATAATTTTGGAAAGAGATGCCATAAGACTAGGTAGTCATTATTACAGATTGTAGCAGCTTTCCTTCTGATACATTGCTTAAAGAACTTGCCTTAAATTTCTGCTTGATCTCATTTGAATTTCTAGACCTTCACAAAGGTGCAGCAGATCTCCCATAAAGCACCGACTGCAGGAATAGGAGGTAAGAGCGATCACTACTACCTCTCTTGAGAGAATATTTTCAACTTTCTTATTATTTATTTAGATAATCTGAAAATATTTTTGTGTCTTTTAAAATTAAAAACTAAAATCTTAATTGTGTTTCCCTGATAGAGTAATTCTCTGCCATATAGTCTCACAAGGATATATTCTGTACATTTCTTTGTGGAGTATGACGTGAGCTAACTCTGAACTGGACATACAGTAACTAAAGAACATTATTTTATGATAGGGATATACAGTAATGCCATTTGCACACAATAATGAAGATCCTTTTCTGCAGCATGCAAATTTAACTATTTTCCCAATGTAATCAGAGTTTCATTTCATCATGTCCAAGAAGTAGCTGAAGCCATTGAAGTGCAGTTGATCATACAAGCTCCTGGAATACATCCTATTTTTTTTCCTTGAATTGGTGAGTAGCTGAAAGGTTAAATTGTGACTCATGGTCAGCTCTTATGGAAAAGGTTATTTCAATTCTAGACACATTACCACCCTCTTTGTATTATTGCACATATTTTGATGGAAAATTACTCAGAGACCCCATACGGATCTGCAAGGATAATGCTCTTCAGGATTTTATCCTATTCAGGACAAGGGCTGATGTTATTTTTATCACCATAAGTATGTAATTATATTTCTCTGGTGAAAGTTGTGATGCATGTATCCTTGGAGGATGTCAGACAGACCTGCTAGTCTGGAAATGTGCGTGGCCTAACATTTCCTAAAGCCTGCTTCTCAACACTCTTGTGACTGAAGGGAAAATATATGTGTGGATTTAAATGTGCAACTATGACCAGGAATGTCAGGTGAATAAAAGCCACAAGCTAAATCTCTTGTTTTAGCACTGCCAGGAACTATCAACTAGGTGAGTTGTTCTGGGCTAGCTAAAGTGTCCTTTCATTGGTTTTGATCTAAAGAAATTCTGTGTTTTCCCTGAGCTATTCACAATTCTTCATGTAGGCTAAGGAGGAAGAAATAATCTCAGATTTATATACTATCTTAACTCTTTTCTAACTATTTTCTAAATTTCATGCATCTTGGGCAGTACTTTGTACTTTGAATTTATTTTTGTTGTCTTATTAGAATGAAAATTTGTTCTGATCCAGGGAAGGACTTTTTTTTACAGCAGGAAGAAAGGTGATTTCTATTTCACCATCCATGAATTTAATAGTATTGCTCATGGTATTGACTTGTTGACCTGAGGAGATTCAGACCCTTAAAGTGCTGAAAAAGCATATTTATTATTGTGTAACTTTATTGAGATACAACAAATTCCTTTACCTGCATCCTTCTTTCTGTGTAAGTGGGTGAGAAATACTGGCACTGTATTCACACTTCCTTTCTTTCTTCATCAAGATTCCACAAGCTACAGTGGAAACCAAGACACAAGCTGTCCCTGAGGAATTAGTTTTCAAAAAGATACAATTAGAAAGTCATATTCTATTTTTTATACTTGCCTGCCAGGACCCAAATTGATTACATATGTTTCAGGCAGAATCTACCCTCTGTGCTTCCTTTCTCTCTGCAGGGCAACATCCTGTCTACTTTCCTTTCTCCATAATAGTTTAGCACTTTGGTATCAGCATCTTAGGACAGCATAAGAAGAAAAGAAAAACTGATTTCTGAACAAGGCAAGCATAGCTACAACGCCCTCACCTTGTGCAGATGTCCCCAAAGACTGCTTCATATTTGAGATATAGATGTCGAAAAGAGGTTTCCCAGCACACTGCATGTAGTTCAGTGTTTTTCAATCAGTGTTTTTCCTTGTCTTCTGTACTTTGTATTTCTCCTGGATATTTCAACTCATTGTATTTCTAACAGGTTAAATCCTTCAAACTTGCAGTTTGAAGTTTGCAGTTTGGGGTGGGGAGTAGGTGGGTGAGAAGCATTTTAAATGCAGATAGGACTTTACAGAAATAAAGGTTAAATCAATGAAAATTTTTATGTTAGTTCATTCTCACAGTTCTTTGGTCCTACCTAATTTGTCCTTGATGGATGGCAAAGGAATTGCCTACAGCCCATTTTTGAATGTTTAGAAGGAAGTAATGTTAAGCAACATCACAGAATAGCAGTTTGCAAAAAAATTCATAAAATCATAGAATATTCAAGGTTGGAAGAGGTCTTTAAGATCACCCAGTCCAACAACCAACCCACTATTGGACTCTGTAACCCCTAAGCCAGTAAATAACATCACCCTGTACAGGATCCAGATACTTCTTAAGTACCTACAGAGATGGTAACCACAACCTTCCTGGGTACCCTTTTACAGTACCTGGCCACCCTAAAAGGAAATAATTTTTTTCTAATCTCATCTGAGTCTCCCCTGTCTGAATTTAAGGCCATTTTCTCAAGTCATTTTCACTACCTTTGACCTTAATACATATTGGGTTCAATTTCTCCTGCTTTTACTTTCTTTAAATAATATTCTGTCTTATGACTGTGTTCACAATATTGTACAGTGGCAGTCATTTTGATCTTTTTCATACTTAGTAGTTGTATGCTTCATATTCTTCAAGTTGTTCACTATTTTTTCTGACATCCTTTGTTGTAATTATCATGACATATTCCTGAGGCTGATTTGGTCTCCCAGGAAGAGAACCTTGTTTTTCTTTTCATGAAAATAGGTGTTCAAAGATTTTCTTTTGTAAGAGCTGGGATTATATCGCTATCATTACTTCTTGAACTCATTTTGTTCATGGAGAAATGCCTTAGCTTTAGAATAGCTGACAGCTGACCCATAATTTGAATTACTGCATTCCTGAGCTATATATTCATTTATAGGAAAGAGGAATTAAAAGTGAGAAGAGATGCACACACAATGAATCTAGTACTGTGCATGGTGTATGACAGGAAGTTACAAGATCTTAGTTAACATATCAAAACAAATCTACTGAGGAATGTTCTTGCTCTCTATTGACACAGCTCAAATAAAAGTAGACTCTTGAACATTGCTTCAGAAAATAAACCATCAACTCATCTGAGTTTGTACTGCTCTGGAATGACAGAAGTAATAAGGACAAAAGATTATAACAAATTTTAATCAAATTATTAATGTTGGAAGGGAACTCCTGCAACCATACAATCCAACCCCCCTACTCAAATCAAGATCAGCTCAAGCTGGTGGCTGGGAACCTTGTCCAGCTGGGTTTCCAATTTCCTGAAGAACAAATACAACACAACCTCTCCTGACATTCTAGTTCAATGTTTGACCACACATAACCAGTATAAGAGTGAAAGTCTCTTTGTTAAGGTATTGAGCTTACACCCGTTATGAGAGTGAAATTAGAATTTCACTGACTGTCAGGCTGTAGAGCAGGATCTACTGATCTAGTAATTGTTTTCCAGACCCAAAATACTCTTTTAGTATGTGTTCATTTCTGAAACTGAAGAACTTGCAGTCTTCTTACGACATTGTTAATCTTGCTTGTGACTTTCCTTCATTCCCTCGTGCTGCTCTTCCCTTCAATAGGTTTTTCATAGTTTTACTAGCATGCAATACAACTTCCTCACTGTAACTGCACAGCACTGTGTCAACCTTCACTTATCTGGGATCCCACTAATAGATTTTTGCTGAATAGATTTTTGCTGAATAGATGTTTGTTCCTTGAATTGATCTCTTTCTAAAGTTTATATTTTCTGTTCTTAGATAAAAGGTAGAGGTGAATGATTTCATAATGAACTTCCATGAAATAAATCAGTGGTTTTGCAAACAGCTTCAACTGTGCTCTCTCAGACAAAGTAAACCTTACCCAAACTAGAGTAACAGCTGGGCCTCCGATCTGCATCTGCTAAGACAGAAACAAAATCTATGAGAAGTTACAAACTTCAGGATTATACACATGTGATGAGGTGTTTAATTCATTTTTGCAACTTTAATCTAGTACCCATCTAAACCCCAAAAGACTATTTGACCATGAGTTTTGGATAGCTGTTATTTTAATATCTCCAGTATATAAATATTCCCCAGTGAGTTCACATTTGTTGACAAGACACCTTAATAATCATATGCTTTATTATCCTTTTTTTAATTTTTACTTGATCTTCCTCTTCACTTCTCTTCAACCTACCCTTATCAACCCAATCTTATAAAAAAAATCCATGCCTAAATATCATTTCCCTTTTTATCCCAGTTTTGCTACATCCATCCCCAAATTTTTTGATACTCTTATCTGGGCGATCCTGGTCTTATGTGTGGGGGGGGTACCTGCTATTGGGATGTTGGCCTTGAAATATTCTACTACCCAGGAAGTCCCCAAACACATCGTTCGATTTCTCTGGGTTTGTGCCATTTCTCATTTAAGTTTCATAACCCATGAAATCCAGCCATCCGTAAATTCTCTTCTAACTCTGTAATCTCTCATGCCCAGTAGATTTTCATATCTATCATTTTTACTAGACTGTCCTTGTACCCTAACCTCAGATCAGGGAGTAGTTGGTGGCCAAGTGTTTTCACTTAGAAACCTGATCACTTGTCTGTAACGTTAAAAACCGTGTGATTAAAAATATTATTTTCGCTATAATATATGCTATCACATGCATATAGGTGTGTGTGTCACAGAAAAATACTGGCAGAACCTTTTGTGAGGGATTTGAGGGCAACAAAAGTGCAAAACCAGGTCCCAAGGAAGGATCAAAAATATGAGAATCGGGCATGAGAATAAAAAAAAGCTACTGGTTGCAATCTAGCAGAGACAAGAAACACGTTAGTTGCTTTCTAGTAATCACATTGTCTTGGGGAACCTGTAGCCCTCTAGTATTCTTCTAAACTTTCAAGTTCTTTAACTTGTTACCTTGATATATCCCAATCCCTGCAAAGCCCTTGGGCCTGCATGCAATCCTTCCCCTGCTCAAATAGTTGTGGTGCATTTGAAGATTTTTAAAAGATCTCAGATACTGGCAACAGATTCTGTTTTTCAAAAATAATCCCGTCCATTCAGGTGATCATTTTGCTTTCTTCCTTCCCTGTCTTTCTACCTCTGTGTGCACACAGCACCTTGCTAAAAAAAAAACAACAAAAAAACAAGAGCAGCAGTGAGTCCCTCAACACTAAGACACTCCTTTGAAAAAGAAGCCAGACATGGCTGTTTGAAGACAAAGCAATGAACATCTGCTACACTTTTGAGGACAAGGGATGTGTAGACCTATATTTTATTCAATTAGCATCAAAGAACTTGAGAACATATTATTTTGCTTTCATACAAAAAAAATGAAGGCAAATTTCTGAGAGCAGTTCAATCTTTCCTACCTTCATTTAATTGACCAAAATATTTGACAAGTACCAAGCCTGTAGGCAAGGGCACCATGCTTAGTATTTTCCTCTTTGCTCCTCAAGATAAAGGCCAAGCTCTGCACTTTTGAAAAGCAAACGAAAGAAATGGAAATACCTTCCCTTTCCAAAGATCTGCAGGTTTTAAAGGATACTGGGATAAAAAAAAAAAAATCCTCAAAGCTGTCTGCATGGTGGCTAAACAAGATTAGGTAAAACACATCCTCTCCAATGCACACACAGAATATAAAACATCTTAATCCCTCTCCAGTATGGTACTAGAAGCAGTTACTATGCAGAATGAACTCTCATGCAGTAAGCAGGCCAATGAATGCATTTCCCCTTGGTCAGATCAGATTTTTTACCCTAAATCTTTGCTGCTGGACTCTTAAATTAATTGTACAAGACTACCAGTAGAAGAATTACAGAAAGATAGTTTTACCCTTTATTCTGTTAGAATGAAAATACTTCAATTATCAATTGATAGATTATTATTATTGTTAAAACATTAATTTCAATGAAGTTGATATCTCCGTCATATTGAAGAGAATTATTTCTATTTTTTACCAGACTAACTACTGTAACACATTTTTAAAAACCCCAAAGCCCCTCACTCCCCCCCACTCCTGATGATGTAACCACTAAAGCTTTTGTAAGCTTAAGGAATCTGGCCAAGGCTCTTCCCAAAAATGTCTGTGTCCCTATCAGTTGAATTAACAGAGAGCTAAATCCCTTCACTGCAAGCTACCACTGTTAGTTCCCAGTGAGTACATCATTTACATGTATCACCCTGCTCTTTCTTTTATTGTGTTCTTGTTTTGGTTCACTGTTTCCCTTAATTTGAAATGCCAGATTCCCTTGCTGTACATTTGGAGGTATTTGGTGGCAGGACAGAAAAGACTTGTTATTGAAGCTGAATTAACCTAACAAAGAGTGAGGAAAAAAAAATCAGAGCCTCACACAGAGCCATTAAACTTCAACCATGGTTTCAATACTTAAACAGCATAAGCTTGGTACAAACACAATGTTTCTTTAATTCACGTTTCTTTTTGCTCTGTTATGCAGCACACATCTGTATCAATGGAATGGATATGTTTGGTATGTCCAGTTATAACAATGGTATAAAGTATGGTATGTATAAAGCGTTAAATCAGAGCTAATTCCAGTTCTTATTTGTAACTATAGATTATTTCTTTTGTTCCTGAAAAAGCTGTTATTATCAGTGCAAGGACAGGTCTACAGTACTTTAAGTGCAGACCTCAAATTGTACAGATTCGGCATATACAGTACAGTATTTGTTTCTTCAGAACCCACTGGGATTTCAAGTCACCAAGCATTTATTATGCTGAAACAGTCTTTTAAAATGGATTATTTTGAAAGCTTACAAGGAAGAGCTCCTCCATCTCTATTAGCAAGCTGTGGACTGGTTTCCTTTGTAAGAAGCTGCAGGGGATGGAAATACTTGGCATCACATTGCACTTTGCTCAGGAAAATGTTCAATATCCTAGTACAAAATACAATAAGAGAGCTGTTTACCATGGTGTCTATCACAATATCTGTTCAGAACTGCCAAAAAAACCAAGAGTCTTACAACAGAGATAACAAAATAGCCAGGAAGACAAAAATCTACTCAACACTTGATTTAGAGAATTTCTGTGGGAATCTGTGGTTCGTGCTTGTGGATACAATGCTTCTTGTTTAACATAGTTAATGTCCATTGATTATTCCCTCCACTACTGCAGTTACACACGTATTGTACACAGAAATGGGACACAAACACTGTGAATTACCACCTATGGTTTTATTAACTGAAGGGTAGATGAGGGGAGAAATATAATAAAGGCTTATGCCAGCACAAGTGAATGGACTTTTTAACAGCAGTGGGGAAAAATAAGAAGCATTGTCTTTCTAAGGTGTTATAGAAACTTAATATGTTCTAGAAAGAGGATGGCAGGAATTTTCATTGCAGATCATTTCAGTTCTCTCATAACTAAAAAGTAAATCTTGTTGCATTGTAGACCAAACTCTTTTTAAGGCTGATCTGAGATGAACCTTCTCTAATGCAACAATGTAAGGAAACACCAAACAGTCCCACAGATACTTTCATTTGTCATCCTGCCTTTAAAATTCTGACTCTAGTATCAAAGCTTTTGAGTGAAATCAAGTGGAAGGAAATTATTTCAAGTTTAAATAAATTTTTTTAAATCTCATCAGTCCTTCAAAGGGTTGAATTGAAAGACTTTAAAAAGTCTGCTTGATTTTTCATGTCCTGAAATAGTATACACATTCATAGATCCATAGATCTATGGATCTATGAATGTGTGTCTTTAGCTATGTTTAGGTTTTGTTTTCATTTTTTGTTGGAGTTTTTGTGTGTGTGTGTGTGCAGGAGTTAACAATACCTTTCAGAAGCTCCAGGAGCACCAGCATAATAAAGCAAATTTTTTCTTCTCTTTAAGAAGACTAAGATATTTCAGGATTCCACCTATGTAAAAACTGCCTCCAGAAGCATAGTCTATATTGTGTTTCAGTCTTATAAAAAGTTTAATCTATCACTTTTTAAGAGCTATTTGAATGTGTAAAGCTGAGCATACATGTGTGTGTGTCTATGATATCTCTCCCTTGAACAGAAACTTTATTTGTCTTGATGTCTCTGGGTCCATCACAGAATTCCTGAAACTTTCACTATGCTGGCATTCACAAAAATTCTTGAAACAGTAATACTGTCGAGCTAGCTCGGCCCGGCTTCCAAGAGCCTCAACCTGTCCAGGGAGTCTCCCAGGCGATCGGGGATGCCTGCGGGCAGAATCCTTAGAGCAA
>JAWWMU010000106.1:89062230-89082647 GCA_035048155.1 Cinnycerthia olivascens | reverse complement strand
AGAATGGAGGGAGGGGAAACTAGGAATATATCAACTGAATATAACAGCGAAACCTTGATATCAAAGTATATAAATAATCACTGAACACACACACCACCACATAATACTTGTTTTCCACCTTCCCTAATGATGGGCATTTTCAGAGCTTAGAGAGAAGAGGAGTTATTCTGAGGACCTCAAGCATCTCTGCACCAACAGTGGAATGCTAGCATGGTGTATTCTGGATAGATGAGTCACCACAGCAGACACAGAAGAGTAGGCTGAGAGAACTGGCTTCTGAAAACTCTTTGGTATGACCAGTGAAGGTTGAAGGCGTGAATATGCTGAAATATTTTTTGAGTGAGCCATTTGTAATTTGAGTCAGGATAATAAAAATATTTTTAAATAAGAATTTAATTTGTCATGAGCAGTTCATTACAGAATCTTTTCTTGTTCTCTGTCTCCATGTCTCTACTAACTTGTTTTATTTTCAGTTTTCAGTCTAAGACATTGAAGAACTTGTAATAGGTTTGGATTTTAATACTCTGAAGAAGTCTACTACATGGAAGATATAACATTAGAAAAGCAAATTCTTATGAAGATACAAAAGGACTTTGCAGTGAAGGTTTACAATACATTACTTTATATATTTTTGGAAGAATAATAAAGCATAAACCAATGAATAATAAAAGGAAAAAAGATTGTTGTCCAGAGTTGGACACTGTCTAGGGGTAGAATACACTTCAATATCTTTTCATCTATATTTTTTCAGAAGATAGAGCAATTTTTATGAATCTGCTAAACATGTATTTAGTTATAGAAATACATAAGAATTGTGTCCATCCAAAATACAAAGACAACTCTTAAAATCCTGACTTCTTCCTTTTCCCTGTTTGTTTTTGGGGACCATGAAATATGTACTAGTAAATCTAGAATTATAGATTATAATGAAACATGGAACCAGAATTTAATTTTGACTAAGAGGACAAAACTTTGATAAATTTTGACTAGTTTGCATAAAATCTTTCATTTTGAGGCCAAATTCTGCTTGGGATTAAATAGACACAAATTCTTTGGCCAGCTCTACTTGTTATCTAAGAAATTCATGTTGGAAAAATTAAAAATTGTCATACAGTTATATATCAGATTAAAAAAAAATATTGCTGCCATATTTAAATAATATTGCTCTATCAACTCAGTCACTGGAAGTTTAAATCACTTATGTAGATATAATATTTTAGGCAAGGAGTTGAAACGTCTGTGTCTTAGTCCTGCAATTTTTTTTCACATTCCCCCTTCGTAATTACTGAAGCAAGGGGCTTTCTGAATGTTTGCTTCTGCTAGAAGAAAAATCTGCTCCATTTACAGCCCTATGTGAGTTTTTTGGGTTTGCATGCAATTTTCACTTCAGTAATTTTTTACAATTGCTTTATTTCTGTCTTTCTTTACTTTGTGGGAGCTCTCAAAAGCTTATTTCCCCTCTTTTCACATGTCAATACATAACTGGTACAGAAATCTAGATCCATTAGAATTTCATAGGTTTTATAAACTGAAAAGGCAGGATTTACTTGAAGTGAAGCTTCAAGCACTTCTTGAAACATGAATCATTTAGTCTTGTGTTACACAAGAGCTTGGGTAAGGTAATCATAATAGTTCCTTCTTTCCTTAAAATCAATGTTTCTATAAATCAATACAGTCCTGTGTTGCTTTTAAAGACATAGTAATTTCAATGTAGATATTCAAAAAATACTAACAAGGAAGCAATATATAATAAAAATAACAATGTTTTTCAGTTGAATGTTTGAAGTAATAAAAAATATTCTTTTTAAAATATGCCTAAAATTGCCTTAGAGTTTAAACTGGCACTCAGTTTTGCTGATGAGACAAGTCTTATAGTCTCAACATTTCTAAAAACCTTATACAAAGAGATATAATCTTAAATAGTAAAATAACTTACAGTTCTGCTAATTTCATATTATTATGTTTCCCTTTTCAGTTGGGGACTCACTCGAATTAACACACACACAGAAAAAAAATCATTACTTGTTCAAATACTATTTGTTGTTGCTGACAAATTGGAACTCCAAATACCAAATTTTCCAAAGCCTGCAGTGGCCTTGTGCTGGAAGTTACCTTAATGGGGAAGAGTAATGTTGAGGTGTAAGTGATAGCTGCAATTCATAAACATATGGATCACAAATAAGATCTGCAGTAATTCTTCTATTATAGAAAAATAAAGCCTTCATGGGAATTGCAGGACCTCTTTTCCAAGTAAAGGATGCTTTCCTTCACTGTCACAGTGCCCAAGAAGCCTGCATCTCCCTTTTCTCCTCTTTTCGTCTGGTCTATGGCAGAGTAAAGCTCATGGCTGCAACGTGTTATAATGAGTGCTGCAATATCGATCCTTCAGTTGGTCTTTCAGAGGAAGGAATTCCAGTATTTGAAAGACTGTTCCCTTAGAATTATCACAAGCTATATCACAGTGAGCAATCTGACCAACTTGTGAATGCTGGGCATGATGCCACTGCAACAGATGGACATGGACGTTGTGAGACAAAACAATCATGTATATGTATCAAATGTGAGAAATGAGGGCAAGACTCCAAAGACAAAAATACGGAAATGTCAGTCTTGATCTAATAGAGCTTTCATTCAAAGAGGGTTTACCACTAGCATCTTGGCAGGTAAACTAAAGGAAAAGATGCTCAAACTGTGCAATAAGGCATGTGGCCTGTTTAACCAGGTAGAAGCATAGAAGTAATCAGCAGAGTAGCCTATCCACTCTCTTATTCTTACAGTAGCTACTAAGGAGTAGCTGAAATAAGCATAATAAATTGTCTTATGCTCATCTGTATTTCACTTTTGCAATGATACATGGAGAGCCACATACACCTAAGAGTAGAATAGAAGGTAATGATCAGAGAAGTAAAGATGGATCCCACCCTGGGTTAGAGCACTCCTGAATATCTGTCATTTATTTTTTTTCTGTTTAGGGGAAGGGACATTTATGAACAACATTAGACTTGTGATGAAGTTTGCATCTAATCGCAGAGCTTCCCAAGTATTTCCATTTTCAGCCTCTATGGACTCCTTTTCTAGACAGTGATTTACACAATTAAACAGGGCAAATGCTTCAAGTTTTAAAACCACTCAGTGCTGAAGAATGACCAGTGCTTAACCATGCTTTCCCTTCTTAGTAGTCTTCACATAGACACCCCCACAAAAACCGCTCTACCGTTAATGTTGCGTATGCTGGCATAAGTCTCTCAAAAAACCAGTCAGACAATCCAATTCAGCTTGGTTTGATTTTTTTAAAGTATCTTCCTTATAAAAATATGAGATAGTTGTACATTTCAGATGCCTGAAGGGAGGTAGGAAATTTTTCAATCAACACATTCTAGACCGCAAAGTCTACCAATTATCCTAGTTTAGTATTTGTTCCTTTTCTCAGTGCACGTGTACCAGATCCATGGTGACATCCAGCTTGTTTCAATCTTCACTGAAACCATTGGAACACCATGGAAGAACATAGATGCTCTCTCCACAGATCTTCCTGAAATATGGAGGTCAGAAGGTAAAACACCCAGATGTACACTATAGCTATCATAAAAAGTTGCCCCTGTGAAGTCCACAGGCGGGAAGTTCAGCAGATTAATGAAGCACACTGCACAAAATTCCTATGGCTCATTTAAAGCACGGCTTACGGAGGTACTTCTACAGTAGAAGGGTATGGTAAAAGAAAAGTCATGGTAACTGGGGGTGCTGACAATAATGGGAGTGTTGGATGGAGTCTTTTGATTTGTCTTGAAACATTTAAATCCTTGCAAATTTTCTCAGTGACTTTGTGGGACCTATTTTTAGATAATAATTTTATTTTTAAATTTTTCTAAATTCTATACATCTGTTAGTGTTCACTATTTAAAATTCATATCCTTTTGAAATTAAATGTCTTATTAAAAGTGATATTGCATATTCAGAATTTATCTTATTGAAGAGAGAAATCTGTTTCAGTTTTAGACAATTAACAATGTTATGATCAGTTTCTGTTTTATTTACTGCAGAAAGCAATAAAATGTGTGTTTATACTTCTGTCAAACAGTCACACTAAATTAACTTTCTGCAGACATAGCTACATAACTCAACTGTGGTCACTTGACAAATAGTATGAGAAAATAATGAGAAAAAGCTCAAAATAAAAGATTGAGTTCCAAGTAATTTTTTTCAAGTCAGAGGTTATTTTCAATATTTGCTCAAATACTCCTTGAAATTTTGACACAGATTTTATTCAATACTTGACATAGTAGCAGAAAAATCAGAAATTATTAAAATTTTCTAAATTTTTGTAAAGTTGCTAAAAATAATTTCTCTGTAGCAAAGTGTTAACAAAGGTTTATATTCTGAAAAATGTTTTGTGTTCTCAGAAGTATGCTAAGTTACAGTTCTTTTCCTTCAGATGTAGCTCTGGTGAGTTTGCTGTGGAATTTTGTTCTTCACATATAAATATTCCAGGCTGATTTTTATCAATGGTTTTTGTTACTTTTGTTTTTTACATAAAGATAATTCTTTTACAGGTACATATTAAGATATTAAAATACCTGATTTCTTTCAGTTGTGCATGTGTACAGAACTAGTCACACATAGACTTTAGAGGTTTTTTTTCCACAGTGAATATGACATAAATAGTAAGTTTGAAGTCTCATCCTTCACTGTAATCTTTGTTCTCTCCATGTTTTTCTCCCTCTCTCCACTTCTCCACTACGTTTGTCTTTCATGCTACTAGCTTTTGAAATTTTGCCTCTCCTATTTCACCTGAATTGTACAGGGACACTATGATTTACAAGTGCAAATTTCACTTTAAAAGTGTTCCTGATCAAATGTGTTTAACATCAGGCCAAATCTATTTACAATTTTTGATAGACAGCCAATTGGAATGGATGTATTTAATACACACAGTAGATGATTCTCCTTTATACTAAATTTCAGTAAATAATTTCAAAAAGGGGAAAAGTAGATGAAATTAAAAGAATTATGCATGTGTGTTGCACTGTAATTCCTATACACATTGCCTGCTAGTGAAAATCCAAGGTAATCAGAAGACAATATTTCATGGAGGACAATATTCAAACAGGATTCTTACCCGGGCAAGGTTTCTGCAATTGAATTAATTATGAGACTATCAAATTATTTTATATAGGATCTGTCATTTGTAAGCTGTTTAAAGTAAAGTTAAAGCTAGCTTTGTGGCAAGAGACCATATATCATAGGTCTCCACTTCTTTAATGAGCAAGGATTTATTTTTTCTTAAAAAGAAATTCAAAAGGGGGCAGTGTGCTTTAATTAAATAAAACACAATGGAGATTTTTTTTCATAGTCTCTGCAGTAAAACACACAGTGATAAAGCCATGTGTGCATGTCTTGTTTCCCCCTCCAGATTCCAGTGCTAGCAAAAGATTTTGCCCTTGATCATGCGGTTTTAGACATGAAAGGCTTCAAATCTATCCAAGCCAAGATGAACACAGAATGCTAATTTGGGTTCATATGAAGAGCTGGACAAGCAAAGTCTTTTATTTTAAACTGCTAAAAAAAGTGTTCTTTTTGAGGTCCTTTTCCTACCATATACTTCTGAAGTACATAAAACTGATTCTCTAATCCTTTATGAAAGAGTAAATAAATTTTATAAAAATATATAATTGATACTAGTGTGCTTCCCTTTATTAGAAAAAAGCTTTAAATGTTATCTAATCCAAATGGTAGATGCTTTTTTTATATATTCTGTACTCTATCATATTGAAATTATACTGAGTTAAATGAAAATTATTTTGTACACAGCAATGTATACTGAAAAATATGAAAGTCTTGAAATTAAAATACAAAAAAAAGATCATGAAAACAGGACATCTCCCCACAATGCATCATATTGAGAAGAGATTTTTTTGGACAACACTGATGTAGAAAACAAAAACGGCATCTACTGAAATAGTAATTTTCTAAGCAACTTAATATGGAATCTACAAGAAAGTCCAAAATTATGTATAAAATATATAATACAAGATGCTGACATGGAAAATAAAATGTATGTTTTCGTGTGATGAGTCTGGATGGCAATGCATCACTCTCTCTCTCTCCTTCCCTCTCGCAGTTCAAAAGAGTCCAGAAAATCTCCCTAAGTAGAAAAAGCTCATAACTTGTGGTTCTGTTCCTTTTAAAGAATTTAATGGTTCGAAACTACTAAGTTTGTAAGCTACAAAAAATTAACTTGGCACTGACTATCCATGAACATTATTCATTATTGGAATTGGACAATTATAATTATGTTTTGGGGCAAAAGAAAAAAGGAAGCGGGAAGGAAGAGCTAATAGAATTATTATTGCTGCCAGATACCATATCTGACTAGAGAATGGCTGGTATTTCTCTGCCATCTGGAAACCAGTTACTTCAACCCTTTAAATTGCACCAAATATCAGCTATTGCCAATATGTTTATGCACGCACCATACTGGATAATCTACTTAGCCAAGCCATGTAACAATACTTCACTACAAATTGTTGTATATTACAAAATTTTACATAATACACTAAATTATGTCTAGACAAGGTAAATTTCCATTTTATATTTATTTATTTGTCTGCTTATTTTTATTGTGTTAATTTAAAACATCATTTTTTATGATAGCTGGTGAAAATCTAAGTATTTTCATTATTATATTATTTGTATGTCAATGTTAGCAAAATTTTTGGTAGGTCTAAATAGATAGATTTCCCTCTGAAAATGGCATTATTTTGAGAGTAATATCTTCAACTAAATTATGAATTAATTTTTGGTAATTTCAACATTAAGTCATCTCTATTCACCTGACCCAAAAAGAATATATTATTCCTCCAATCCCCTAAGCATCCCACTCCAATCCATCAGAAGTAGCACAATAAGGTACAGTCATGTCACTCAAGGCATGCTGCATAGCATGATGATCCCTAAGCAAGTTTTATACTAATCAAATCCAATACATCACTCATTTTTTTGCTGTTATTTTTTCTAAATTTGACTAATGCTTATAGATAAGCTTAATTTAGCTGTATGTCATGAAACCACCTGGAAATGTAAGATTTGCTGACATTTTCGCTGCCAATCAAGAGTCTATCACTTCAGCACCAATGCTAGCACTTGCTGAGGCATCTCATCACTCTTTGTCTCATGGACAAAAATACACTCATCAGATTCTGACTTACTACAGAAACACCCAAGGCACAGATCTGAGCTGCAAAAGTACTATTTCTGTTTATATGTGTCTTCAGTAACTCTTGCTCAATTCTTATGTTTCAGCAGCAAAATTAGCAGCACAATCTAGAATCAGTTCTGAAACCAGCAGGCCAGAGCTGACATTATTGGTGCTTCTGCTGTTGGTATCATTATTACTATATCTGTGTGCTATCCATTGCCCACATTCCTATGGTCAGACATTTTAAAACACAAACCAAGAAGAGCAGTAGTATCCCAGGGACTTTATGGACCCACTACAGTATAAGAGAATGTGTAGAAACACACAGATGACATTTCATAAGAAAATAATGAGAAAACATTGCTAAATGCTCCATAGGTATTGTGCAAAATATAGTTTTATGAGAAATCTAAATGTTTTGATTTCTATTGAGACTGTAGGGATATTGAATTGATTGAAGAGGACTATAAAGACTAGCATAGTAAAGAGCATGATCATTATTATTTTTAAATTATAAGAGGGCCTGGTGAAGACCTTTCCACTTGAAGACAATTGTTAAATGTCTGTAAATTTGAAGGAAATTATAGAAGCAGAAGTGATAGTTTATAGTTTGAATACGAAAAGAATCCCCCAATGTTGAATATATTTACCAAATTAACATTTGTTGTATGATGGAAGTAGTAGAAATTTTCACAGTTGCAGTCTGGATGGATGACAGCTGATGACATTTCTAAGAACCATAAAAAAAGCTGCTGCAGCAGAGGATGTGTGCAATATTCAGCTGACAGAAAGGACTGGAGAATTATGATTGCTCAGGAAATAGTATATCACAGGGAGTCAGCCAAACACAGATATATTTGTCACAATATCTATCCAGAAACATGATCAAATTGAAGATAATAATAGAGATGGAAATTGTGGCTTTCGTGGTGACATTTCCTGTGCCCATTATAAAGAATGGAGAAACTCCACTGTGAGCTTCACACTCCTGGTCCTACACATGAAACTTTGTGTGTCTTGATTCTTTTATTCCAGGGTATTTCTGAGTAAAATATTTTTGAGAATTCTCAGATGGATACATGAAGAGGCATCTGTTAGGAACAGGTTTTCCAAGTGTTTGTGAGGTTTACCAGAAGTCTTCTTGGGATTTTGTCCCTATGCAATCCAGCACTAACTGCAGTGCACATCCCAGATGACATAAGTGCACTTCTCCCACAGTGTAGGTGCAGCTTTGTCCCACTGCTGAGGAAGAAAAAAAGTTTGAGGATAATTGTAGAAGGAAGCAAAATTTTATAAATATATCCCCAGGCAAGTTGACCTAGAGCTGGCAGGTAGTAATAGATGAGGATTCCTGGGAGGTAGCCCTGTATTTTCTTTGGTCAAAAGGAAACATGTTTTGCTTTCCAAACATATTGCATGGTTGCTCTTGATTAAGAGTCTGCAGGTAAAAACAGTGGTATAAGAATTCATGCTGGCATTCAGATTATCTCCCATGCCTGATGCTTCTCCATCATTCCCCTTCCTAATGGGACAGCAAACCACAGAAATCAGACTTCTGGGTTGAAGGGACATTAAATGCCACCCTTACCATGGAGAGGGAGTGGTCCTTGCTCCAGGTACCATTAACGTTGTGGGAAAAAGGAAACAGAAACTGACTTTTGCAGCACCCTCAGAAATCTGTAGTGGGTGATAGAGACTGTTCTGTCAAAGAGTGGAAGACCAGTCAAAAAAAGAAATATGAAAATGAAAATAAACATGAAATCAAGAGAAGTCCTTCTTGCAACAAGAAAGTAACTAGCAATGTCAAGGTAAGACAATAAATCATTGAATATATACTTACCAGAATTTTGGGTTCAGAAGGTATTTAGGGAATTAGATGACATAATTTCAATGGCATTGAACATACAGTGTGGATTTGAAAAATATGATCAGAAATTAGTACTGAACAGCAATTTAAAATGTTAATCTCAGTGACCACACTGATAAAAAGAAGATTAAATTTTGTAGAATAAAGCAGAGTCAAGTAGACTTTTTCCTATGATAGGAAAGACTGAACTATTTTGCTGAATAGTACTGGTTTTGCTGAACAGTAATTCTCTGTGTGGTTCCGTACTGTAAAAAGCCATCAGGAAAGAGGGAGGAGATTAGAGTGGATGTATTGGAACCAGTGGGAGAGAGAAAGGAGATAAGACAGGATACTGTGAGAAAAAAAGAGAAGCAGAAAGAATAAAAGGGTTTGAAGAATGGCTTCATGGCAGCCCAGTTTGTCTGTGTTGACCTGGATAAGATTTGTTCAGCTAGGATGAATACAGATCTGAGGAGCAGGAGGGCAATTACAAAGTGAAGGAAGTCAGCATAATTGTGATAAGTGCACACATTTGCTTCTTGCTGAGAGCAGGAGCCTCATATGTAACCACTGCAGCTGGCAATGCTGAGACAGACCTGCAGAAAGCAGAAGAAGCATGAAGTGCAGAAAAGTCTTCTTGATATTACTGGGAAAAAAAAATAAATGAGGTAGAGAAAGCAGAGGGAAGGAATCTGAGAGATTTTAAGAAGGCACAAAAGAGTTAAACAGGAGAGGTTGAGAAAAGGATAATATCAAAGATGGTATGAGTAGATCACAAAATGGTGGAAGAAAAACCAGGAAAGCTGGTAAGGTTCAAGACTGAATCAAGTGAATAGCCCATGAGGATTCAAAGCTGACCAAGTAAGGGACTATTGAGGAGGCCTAAGAAAATGTTCACCTAAGGTGTCAGATGAATAACCAAGTACAATTGAGTTATTGATGCTATTACCCACAGCTAAACTCTTTTATAACTACCCAAGAACTTCAGTCTAAATCTGAACCAGTAATATATATTTAACAGTTTGTTTCTGATTATTTGAAGCTTACATAGAGACTTCATAGCCTCTCTCTCATACCTTAGCAAGCTGGTTGTTTCCTAGAAGTCTATCAGAAGAAATGAAAGCAATTTAAAGGATAACTTTTTTTCCTGGAGGCAATACTGGTAATTCTGCTTGGATTTACACGTCACTGTGTGGTGAGAGAAAAACAGATTAAATGGAAAAAGATATAAACAAAATCATTTTGAAAGAGTACTCGAGGATTTACGGTACTGTACTTGACTAGAAGTGATTGGCAGCACATTAAATAGAGCTTTGTGTCAGCTGCAGAGTGGACTCTGCAAAGACAGGATGTCAAGTTACGAACTGCAGACTTCGCGACTCCAACTTAACTCCTTGTTACATTTTGTGATATTAGCTGGGAGAAAGTTTATATCTACAGTGCTGCAGAAATTAAACACACACACACACACACACACACACACACACATTGTCATGTTAGCCAAGCAAAATTTTAACTAAAATAAAATACTAGTGAAACAAAACTAAAAAGAGAAACAAAACAAATCTTGGCATTATATAAGTAGGTTATTTCAACAAGAACTAGATGGTTTGCAGAGGCCCTACACTGAGCTCTAACTTTGTCTTTGAAATAAAGCTATTAGTTCTCCCTGTAGGCTGGGCCTCTAGTTTGACAAACTTCACTTAATTGGTATCTAAAGATTTCTTGACAACATGTATGCCAGGTTTTTTTCTTCATTAGTACTTATGACACCATAGCTACAGTACAATATCATCACCAAGGATAGAAAGGCCTGTTTAATATACAGGTAACAAACTTTATTTTATTTTTTCTAGTAATTTAAAATATTTTCTCTGAAAATATATATTGGCATCTAATTGAGTTCTGGAAACATACAAGACCCTAATAGATGTGGACATTAAAACCAAAATCACAAACACTCCCTACTAGAAAAAAATAACTTTCAGCAACTATGTTTTTTTTATGTGAGGATCTCAAAGTATTTTGAAAATATGATACAATGATTCTACTTTCACACTGTCCCTTTGAGAGAAGTAAGCAGTGTTTTAATGCCACCGTCTAGAGCCCACATATTATGGTCAGAATTCCATTACCCTTGTAAACTATAGACTTCAAGGAGGTCTACAGACATCTTTAAGTACCAAATCCCTCTAATAATATTTTCAGAAAAACTTAATAAGCATTCTGAAGAGCTTTACTATATCTGCAGTTGCTGCCAGACTTGTAGTATAGTAGTTTGAAACCATGTAGTTCTTTGTTTTAACTTTGTTTGCAAATCCTGTGTATAAATGGCAGCAGCAAATAAGAATCATTTTGTCTGAGGGATTTCATGAGAGAAAGATTAAAACTTTCATATGTTCTGTGCACCACAATTACATTTCTCAAGATCTGACTCCTCCAGAAAAGCAAAATTAATAAACAAACTGTATCATAATTAATCAGCAGTATCCTGAAGAAAGTCCAAATATGCGCCAGATCTATTTATTTTTAAAGTTACTTAGAACAACATTTTGGTATTACTGGAAGATTAATGAAGCTGCATATATTTGGTACTTCTGACGATTGAATCATAGAATTTTTTAATTAGTCATAAAAGGAGTTAAAAGGAGTAAAGGCTTGTCAATCTGTCAATCTGTTCCCATGAAGTTTTACAGTGAAACTCTCATTTTCCCAGGTTCTTCCACCAACCAGAGGAATAAAATCTGTTTTCTGTTCAGCACTAACTCTCCAGCAAACACAGAAAACTATGTATTGTAGTGTTAAATGTGTGTTGTGTTTGATGTCACAAATCTGTCACATAATAGGGAGGAAAACAAATCAAAGAAGAGAAAGTCAAAAAAGAAGAGAAACATAGAGCATGAAAAAACCTGAAATTTGAATGGTTACTGATGGAATGAATAGATTAATAAGTAGCTTTGTCTCTCCAGAAAAAAATCATTACCAAGTCTTTATTTTACAGTATTTTATTTCTTTACTGTCAAATGTAAGAAATTTTAATTAAAATTATATTCTTCATTTGTATTTAGTGTTTCTCTTGTTTGTGCTACACAACACTCAAGTAGATTTACACTCCCAAATAGAATCACATAGGCTGAAATGACCATTAAGATCTTCGAGTCCAGCCATTTACCCAGCAATGCCAAACTCAAGGTCAGATCAAGTCCCCCACTGCCCTACCTGAACATCTTCTAAATACCTCAGGGATGGTGACTCAGCCACTTCCCTGGGCAGCCTCTTCCAGTGGTTGACACTCTTTTAGTGAAGAAGTTTTTCCTAACAGTCATTCTAAACCTTTTCTGAGGCAAGGTGAGGTAATTTTTCTTTATCCTAATGCTTACCTGGGATAAGAGACTGACCCATCTCACTACAGTCTCCCTTCAGGTAGCTACAGAGAGAGATAAGGTCCCCTTCAGCATTCTTTACTCCATGATTAACACTGTGCTCAGCCAGATCCCAGCTTCTTTGCCCTTCTTTGAACATAGTCCAGCACATCAGTGTCCCTCCAGTAGTGAAAGGTCCAAAGCTGAGCACAAATCTAAACACTATTTCATAAGTGACAGATGTTCTGTACCCTTCTTTACATCATACAAAACTTACCGTCAACTCTGTTCAGCTAGATATAACTTTGTGCATTTTTAAGTATGGTAATCCCTAATTTATAAATTTCAGATCAGCTCTATACACATGATGACGATAAAAAGCTGATAAAACATGCTACTAGTATCTTCCTAGGAAAGAAGCTAACCATAAAGTTCATTCAAAGGTATGATTCCTGGGATGTGAATGTTGACAGAGATTGAGATTAGATCTTTTTAATGTTTTAAATGTGCAGTAGCCCTTACAAAAATGAGCATCTAGAAATTATTCTTAATCACAGCATTTATTTAATAGTAGAACAATTGTTCCATAGCTGTGGTTTGAGACAGAAACATTAGATAATCAAGTTTCTTAAGGAAGAAAAAAACCAGACTGTGTCTATAGTAAATGCAATTCTACATCTTGATTCAGTTATCAAAAATCTAATCATTAAAAAAAAAACACTGAGAATTTTTTCTTGGTTTGCTCAAACTAGAAAAAGCTTTACAAAATTAAAGTCATGAGAACACATATTTGTTAATTGAGAAGTTGATTTGTTAAAAAAATCCATAAGATCTTCCACTTTCACAATTTTCAACTTTTTTTCAAATTTTTTTCAACTCTCTCTCTTTAGAAAAACACAAATATGTTATTGTGTATTTGAAAATATTTACAACTCCAAGGCACCCACTTTTTTATTAATGGCACAATAATATATTGGCACACTGAAGAACAATGAAGCAATCATCATTTCAAAACAAAGGAAAAAAAAATCCAGCAATCAGCAGAATTTCCCCAAAACCAAAGTCTTTTCCCAAAATATACTCCCAGGGATTTCTTTCAGTGGTGTCAACCACTCAATATTCTAAAAATAATCAGCCAAAAATGTTTTTCTTTTAGAAAACTCCAAACTTTTGAGTTTTCCTTGCAGAGAATGTACTTTATCACAAAACAGGTAATTACTGTCACTATTAGGTATTTCCATGGAGAAGGAAAAGAGATGCTTTATGTTGTTACAATGAAGACTGTTTATTTCTAATCTTACTAGAATTATTTTTTATTATTGTTTATTTCTAATCTTGGAAGACTGGAACATACCACAGAACAAACCTTAATCTCATCCTTCACAAAAGTGGGTATTTAAAGACCATTTAATATACTGCCAAATAATTATAGTTCTGAATAAATTAGGTCAGTTCATATTTTACTATGGGGAGAAAATGTTCATATTTCCCTAACAGTCCTTCATCTTCCTGGAGAGTGTTGTGGGCAAAGAACTCTCATCTTGGGCTCTTCTCCATAGGCTGCAGTCCCTTCAGGGAAGCCCCTGACCCAGCATGGGTCCTCCATATTCCCTTAGATGCCCTGCTCTGTCACAGAGCTCCAGAGTGCATCGTAAGAGTGCATCTCCAGAACTGTTCCCCACAGTGACTCTTCTCTTTTGTTTCTCTAAATGCTTCTCTTCATTTTTTTCTTCAAACAAGACCTTTTTGTGTTCCCTCCCATGTTTCCACCTCCTTTTCTGTGTCCTCACATGCATTCTCACCTGCCTCCTCTCATTTTACCTTTTGTGTTTCCTTATATGTCTCATCCTGGTCTCCTGTGTGCACCAGGCACTACTTTCACCCAAATATGTCTAAGCAGATGTGCCTCATGATCCTCACACAAGTTAAACTTCGACTTCTGACAGGTTGCTTCCATCCCATCCACTGCTGAACCATCTGGAGACATCTGTGACTGGCACCAAATGCACCCTGTTACCCACCCCTACCTTGCCAGTGATGCCCAATACAGAGATGCACTTTTCACTCACCGGAATAACTGAGTCACCTGTGAATTTTTCAGGAGGCAATTCTGCGCTTCTGACTCCCTTCCGATACCATCAGGCCTGCCAACCCATTCTTCATGCACAATATTGCTGACTCACTGAACCATTATAAATGATGAAGATCTGACCTTTAAAATTGAATTTATCATGAACACCTAAATGAATTTTAAGTATTCCTCCTTTTCTACTCAAATGACTGTGCCAGACTTTGAGAGAATATGAAGTAATAAAAATATATTCTTCATTGTAACAGCTGATGACACAGTCCACTAATTGAATGTTTCACCTCCCTTGCTCCTAAGAATGTTTATTTACAAACTGACACATTGTCAAGATCTAAATTTGGTAGACATAGTCCTAACTTGCTGTATTTCAATTAGGAAAAAAAGAACAACACATTCTATGGAACTACATGCAAATTAATTAGAAAAATGCAAGAATTGCTGGACAAAGACAAATAATAACTTAGTCTTTACCTCTTGCTTGTTACTAAAGGAAAAATTCTCCTTGTTCCTTGTAGAGAAAGTAAATATTGTTTCATCTACCACAACTGAAAAAGGAATAAGCAGAGAAGTCAGTTTTGGTCAAATCAATGATTACATACTTTATCAAACTTCTACAATAATTGCTGAATATTACATATATATATGAGACATTAAGACAGTGTACCATATATATTTTCATAATAAATTATGTGTATTGCAAACAAAGCATGTTTGCAATATTGCAAACAATTGACATGCAATTCTTCCTTATATCCAAAATTCTTGATAAATGATAACAAAAGAAACTATCAGTCTATATTTTTTTCATTTATTTTATCTGTTACTTTATCTAAAACACATGGAGTTGACTCCACAGTCGTTGCCATTAGAAAAACCATAGGCTGTTACCAATAATATTCTGTTCCACTTTATTGCCACGTAATGGGCACTAATGTGATATATCTAAGCAAGACAGCTTTGAGAAATTGTTCTTAAAAATTTTGTCTCTCATATAAATTAAAGATTGAAACCTAATAATTTCACAAAGTATTCTTTACAAGAACTTATTTTCCAATGAGGCAGAAAATAGTACAAAATATGAAGGGCTTGGAATACAGTAGAATTAAAGAATGTAATTTATTTTAGTAAGAATAAAGAAAGGTAGAAGGAAAAAGAATTAAAACAATTTCTTTCAGACAGTATTTAATACTTTGAAAATCAATGGTGTAATAATTTTCAGATAATCTATACATACATAGTAAATAAAACAATAATAAAATTCTAATGACACTAAAAACACTACACTATTCCTATTTAAATACTTTACTCAGTTTCCTTATTTTGTTGTATTTACTGTGCTTGCATGGCTCACATGAGATGCAAACGAAGACAATACATTCATTTCTATATTTATGTTTCCATTATATGAAAAAGGCAAATAGAGAAGAAGTAGGCACTCCTCAGGGAAGTGTGCAACTCTTTTGTCTTTAATTGATATTTTTGGTTTATAATTCTAAACTTTTGATTTCACGAACTTTTTAGAGCGAGACAAATAGAAGGTATATCCTGTTAAGATGTTCTGGGCACGCTGATACAATGAGACAAGTTAAGGGAAACCTCACAAAGAAATAAATGCTGCTTTAAATGGTAAAAAGTAGTGCCGTGTGATGTAGAATCTAAACAGAAGAAATTCACCAAGCATCTCTTTTCTTCTTTTTCTCACAGTCAGCCTGGGCCCCTTGCTCTTCTCTCTCCCTTTTCTCAACACAGTTGCTGTTGACAGCAAAGCCACATTACCCTGCAGAAAGCCCTCTCGTCCTTCATTCAGCTGTGTGAGGTGTATAGTCCTGCAGTCCTCCCTGACAGTATCTTCCCACCCAACCCAAATTCACCATCTGCATCACTCTTCTCTGTGGTTTTGCTGGATCTTTCCTGTGTCTGACAGGGACAATGTAAATTCTTTTTTGATGGAGTTTTTCAATTATGAGCTGGTGTAAACTTGCTACTGCCTGAGGTGCCCTAACACCAATAGGCTGCTCAGATATTTCTCTGTGACATTTATTTGTAATATCTTATAAACTCTCATAGCTGCTGTGGCAATTAATTAATTAGTCTTGGCCAAGTTCTTTGAGGTCTTCAGGTGAAAACTGTGTGTAGCTTCATTCCTAAGGCTGCTGCTGATTATTCTTGTTTTGCAGCTGTGTTCCTCTCTGATTGTCACACACACCTTGTATCACTCCTACCCATCAATGAAACATCAGCCTCACTTGCCTTGTCCATCCACTCACGTCTGAGTGAGGGAGAAGTTGGGCCAGGGTGACAAAAACAGCTCATGGCACTGCTACAAGAAACACTGCCTCCTACCAGGCAGAAGAACTGATGGACAGAGAGTTTTAACAGCTTAAGGTGCTATTCTGGTCTCCTTGCATTGCAGAAATCTGAGCTGAGACATTTCTACACCTTTCTTTTTTCTTTTTTTCTTAAGAAAATATCAACTGTTGACACTCAAGAAACTATTCAGAAATTTTTTATTTAAAAAACAAAAACACACTACTGTGATTGTGCCGCATATATTATAATTTTTTTTATGTGCATCTGCACAGTGTTTTTTTTAGTTAAAATATGGAATGAGAATGGGAAAACTTTGCACTATACATAATCACAGGAGAGAAAAAAATGACGGAGAAGGAAGCTGGATCTCATTTCAGTGCAGAAAATGAATGAAAACTAGAACAGCTATAGCACCAGAAAAATGATCTTGTAAAACCAAACCTTTGTGTTCAGAAACTATGATTCAGCTTTGTCTCAGCCCAGCTGAGGTTTTCATTTAAGTAGTGGTTAGTGCTTCATAATCACTGTTTGATTCTGGATGGAACCGCACACCTTATCTGGTAGTCTCTGACAACATTGCACAAAAAATCCAACCCAACTAACATAAGTCAAATATCCTTTATTCTTTCCTGCTAAGAGATGCTTTTTTTCAAGTTCTTGGCAAGAGACAAGGGCTGACAATATGCCTGCCTTTGTCGCAGCCATGCTTCTTTCAAAATGACTGTCAGCCTCCAGACCCTCCAGATGTTCCAGTCCATAAGCTCTAAACTTGTACAAAAAAGTTTAAAACACAAAAGCTTCTTCCAATATACTGTTTTACTCTCCCTCATGTATCACTATCATTGTTTTTCATTACACGTGTCAGATCGTATTAACTCGCTAAACTCAATCGTTAGGATAATTAGGTTAATGTGCATTTATCGATCTCATTTTAGTTATTTTCATAATCTTGTGTTTTAATAGATTTTCTGGGATATTTCTGCATTTGTTCTATCTGTAAAAAATGCAATGAACTCACAATGTTTCTGTAGAAGAAATGTAAAAATAATAGTATTTCCAAGCATAGGTAAAAGCACTAGACTGCCTGTCATGGAGCAATACAGGAGCAGGAAGGCATTCATTGAGTTCACTGTGATTTATAATCAATATTAACTACATAATATACTGAGAAGCACAATACTCAGAGAAAAGGCATGGTTGTACTGTTCTTTTATCCTATGAAGGTCATAATAAGATGAGTGAAATTAGAAGAAAAATTGATGGAAGATAGTTTAAACTACAGTGAAGAAAAAACCCCATCTGTTTTGATGAAGAATTCCCTACAGAAATCTTGCTAAAGGACTGACCTCTATCGTAAATTTGCTTGAGAACTAGAACAGAAAGTTTAAATGAGATCTTTAGTGATTTCTGGCCTCACTGAAAGCTGGAAAATGACAATTATTCAATTTAAGAGTCTCTCTGTCTCAGAAAGGTAAGAAAAGGACTCTGACTTGATGGCTCGACAGACTAATGCTACAGCCTGTAGTCTCTCTTGCTTCTGAGAACTGCTGTTCTAAAGACTGCTAATCATGTCAACACATTTGTTTGTTGTGTCAAGTACTAGAAGGCTTTGTGAATTGATCTTGATTTCAGTTAAAGGGAAAAAGAGGAAAAAAAATGATAAAATTCCCCAAGGAATTTCCAAGTAGATGTATGAAAGTAATTTCACCAAGTAAAAATTCCCATAGAAGCTTTAAAGTGCCTTAATGTTTCTCCTAGTTTTGCTCACCTCTCTTAATGATCCCCCATAAATTTCCTCTCAGATGAATTTTGAAGTACTCTAGGCCAAGAAAGGGCCAGCACTTTGAGCTACCATCTTATAAACCTCAGTAGAGCAAGGAAGCTACCAGTACTAAAAATTCTTTTTTTGTTATCTTTATTAATTCTACATAAAGGATTCCTCACTGCACAGAGCTGCCTCTCTTAAGTTACTGCCACTATAATGAGCATACCTGTGTCATTCACAATGAAACATTCAGAGCAAATTAGGGAAACAGTGCCTACATGGTCAAGCAAAAGACATATCACTACAAATGGTGAAATGGTACTTAGGTGAATGTTAAATCAAAAAATAATGTCTATTCATTTCTAGTTCCCAGGTGATTATTTCATCACCAGTGTAGAAGAAGGTTTCATGAAGCCTAGGCTAGCAGAGACAAGGCTGTTGGAACAAACACTCCCTGCTTTTTCTAATCAATAGGCCTCCTTATTATGTTTTATCTTTGTTTCAGAATAGGTTAGTTTTTGATGTTAAAGCTTGTTCCTGCTTTCCCCTTCTAACCTTCAAATCTTAAAATAACATTAATGGTTGCCTTTTTCTACCATTCTTCCAAAACAATGCTCTAACTTCCATTATTTTCTGAAATTAAGGTAGATTAAAGACACAGAATGAAACATGAATTATCACAATTAGATTTGTAAATTTGATTTCTAAAGACCAATCCCCAATGCTTTAAAAAAATGCCAGAAAAGCTCTGAAGTACTGCCTGTTCCTTTGTTAACATTTCTTTTAAAGGTAGTCTCTGGATGCAGTTTCCCATGGCTCACCATTTTGTGCCGGAAAGGTCACATTTTTACTGAATGATGATTAACACAACATAACTGTCAACAATAATTAGGAATTGTAAACAACCCTACTCAATTTTAGCATTGAAGCCAGATACTTTCCAGGTACTTTAGAGGCAGATTCCCATAAGCATCAATTCAGAAAAGGCAACAGAGGATGTTGTGCTCATTCCCAGGGGAAGGAATGGGACAAACCTGTATTCACCAAGGCAGTGAAACCCAATTTAGCAGGCACCCATCTCAGATTCAAGCCCATCTTCTGATCACATTTTCAGGTCCGAATCTCCCCTAACAGCTGCTCACATTTCATAGTCCTTGTTCCATTGCAGCATTTCTCTCTCTTGCTGCCTCACCAGTTTAACTTACATTGTTCATCTGCACCTAGTATGGAAATGGGAGATGCTCAGGAAAGAAAGAGAGGGCAAATGTGGAAAATTATCTTTGACAGATGTTAAATAATTCTCATTTAGTGTTAATTTATTTAACTGGTTTTGAAAATTGAAAACTGTTGAATTTTTAAAACTTTTTTTTTCCATTGTTATGCTCTCATATTTGGATATTAAAGTACCAATCCTTTTCTTTTCCCTTCCTATTTCCATTTTTAACAAAGCTATTCATAGATTCAAATGAAACCATAAAATGAATGAACAATAAGAACAAAAGATTCCACAAAAATTAACAAAAACTGAAACTCTGGGAAATTTTTCTTCACAGATTTCTAGCAACTCATCCTCATATAAATTGAATGTAGTCCTACAGCATCCAAACTGGAAATTATGGAAGCCATCAAACATCAGAAGCATGCCAATTATTCAAGCATCCAGTTTTCTGCTTGGATTACATGTCCAAGAAGAAAAAACTCACTCAAATTAAATCCAATGGACACAGATGCACAAGATGTTTTCTTCTCTTTAACACAAAAGTATTGACAACGTTTCAAGTATTTTATCTCCTAGTTCAAGTCAAATCAGAACCAGAAGAATATTTACCATGTGTTTAATTACTCTCCAC
>JAWWMU010000106.1:89038776-89062130 GCA_035048155.1 Cinnycerthia olivascens | reverse complement strand
TGGGAAATTTTTCTTCACAGATTTCTAGCAACTCATCCTCATATAAATTGAATGTAGTCCTACAGCATCCAAACTGGGAATTATGGAAGCCATCAAACATCAGAAGCATGCCAATTATTCAAGCATCCTGTTTTCTGCTTGGATTACATGTCCAAGAAGAAAAAACTCACTCAAATTAAATCCAATGGACACAGATACACAAGATGTTTTCTTCTCTTTAACACAAAAGTATTGACAACATTTCAAGTATTTTATCTCCTAGTTCAAGTCAAATCAGAACCAGAAGAATATTTACCATGTGTTTAATTACTCTCCACTACATTTTCTACGTTCATATTTGCACATCTTAAATACCTAGAAAGTTTGTTTTGAAAGTTTGCTTAAAACCATCCTTGCAACAGACTATCAAAGAGAACAGATTTGAGCTTAAACATTACTTTAATTTCCATCTGTTCTATGATGCTGCAAATATTTCAGAATGCATTTGGCATAGAACACTGCAAACATTATTCTGCAATGTCCATTATGTAACAAATGTGCAAGCAAGCCAACAATAAAGTGGCACACGACTTTTGTCAATATTCCTGTACATTACATAGCCCAACTCTCAAATAGGGTGGAAAAAAAAAAAAAAAAACAAGAAAAAGAAAAATATAAGATGTTGAACATCTGGTGGAAATGAATTGTATAATTTCACTCTTTCAAAAATTCTCATTATGACAAAATAAACATCCTATTTATGTAACAATGACTTTTTAAAATCTCAAATTTTTCACATACAAAAATAGTAATGCATATTGTAGGTCTTCCACTAAAACGTACAAGGAAATATAAGCAGGTAAAAATGAGAACACTTCTAAAATCTGTTTCTCTACATCAAACTCCCATACAACATAGCATGCTAAAAATATACATATTGTTGTTTTTTTCTTTTTTTCCAATTATGAGGTATACAAATCTACAAGGATCTTTTATTTTGCTACTTTTCTAAGCAGCTTTTTCAAAGGACAAATTGCATCCTCCATGCTTGCTTTCTTAGAGTTCAAGTAGGACAGTACTTCCTTTAATTAAATTCTAAAAAATATGTCCTACTTGCCCCACAGAATTTCATGGTGTTTACTTCTTTGTGTTACTTACTATACCTCCTGACCCAAATCTGAAAGATTAAGTTCCCTCAGGAAAAAGGAATCTCAAAGTTTTGATAAAGACACAGTCAGAACAAAGCTCCAGCTGCAGAGAAGTTAACCTCTTGGCAGGGCTTAATATAATTCTCCTTTGACTTCAGGTTGATAGCAAGACGTTGTTCTATGCCCTATGATATCGTGTGCTCACAGGGGTCATGTGTCACACAGATATTCTTGCTTGTATTGAGTGGCCTTTTAATTGTCTGTCAGTTCTGTCTGGGGTCCCGCCTGTGTACACTCCAAATGCAAATATGAAAAGCATGAAAGGTGGAGCAGAGCCCGTCCTTTCATGTCTGTATCATTTTTCAGAAGAACTGAAGCTAGCCTGTCACTACATTACAGCTCATGCATTAGACACTCTTGTTTCACAGTAGCACAAATCATAGTGGGAATAGGGGCCAATCTGTCAAGCAAGGCTTCCAGGCAAATTCTTGTTCAGCACAATAGGAAATGGTACAAAATTCTTTTCTTCAACCTCTCCCTAAGAAAGGTTGCAGGACCTCTACCAATGCTGACAGTTTGCCTGAATATGATGCCCTGATGATTCATACCATGGTGCCTCTGTTGCCTTGTCTCAGGGACAAGCTGTAAGATTTTTTTTTTGTTTGTTTCCTTGGGTAGAGAGCTTTGCTTTTTGTCATTTTGCAACACTGAACTCCAAGTTTAAATTGTTTTCGCATTATTTCCCTCCTTAAAAAAATGCCCAATAGTCTCCCAGCTCATTGTGCTTTCAAATTGTCTCCATAGGATATAGCAAGAGATGGCTTTTGCATAGCTAACTCAAGATATTAATCATACAAAACCAAAAAGTATAGCTAAGGATCACTACCTACTAAACATCAGAAATTACTATTCTGAAATCAACATGAGGCTTTCCATGCACCCTGTAAAATATCTGTAATAGAGTTATTTCTGTGCACCTGAGTGCAAATAACACTCATTATTTTCAGTGGACTTGATGTGGATGCAATGAATTAATTCTGAAGATGACCTTTTTTGCTGTTCTGTGTACTTGCTAGCATGAGTCTGTGCTTCTAGACATGGAACTAGCTCTTGTGAATGAAACAGAGTCTGAGGTGGCTCTGTGTCTCAGAAAAATCCCCTAAATTGGTAGTTAATTGCAGAGATCACCATCAATTGTGAGTTCATTCATGCTGTTTCCAGGTCCAGTGTTTCCCCTGACTCAATTCTTATTCTTGGTTCCACCTCTACACTTTCTGAAATACTCTGTTAGAGTGGGTACCTGGAGAATTCTCTGAGGCCAACAGATCACAGTGCCACCACTCTGATTAGGGAGGTGCTGGTCTATAAATATTCTCACTGGAGTCCAACTTGGGTGTTTTGGGTGTCAGTCCTATATGGGCAGTGTGTGATTGCATCTGTACGACAAAATGTCACTTCTCTTCTTATAGGCAATTTTAAATATTAATGAGTCAGAAATAGCAGTGAAAATAGCCTCTCATTTTGAAAGCTTTGAGTTTCAGTATGTTTCCAGTGACATACGTTGAAATTAAAAGAAAAAAAAACTTAGGAAGTTGTCACTTGTGACCTTTGTTTGCCCTTTTAAAAAGTGATAAAGTAAGTGTGTATATTTGGATTCATCCTAATAATACACAGACCTCTGCAATGTGAACAACTGAATGATTTTTTGGTTTAAATTACTAACATGTGTGTTCACATGCTCCACTATCTCTAATGAGCAGTATTGTGTGATAAACACTTTTATAGCTACTGATGTGTAAATTTATATACGTACGCAGTCAGTATTAGGCTGCACTATAATGAACAGTTGATTTGACAAATTGTTTGGAACAGGCATTCGAAAACCATTGTCTAATGAATTTCTGTGGGCTGAGCCACATGTCTCCTTTTTACTCAACTTGTTTCTAATAACTTATGTCTTTGGACTGTGAATTCTGTAGTTGGTTCATATCACTGAGAGGAGTCTCACTGTTGAACTAAAATGGAAACAGCAGGCTCAAGTTCTGCAGCCTTTTTTCTGCCAAATACCACAGTTATTTTAAGGCGTTTGCCAAACCACTTATGAAAATTTCCATACAGGAAAAAAGGGATCCAGTAAAGTTGTAAATCACCAGGCGAATATTCTTCTTTTGACAACTTTGGTCTTCTTGTGGTCTGTAAGAGAGCAATGAGTGGTTGAAAGAAGGCATGATGATTTGACTTTTCATTGTTCGAATCAGTTCACTGGCAGTCAGAAATTTTCAGGAAGCCAGCACTGATACACGTGCAAATTCTTTTCAAATGTGGGGGGAAACTGTCAATTCAAGAACTGTACCATGGCTTTACTTGGGTCTAACAAACTCCAGATCAGTTACAATCATCATAAGTAGTCATTTCATGGCAGCAGGTTGTGTCTCTCATTTTGCCTACTGACTGCTAAATTAATTCAGTCCGCTAGAGAATATTAAAGGATGGAGGTGGTTTAGCAGGATGATGAAGAGCAATTACATCAGCAGACTAAATTAGCCAGTGACAGCTTTTAATTTCTACAGACAACTATGTTTACTTTTTGAGCCCACTAGCGAACTCAGTCTTGAATGACGTATTTGGAGCACATCAGAGATTTTCTTGAGCACTGCACAATTCCTAAAGAATAAACTTTCAATATTCACTTACATATTTTGTTTCAGATGATAGCATTCTGATACAAACTGAAGATGACCATAATTTTCCTTCAAAAAGACAACCTTCCTATCAAACATCCAGCTAGCAAATTCCTCATTGGAAAGTTCCTTTATCAAGATTGTATGCAAGAGACAGAGCTGTTTTGAAAGTCAATAGCTTAAAAAAATCTGCACTTGCTGTGTGTTTTTTAGATGCAAGCTTCAAACTGTCAGAGTTGTGATATTGTTGATAAGGCTGACCAGGGATTGATGCCTAGAGGGGAGGTCTGAGTTGAAATTATGAGGCAAAGCTTGAATTTAATTCTCTTGGTAGGACAAGCAAAGACAGAGGAGACTATGCAGTCCTGTTGCTATCTTATTAATGGCTTATCTATGATGATTACTGGTTACTAAATGTCTTCATTTTCTAATTTAAAAGACATATTCACGTTCCAGTTTTCAGCAAAAATATATTTATCACTTTATTAGGTTTTTTCATGTAGAAAATTAACTATCAAATCAGAAGCTAGATCTAAATATCCTACAATACCTTACTGAGATATAAGTTGAAATTACTTCAAAACTGACTGTTAACCCACTTTCAATAATTATAAAAACGAACATTGATATTTGTGAAAAAATATTTATTTATGTTTCTTCAAAGATGGTCCATTAAATTCCCAATTTAATCTCATCACTATGGAGTCTGTGAAAAAATTTTCTCTCATATTATTCTTCCAACTCGCTACAGGGTCAAGAGAGACACCCCAAAAAGGCCAGCATAACAAAACTATGCCTTGAGTATTCAACAGAAAAAAAGACCTACCGAAAAATACTATCTTTCTAGGAAATGTGAAGCCTTAATGCTGGCATGTCAGCGCATACACAATGTGAGCAAGAAGGCAGCCCTAAATTTCAAATTCAGGAAAATTCAAACTATTAACCCTGTATTAGCACAAACTGACATTCCAAATTGCTTCTCGCCAAAAATGACCCTCAGAAGCAGAATCAGTTGAAATGTTTTGCATTAAAGTTTTTAGTTCACGGGGTTCATTTCACAGAATTGTGAAAACATTGTGGTTATCTTTTCTGGGAGCAGGATACAAGTTCAAATACTATGATGTCACCACACGACTTGGTGGGAGTTTTCTTGTCTCGGCTTATTTTCATTCCACACCACAAATGAGTGTGTGAGTACTGAGTGAAGGTTGTTATTGAAGCCATACTTTCTGAATGCTGTCCTTTCCAGCCTATTCAACCACCTATTAAAGTATAAAATTCTGACGCAGCGTATACTGTACCAGTTTCACCCACAGAATGAGTTCTCAGAGCACTGAGAAAACCTCTGGCCTTTCTCATCTGTCTGTGAGGTGAGGTGTGACCAATGTGCCAGAAGAGTCCAGTTTGGCATGAGCACATGAGGTAGGAGTGGCCATACAGTATCCTGATGTTTTGAGAGATCAAAGGCAGCTGCTGGCACTCTTTTGTGTATGCAAGAGGAAATCCTTCCACAAAGTATGATCCATCCACAACATCCCTTCTGTTAGTGTGACCTCAGCCAAAGCAAAGTTTTCATGACTGGCATAACACTCAGTGACTTTATTCTTGCAGATTGGGCTTCTGTTGCTTTTGGTACTGTATAAACATACATATAAATTGCTACACATAAATAGTTTATATATAAAATAGAAAAATCTGTAGAACAGAGGGCCTATGTAGGACAGAGTTCATGTAAAATATTCTAGTTTTAAAAGTTATGAAAAGCTTATGTTTTGAGGCAGTAACTCCATACACCCAAAAGCAAGGAAAAACCAAGGTTGTTGATGCAAGCAGCTAATGATAACAATGTGATATTAAGGCAATGATACAGATTTTTTTCCATCTTACTCAACATTGTAAACTCAGTCTTACTGTTCAATCAGTTCATCTTATGGAATAATTTATATGAATTTATAGAATTTCTGTGAAAGTAAGCTTTTGAGGACTAAAATTCAAGTCATGAGAGGGAGTAGCAAAAATGAGTATAGACCTAATAACTTTTCAGTGGTTGACTTAATTCATGACACATATAAATTAGAGATGATAACCTAAAGCACTGGGGAGAAATTATTTCTTCATATGTGTACATAATAATTTTATACACTTGATTTGTTTTAATTCCTACTAATTTTATGTAATTTTCAAGAGCAACATATTGAAATCTCATGA
Source organism: Cinnycerthia olivascens (assembly GCA_035048155.1). Classification (NCBI taxonomy): domain Eukaryota; kingdom Metazoa; phylum Chordata; class Aves; order Passeriformes; family Certhiidae; genus Cinnycerthia; species Cinnycerthia olivascens. The sequence continues at coordinate 89,056,114 of JAWWMU010000106.1, read as the reverse complement.
TTGAATTTCTAATAAAAATATGAATATATAAAATAAAATAAAATCATAAAATAAAATTCTGCTACCCATTAGTGTATGTTTAATGTCAGTTTCACTGAACCAGAACTAGTACCCTCAGCCAAAAATAGCTGGGTGGAAATTATTTTCAAAATGTAAGCAGAAAAGTCTTGGTTTGTGGTTCGGGCTTGCTAATTTGGCTGGGACTTTTGTTTATCTGTGTTTTCTCTACAAGGACTTAGAAAGATATAGGAATAGAAAACAGAAAGTATGTTTTTTGGTAATTTCTAATACCTTCTTCCTTTTTTGTAAAGGAACAAGCTCTGTCACTGGAGTGGGACTGAATGCTAATCAGGATTGCATTGTGACTATCTGTTATTAGAAAAGCATTTCTAAATGTTAAGATAGGCTTAAAGCACAGAACAAGATTGTGGCATAATGAGATATGCTACGAGTTTAAAATAGTTCCACAAAACTGCAAAAATTGGTGGAACAACATTAGATTATGGCATGCTGATAATACAAGAAAGAAATATTTAATCAGAAAGAAAATCCTTAATTGCTATGTTGTTTCCATAACACATAACTCTGTCTACCTCAGCTGCCTCTCAGTTGCATAACTGTATTCATGACAAGGAATTATTTTCTCCTGTAGAATATGAAATAGCATATTCATGTAATTAATTTCATTAAGAAACCCATTTGTTAATTTCTACTATGTTCATGTGTGGCAACTGTCTTCAAAATGGGGCACATACCCTTCCTTAACCTTAATTTATTTGAGTGCCCATAGGCAATTGAAAATGTGGTTTGTGATTGATTTTTAATGTTTTTCTGTTCTTTTTTTATTATTATTCCTATTGACTGATGGGAAATAAATTTTATGTTGATTGGGCAGGCATTTACTTAGAATGGAAGAGAAGAGAAATATTTCATCAAAATATGAAGGAAATTTTGTTATGATCCTTGTTACACTCTACTGGCTAACTTTTTTTCTCTTTTATTGGATGTTTTTGTAATGTATTTTCAGTTACTTATACTGCCATTATGGGTAAGCATTTGCTTATCATTTTAGCCATGGCACCCTAAAATATCATATCCTAGAGTCATAACCTATGGAATTTAATAAAAAGAACAAAAACAAATATACCATTAGAATAAATCCAGAAATAATTTACATTATTGGTTACATTTTATCAGTTTTCCTTGTTCTTACTATGCAGCTTCAGCTGCTGCCTTCTTATGTCAGTACAGGAAGGACAATCATCATCCTTCAGATTTCAAGTCATAATCCAAGACATTTTGGCCACCAGTTCTTCAGTGTTCAGGAGAATACATCTTCCTTCACTTTGAAATATTTTAAGACTGGTCCCATGTTCACACAGGAGAAAATAATTCATATGGGAATGTGACCTTTAAAAGCAGACATATATTGTCACAATAAAGGGATGACGGAAATTGCTGCAGTGGAGATTCAGAAAATTCAGCCTTTGCTACTACATTTAGTGTTTGTTATGGAAAGTGCAAATGAATTGCCTTGGGCATGGATGGATGGACAGTGGAATCTGGAACATCTTATGTTGCAGCAAAAGTGAAAAGCTTTGCTTACAGGCAAAGGCATTTGAACAACAGAGTTTCAGTAAATTTAATTGTTCACTACTGCTTATAATTCTCCTAACATATTATTACTAGGATGAAATAAGTGCACTTATAACAATGAATTAGTCAAATCTTAATCATGTCTGACACCTTCACTAAATGTTCAGTGACAATACTGGGGTCTCTCAGATCAGAAAGGAGCTATATGTGGAAGAGATAATTTTCTCACTGAATGTTTTTATTTGCCATTTGAGTAATCTCACCACGTAGATCAATTAGCAAGTTACATTTATAAAACTGTTCTCATTTTTAGAAACTCATCACCAGGATTTTGTAAATCAGTGGTAAAATTTAGCAAGATGTTAACATAAAAAAGTATACAAAAAATAAAATTATGTAAGTTCATATTAAAAAAAAAGCATATCCACAAACTTGTAAAGTGTAAATTGTGAAAAATGGTAATAGATATGAATAAATGGGGTCTTATTACAAAGAGCAGGAGCTGGGAACTGAAGTATAGAGAGATATGATATCAAATAAGAAAGTCTTGTTGAACATAGACCTTTTCCCATCCTTGTCTCTAACATATTTTTTCCTCAAGCCATGTTAAACCCTGCTACCATTGCTAGTTTGAAAGATGTGCTTTATTAACGCTTATGAAAAGCTTACCTTCCAAAAGTAGCTTTGCTAGAAGAATTATCTAGAAACTGTTCTGAAGTCCCTAAGTGACAAACAGTGCGGCATGCTCAGGAAGCAGTCTGTGAAAGGGCCATTGCATTTTGCCTCTAATCATCTTATTATAAACACTCTTGTTATGCTATTCAAATGTTGCTAACCATTGTGTTTGTTATCCTATTGTGATAAGGGCATTATTGCTGTACATATAATCATGCTTTTGTTTGCCTTAGGATTTTGAGGTTCCTATTTAAGTAAAAGTATTTATGAAGGTTACAATTTAAAGAGCTGTATTACTGTTTCTTCAAACAACAGTAATCAGTATATAGGTTTAGTCCTAACAAAGGAAGACAACATTTTTCCTGTGCAAATATTCAGCCATGTTTTAACCTTGGCAATCAATGCAGCATAGTAACAAAACTGGTGTACAAAACTTGAGATTTAAGACAACAAATATTTACTGTAGTTGCTTCAAATCTTTCAGTACACAACTGACGTCTTTACTTTTATGCTTTACTAGTACCATATGAAACTTCATGTTGAGTGACTCTGAGAAAACCCTGTTTCATGTAACTTCATAGCAGACCATGCATGTACAGCTGAAAACTGCTGGTGTCATTATGATTCTTTGTATTTCTTTGCATTCTGTAATTCTAATGAAATTTTACACCCTCCTTTTAGTAACTTTGGGCCTCAATCTGGCATAGGTCTTGAGTTAAGTAAGTCTTCGCTTTAGCTGTGCATGTAGTAGTTCAGAGGAACAACCGGTGGTGTGGAATTTAAACAGTTAAACACGTGCTTAAAAGGCTTTGCTGGATCAGGGCTATATCTGCCAAGCAAGCAACTCCAAGGCTAGTAAGTGTCATGGAAGTTTGAGGAATTTTCCTTCTATTTGCTTCAACCTCTGTACGGTTATATTATTATTGAACAAACACTGTAGGCACAAAAGAGGGGAAATCGTTCTCTCCATAGTGTTCGCTCTTTGTGTTCATACATGAGGGTAGATTCTCCTGGGATTAAATGGATTTCTGCATATGCATATAGACACGTTATAGGAAAAGTGGTAGCAATGTGTTAATACTTCACCATTTTATTTTTCTAATCAATTTGATCTTTATATAATTTATATTTTGTACATGAAACCTCTGTAGTTTCGTATGCTCTCCTGCTGTTCTTGGATACAAGCATCACTAGTGGACCTCTGCCTTTGGCTGTCAGCATTCATAAGCAGTTTCCTGCAATCATTCAATTGTGCAGATACTTAAACAATGACCAAAACATTCCAAATAGCTGTTGATTCCTGGGTCAGTTTAAAGCAGTTAAATAAATATCCCTAACAATTTTCAATAGTGTTTGAGTTCTTTCTGTGTTACAACAGGATAAGTGGAGCTGTAAAAGGATAAAACTTTATTGGAGACGTAATTATAAACCAGAGTCTTCATAAGAAAATTTCACCCTCATATTTTTTCAAGATATTCAGTCAAGATGAAAGCCATCTTCCCAAAAATGTGATCTGCTAGGGCTTGATCCATCAGCAAGGAAAAGCTCTTCACTGGTGCCACCAGCACAAGAAAATACTAAAATGTCTTCTTTAGAGATTTGTACAAAGATAAATTTTGATGAGCATTTTGAGATTGGACAAGGTGAGATCTGTATGCTAAATTATAAGTTTCTTTCATTCACTCTCCATTTGTAGTACACACAAATGTGTAGCACACTGGTATTTAAATACAAATAGTCAGTTTGAAGGAGTTCATCCAGAAAGGTGTTGAGCTCTTGTGGTCCTTGCTTAACTTGGCTGAATGAGAATTACAGATTCTTCCTGGATCAAGCCCAGAGTGTAAGGAGGATTAGCAGCAACTTTTTCCAGAAGTAAAATGAGACTGAGTCTTCTCTACTCTAAATGTTTGAAAGATTTACAGTAGTGACATATGCCAGGCCTAAAAATCTATTCAAGTACCAGTAAATTCACGTCCTTTTCGTGTGCTTTAAAAGTATCATGATATCAATTTCTTTTGGCAAGGAATAACTAAGAGTAGTCTTTTCCTGCATTCCATGAAAGTTATTAGTCAAAGTAATAGTTTATTTTTTTACCAGAAAAATAAACCATAACACACTCAGGACTGCAGTTCACTAGACCATAATTCTACTTTGTTTGACTTACAAAGTGCTCTATATTTTGAAAAATTGTTCTGTAATGGATGAAGGATTTGTGAAAAGTTCTACCCTACATTAATTTGCTAGCTCTATTGGAATTGCCACTGAATGAGACCACCAAGAATTATCTTCCAAGTCTGTGCTATCAATGAGATAGCATCATATATAAAAGAACTTATGCTGAAAACAACTTCAACTGCCCTGGTCAATCTTTGATTACAATGTCAAAACAACACTGAGTTAAGCAGACTGCTATAGACATTGTAGATCCTCCAGATGAGGGAAACCTGAAAGAAAGGGCTGTAGCAGAGTAATAAAAAGAAAAGTTAATGAAATTTTGTTTACAAAAGATGCAAAATGTAGATACTGTGTAATATCATGTATATGGCATTCAAAACTGTCCATATTCTTCCTTAATAATTATGGAGTACACCTAAAATTAATTCAGTTCTTATAGTAATTGACTAATTAAAGCTCAAAGCAAAAGACTGATATGTATGTATGGGCTGTAGGTATATAACACACATCATAAAGACTATATTCCATCATTATATGTATTTCTGAGGAATTTAGTAGAATGCACTTTTTTAATTTCTCAAGGAAAAAAATTCCATTTTTGTCCTCTTATATATATATATATAGATATACATAGCATCACTGTATTAATTTTTTTCAAAGTCTAAAGAAATAACATAAGCATACATACAGAAGTAAGCACTTTGGGTCCACCTCTTTAAACGACTTTAAATGACTCCTGAAAAATTCATTCTTAAGAAAATTCTTTGTCTCTTAGAACAGATAAGATGTGGTTGGAAATGCAACAGCAGTGGATTTTGGGATTTTTCTTTGCAACACAATTTTATTTCCTGTGGACAGTGCTGTAAATTTTAAAAGCATCGGTGGTAAAAGTCTTTAGCACATCAGTCACGAGACAGCAAGACACAAACTCTAATGAAAATAACAGGATATGTGCAGTTTAACCTCATCTATTTCATAAGCAATATTTACAGTGACCCTCCCCACAAAACAGGAGTACTATTTAGTGAATTCTGAGAGGTTTTGTGGGTTTTGGTTGTTGGTTTGGTTTTTTTTTTAATCTAGAATACTTTCTACCTACTATAATTTTTGTTTGCACATGAAGTTACCTTAACAGTAGCTGTTTCTCAATAATTTTGTCTATGTATAAACAGTAAGCAAATGACAATATTCTTGAAAAGGGGTTTCAGAATTCTAATGAATAAACATTTTCTACATAGTTGTTAAAGCACTCCAAATTTTTGCTTTTATCATGCTTTAAGAACATTAATTGTCTGTGTTCTGTTGAGAAGCAAAGAAATTTTCCTTTCTTTTTGGTAGAGAAATTCCATGTTCCTCTTTATTGGCTAGTGAACTATAGAAAATTTTTGGCATTCTAGTTCTCAGAAACTCTCTTACTTATCTAGAATTGAGTTTCTCATATCTTTCTTAGACAGATATCTTTCTATGGCTTTCAGTAGAGCAGAAGACAAAAAACAGATATGCCCCCAGAAGGGGACTTTGAAATAACATCTATTTCAAAGTATTATGAAGGTAAAATGTTAAGTTTCAGAGGGAATACATTTGTGAGCAGGAAAAAGGTTCTCTGATCACAGATGTGTGAAAATTTGTTGCATGGCTCTGCTACTTTTTTAGCAAATGTCATTTCAACATACCTGGTGTGCAAAACAGAGTGAAACACTACCTCTTATTTTTACCCCACCAAAGACAAACAAAAACTTTTCAACCCACTTATATTAAAATAATATTATTTAAATTGTGAAATGAAGCACTTGAGAGATGGAAATGCCAGAAGGCAAGTTATCCATGTAATGTTAAGTATAGTCTCCTACAAAGCATGTTCATAATATAAGGTACAGTTTCAGAAGTATCTAGATATCTTATGAAGCAGACTTTTAATGGTACTCTGAATTCCATAGGATTTCTGCAATGATAAAAATCTCATCAAAAATCCTTACTCATACCACATTTTTTCAATGAAACTATACCTTTATCCAGGGCACAAAATTCACATCAGGTCATATGAAGCCAATTTTCATCTACACAGGATAATCTTTGTAGATGTGAATACTTCACAAAAAAATACACTCATTTTCCTGGTTATCACATTACTGCAAAAGTAAAATGAAAATCACTTTTTCACTGGCTGGAGCATGGAATATGGAACATACTTAATGTACTGCGAGTTCAATTTCATCCAGAGAAGTTTCAAAATTTTAATGTTCCTAGGTTTTATGTGATTGTTTTGTTTCTCCTCCCTTTGCTTTCTACTTTAAACTGTTTCTTTGAACAAAAAACAACATTAATTGTGGTCAGTAAAGCAGCAGTAATATGTCTACAGTTTTGTGGATTTGAATTTTTTATTACAGGGAGGCTAGTCCAATGTCAGCAATTTTTATGATGATGTGAATTATTCCTGTTGCAAAAATATCTCACTCTCTTCTAACAATATTGGGCTTTTTCTTCTCTACACCTTAATTCTTGAAGAAGATTGACTGTCTGTTGTTTAGCAGAGAATTAAAAATTCACTCTCACTGCAAGAACTGCAGTGAACACAAGGCTTTAGATTTGCCTAGACAAGAATTATGTGTTCTGGCATTGTTTTCAGAGGTAAGCACAGAAACCCCAGTCCTTGTCTGCTTTCGAGCAACACCAAGACAATGTCAGATACATACTTTAATTACTCATTAATTTGAAAATATTATTGTTATTCGCAAATATTCAGCACAGCTTGAGACGCCTTCTGCTCTGTAAGTCTGAGTACCACTGTGGAATCAGAAGGAAGGCTCCATTAATGCTTGGATAAACTGTTCAAAGGGATGGTGGATTCAGGTAGTTTGCTTCACAATATGAAACAAACCATCTGATATTTGTCTGTCCCTTGTTAAAATTCTGTTCAGTCACTTTTCTTTCAACCTCTCATCTCAGTTGTTTGAGTATGCTTGGCAGGAACTGTGACAAAGAAACACTGACAAAATTTCAATAAAATATGACTGAATCATAAAAGAGATGAAAGAATGAAGTTGTACCTTGTGAAGCATATATTTGAATGTAAAAGGAACATGCTTGCCTCTTGTATCACTCAAATTATTTTAAAATATATCCAGCCAGGATCACCTATGGTTCAAAAAAAAAAAAAAGATTGAAAGAAGGCTGCATCTGAAAACTTTGATTCAACTGCTTAATGAAACTATCTTTTCTGAACAGAATTTTTTGAAAACTATCATTTAGAATTTCATTATCATTTTCTTTATTAATAAATGCAAATACTTTAGTGGCTGGAGGGTTTTGTTTCTGACTTACTAGAGAAAAGATAGACTCAGCCAAGCTGGATGATTATTGGAAACATAACCTCTACGTCCTGTTTTCTGAAGCCAAATAATTAGATGCAGACAAATATTTCCTTGGATATATCAGTTTCAGAATACAAAAATCTCTGCCTCAGTCTAGTGCAAATAGTGTTCTGCCAGGATTTTATATTTATATGTCATTTTCCCAACATTTTTAGCCAAATATGTGCATAGACTATTATGCTTCTGTGGTATTTGGGCAGCATTGCAAACTTTGACAGTTCCATGAAGATTAAGCCAGTGTGAAGGTGGAGTGACAGAATGAATCGTCTTGGAATAGACAGACAGACAGATAGATAGATAGATAGATAGACAGACAATAGACAAAACTCACATGAACACTGAAGTTGAATGAACTCATCTAATTTAAGATCTCCACAGAGCTGTTGGGACCAGTCTGGACTTTGCTGTGATGGTCATATTCTTGTGCACAGGATATTTTTGCCTTTCCTTTTTTTTCTTGTCTCCCACTGACAGTCTAGCACTTACAGAAAGGTCAAATGGAAAGTCACTTAGCTTCTGGAAAATAGTGTTTTCCAGATACTCAGCCATCATATTTTTATTTTTGCTTATGACCTTATATTCTTTAAATTGTGCAGGCTTAAGACGACTTTTGAATTTAACCCCATCCTCAAATAAGCTGTATTCAATTAAAAAAAAAAACAAAAACCTTTTACACTGTCCTGATTCAAAACTAGGTTAAAAGGTAAATTGTGTGAAAAAATGTTTAAGAGTTACAATTACATATTGTCTCAAAATTAACAATGACTAAACATTTTTTACATAAAACAAAATACTCTAAAAAAAAACCTCTTGAGTTTGGCTAAACAGTGCAGCTCTCAAGCTAAGATCTGTCTAGTTGGCCATTCAGTGCAACAGAGGTGCAACTAATACAGATATGGGTGAATAGCTGAAGCAAATAACATTTATGGTGAAAAAAAGGAAGCTAATACAGAAACTTGACATTCATTTATATCTTGGATTTGTCTCCTTGATTCCTGGATATTATGCTTTTTCCAATGGATAGAGATCTGTCTTTTTATGTCGTTATGTTTAGAAAACAACAATGAATAACGCAAATAGGAGAGAAATAGATTCAGTACTATATATTTCCAAAATTTAACCATATGAGTAAGAATCTTTTGTGATAATTCTTCCCACAGAGAATAAATTTTCAGGTGGATTAAAACTTTTATTTACAGTAGTGTGCTGTATATTGCTCATCAACCCCTTGGATACAATAAATCCATATTTAATGTATTTTATGCTTTCCAGTAGAAATTTTTCAAAAAGGAGCAAATTACTTTCATGAGTCAATCAGTCTTATGTGTCATATGGGTCACTGTCATACATGAGGGGTTTGAGATCCTCCCTGGGACATTTTCTTACATTGCTTGTGCATATTTTTTGTAAAGATGGTCTGCTTTTTTCAATGTTTTCACCAGCATCTGTCAGTATCCAAGTCCACAGAGCCATCTTATTTTAAAGTACTACTTTATTGTATCAAAATCTATTATTACATTGTGTTATTTTAGATTATGCCAGGAGGTGACAGAATGTCAACAGATGAAATACTATAGTGCTAACTCAAAAGCCAAAACAAAAAGTCTGATACAGATAGTAATTTGTGTCAAATTTATTTTATCTGAATCATTATGAACCAGAACATGAGGACTCAAGAAAGCACACATTTTCTCCCCTATGGCAACCTAATGTAAATGTGAACAGTAGCATGTCATTATGTCTCACATGGTGAACAAGAACAGAGAGGAGAATAATAAGTTTCAGGGAAACTACAAGTCAGCACAAACACATCTTCAACCAGTGGTATAACCTCACTACAGACAATTTGCTGCAAACATTAACAAGGAAGTGCTGATACATTGCATTACAAAGTTGTTAATAAGACAAAGTCAAATAATATATTTTGATGCCCTGTTCTTAAATTACAATTTCAAAATGGAAGCTATCTAACACCACCTAGAAGTGATGGGGCCATCACCAGGAAGCCTCAAAAGACTCAGTTGTAAACAAAGAGTGGTCATCTTCTGCAAAAATAGAAAAAGCAGATACTGATCTGCAAAACACTTTAGACACCATAATTAGAGCTGAAGGCAGGAACAGACACATAATAGAAATAAATATGTAGGTACTTTGTGTTCTCTACAGGCAGTAGGAGGTACATCCAAAGTAAATCAAGCTAGCAATGCTTTAAGAAGGTAAATGACTATTTTCTCATCAGGTCATCATCGTACACCACAATTATTTTTTTTCACAGTAGCTGCATAAGACGACATCCTGACTAGATGAAATAACTGTCTCTGAGTTTGCTGGTGCTTCAAAATATTTCCCATGTGACAGGTGGCTTTGGTCCTCTTCCATTCTTCATCGCCCTGGGAAAACAAAAAGCAAACAAAAACTTTATATATGCGAAAAGCCAAGTATATAAGTTTTTGAAAAAAATTTCCCCAGATGTCAGCAAAATTGTTTACAGAGGGTAATTTGCTCGCAGGAAGATTCCTACAGCTCGATGTGTCTTCTTAATCACATTAACGTGGAAACAGACGCTCATAAAGCAATGCATACTCCATTAGAAATTAAATCCACATGAGAAAGCTAAATTCTGAGGCACTTACTCTTTTAACAAAATCTTTATCTGACAGTCTCCTATTGAAATCAAAGGAAATGTGCTGGAGTAAAGCATTTAGAATTTACTCAATAGTACAAGCTAATCAGAACACACTGTTATCAGAAAGACTAATTACATAATATCACATAATCCATATTTTTTAATTTTACATTCATATAAACATCCATATCTTTTGCATACTATCTATGACAGAATATATTTATAAAACTGTGCATCTACAAATTATTACTGGATCTAAATGCCAAACATCAATAAGACAAAAACACCCTTATCTTTTTTTTATGTTAGAATATTTTTTTCTCTACTACTTATGTGAGAAAGTAAGACATTTCTCAATCAAATATCTGGAGCCTTTACTAGGATGAGAGAGAATAAAGCCTAGGAAATTTGAATCACCATCACTGGAGACAAGTAAAAGATATCTAGATGTCATGGTTAGGGAAATTCATGATTTAGTAGTGGACTTGGAAGTGCTGGGTTAATAGCTGGACTCGATGATCTTAAAGGTCTTTCTGGCCTAAATGCTTCTATGATTCTATAACCAAAAAATAGGTTCCACAGAGATAACACTATTAAATGGACTTTTGGTTCTGGGTCCTTCTGCTTGGCTGGATTTCAGTTCTGGGAACAGTGCCCCCTGCACATGGGTGGTCTCTACATCGCCAGATGGAAAAAGGGCAAATCCTGCCACATCCTGGGTTTTTAGCTGAGGGTCTTTCCTAGGAACATGGAGCAGTTTGGGGATTATTCCACCCACCTGTCCCCCAGGTATGCCTCCTCTGAGACCAAAGCACACACATGATATCTAGAGATATTTCTTACAGACAAGCAGTGTCCAGAGCCTACAGAGGATCAGTGCAGGTCTTCCACTTGGCTGAACCTTGTAAGCCTTTTTTTAACATTCCAAAGAAAAGAATATGCTCAAGATTCCACAGATATTTTGCAGCATCTTTTTGTGCCAGTCAAGTCACCTATCTTCATGGATTCTAACTATACAAAAAGCACTCTCAGAGACATTCCCTCTGAAGTTTCTGCTTTTGGTTTCTCCTAGTTTGGGAGGTTTTTACATTGATATTTTTCAGGATAAGCATTTACTCGTGGGTCACTTTAAAAAGGGGAAAAAGATGAAAAAAGTGGTCTTAAGAGAGAGAAAAACAACTCTACTCAGACAAATTTAGGTCATCTGCTTATGTTAAAATAGCCCAAAATTATGTTTAAAAAGTAGACTTCAAGTGGTTTTTATCAGTCAAAGTCATGTGTTCAATCACACATACGTCTTAAAACCTCAGACTAGACTATGTATTGTCTAAAATAAATAATTTGAGCTTTTTCTTGTTTGATAAAACTTAGCTTTGAGATAGATGTCATTGTCTGCCTGGATACTGGGGGAAAATATGTGGAATCTTTTCAGCTGCCTTTATCATTGAAAAAAGGAAATGGTAGGCAATTTGAAATTATCCTGAATGTTTCTTGGCTCCTGCACACCTGGAGCAGGGTTGGCACTAGTGTGTGTGCTTGGACTTCCTACCCATGCTGTTTCCTTCAGCTGGTGGCTCTGCACTGTCTTAGTGAGATTCATAGACAGGGAAGCAAGGGTGCATCAGGACTTTCACAAAGGGCTGAAGTTGATCAGGAGACCCTTGCTGATATTTTCAATATCCTGGCCTGCTTTAGGCAAATGGTACCTGGAATATCTACTCTGATGTTGCCACTGAAGATGCATATGACTGTCCATGTTGACACAAAGTGTTTTCTCTCACATACACAACAACTAGAAAGGCTGTAGAGGTGTCCATTGCTAGCATGTATTCATTATACACTAAGAGAAAAGGAAAGAAATGAAGTATTTAATTATATTTTTACATTACATGAAAATGGATATTTTTAGACAGGCAGGATCCATTCCCATTATGATAGCCAGTTGGTTTACACATATGTTTGGACCCTGAGGGTTCCTTATTTTAGATGAAGAGTCCTAAACATCAGTTTTGCTGGGACAATATCCTTATTGGCAGGTTACAATGCCTCTGGATGTACATTTAGGATGCATTCTAAGACTTTGGGTCCATTTTGGTAGTAGAACTGGATAGCCAGAAATGAATCATAGAAATGTAGCATGGTTTGTATTGGAAAGGACATTAAAGATCTTTTAGTTCCAACTCCCCTCCCATGGGCACGGCCACTTTCCACTAGACCAGGTAGCTCAAAGCACCTTCCAACCTGGCCGTCAGAGTTTGCAGGAATGGAACATCCACAATTTCTCTGGGCAACCTGTTTCAGTGCCTCACTACTTAGATTAAAACCATCCCCACCTGTCCTATTGCTACCTGCCTGTGTAGAAATTCACTGTCCCTCTCTATATAGGACCATCTATAGGTCCTGGAAGGCTGCTCTTAGGTCTCCATGGAAGCTTCTCTTCTCCAGGTTACATAACCCCAGCTCTCTCAGCCTGTCTTCACAGGAGAGGTTCTCCCCCTTCATGGCCCTCCTCTGGACTCTAAAAGAGTGCAGCTGGGTGCAGCACTCCAGGTGGGATCTCACCATGGTAGAATAGATGGGGAGAAAATTCCTTGACCTGCTGACCACGCTTGCTTTGATTCAGCACAGGTTATGATTGGTTTTCTGAACTGAAAGTTGGCTCATGTCCAACTCTTCATTCACAAGAACCTCCATGTCCTTCTTCACACGGCTTCTCTCACTGTGTGCTTCTCCCTGTCTGTACTCATGTCTGGGACTGCCCCAATACAGGTAGCCCCTGGACGTATTGAATTCCATGAGATTCTTGTGGGATCAATTTTCAAGTATTTCTGGGTCCCTCTGGATAGCATCATGCCCTTTAGGTGTGTCAACAGCACTGCTTATGATTATGTCATCTGCAAATTTGTCGAAGGAGCACTCAGTGTCATTGATAAAGATATTAAAGAGCATTGGTCCCAAGAAAGAACCCTGAGAGATATCACTAATCCCCAACCCCTATCTTGACTTAGAATTAATATATTTAGGAGTGAGTCTACTGGTTTTGCTTCTTAAATTAATGATATATACATTTTGTTGACTTTTTAGAGCTATTGTTTGAAGTTCTTAAAAGATATGCATTGATATGATCTTATCATACAACCTTATATTTTATTCCTCTTATACACATCCACTAATGCTAGAACTTAATTTTAGACTGTGTATGTGTTACACATACATCATCATCTATTGGAATGCTATATGATAGAAAATCTTGTTTTATTACTCATGGATTCTCTGCTGTCCATTATGCCACTTCAAATACCTTTTTTCAGTGTGTTTACAGTGCAGTACTTAGAAACATATGCAGTGATATTAATGAAATTGTTTTTAAATTGCAGTTAATTTTTAAAATTACAATAATTTATTGTCTGCATAAAATATGTATTTTTTTTCTGCATATATATATGTAATATGTATGAATAGAAAGACTTCTCCGAGCAGCTGTACATGGGCAAAAAATTTCCTAGTGTTGTTCTTAGGAGTGGTATTCCCCTATTTACTCTTCTCATTGAAACATTCTAAACCATGCACTGTTTGCTCACTCCCCCTCTCCTTTCCTCTCCATCTGCAGTGGGCTGAAGACAGGAATTGGAGGCAAAAAAAGGTAAAGATTACAGGTTGAAATAAGAACAATTTACTGGAAACAGCAATGAAGAAAGAAACGATACAAAAGTACAGCAACAATGCTAACGAAAAGGTGCACGAGAAATGCAAATGAACGACATATGACAGAACAAGCATCACACAAAGCAGCTCCACGCTACCTTCCACCAGAAAAGAATCCCTTCCTCTAACCCACATACTACTGAATAAATGCCCCTACTTGCTGCTGCAAAAATTAAACCCTGTCTTGGCCAGAACCATGACACCTAGTTACACACACACCTCTGTGAACTCTGCAGGATTTCCACCATAAATTCAAGAGCTTTTCAGTGATCACACATTTCTTTGAAAGAAAAAACAGAAAACAGATTAAAAATTAATAACAGTATTAGTTGTGCTTCATGAATAAGGTGTACATTTCTGAAAAGGGATAGTTGCAAACTTTGTCAGAGAAAGTTTGCTTGACTGTTCCATATACATCAATGTCATATATAAACGAAGCATTTGTCCAATTTTATCTACAGGATAGAACAAGAAGACAACTAGTGAAGCAGAGATTACTTTTGCTCTTCATCTTGGACAGCATAGATTTTATTAACAATTAAAGAAATAGGCCCTTGGAATGTGGCTTCTCTCCCCTGTTCCGGCTTATCTTCACATAGCAACAAAGCATGAACAAAGCTGTTCAATTAAAGGAATGTGCATTAAAAAATACAATAACTGATTTGCCTCATCACAGTGATTTGGGATTGATGTCTTGAACCCTTTAGTAGCCTAGCTTGAGTATTCAGTCCTCATTGGGTCCCTTGCCAGTCATCAGGCTTTTCCAGCTGCAGACCCTGGTCACTTACAGTTTCACAGACACTGGAGAGGTCTGTCTGAAGGATAAGACAACACAAATTAACCTTTTCAGATTGGCCTCAGTCAGTGCTGGCTGTGTGCTACAGTAAGCAGTCAAACAGTTGGATATATCATTTTGAGCATGTTGTGTCAAAGATTTATACAGAAAATTACTAGAAGCATGGTTTCCCTTTGTGGATTTGAAGCTTTTGAGGACTTCTGAACTTTGAAAATTGACGCTGTATGTATGTGTTGCTAAATGGAGTGATAGCCAAGTTAAGAATTTTAGGTCAGACAGTTTGCAAAGAAACAAGAAAATGTAGATAGTCTCTTCAGTAGCTGCCAAAGCAAAAAGGGAAAGGCTCCTTTTTGCAATTTTTGTCCTTCAAAATGAAACTCTGATTGGGTAGATGATAAGTTTTCAGGTTTTGGCAATTTCCTAAACTATATGCTTTGCAGGGTAATCAGAAAATCTTTTACTTGATTCCCCCAAATTTATTAATCTTATATTTTTATGAGGAGGTGTTAGCCTGATGGGGGAGAAATATTAGTGTGCTTATGCCTTCCGTGTTTAAACATATTCAGTGAGGACTTATCTAAATTCTGGTGTCTTTTTAATTTATGATTTCACTATTTAAATTCCATTGTATGTTTATTAGTCACAACTATCTTTTGAAGAAATCAAAGGGCTATTTCTTTGCCTCTGAAAAAATCACAAAAATGTGAATCCCATCTTGTGCATGGTGAGTACAGCAAGAACATTTCACTGAATATAGCATAATTTTAATTCAATATGCACAGCTTGAGAACTTAAATTTTTTTCTCAGAAAATTTGCCCAAATGTGTGGCATTCATTAAATAATTCATTACAACCTATTCACTCACCTTTATTATTAATAAAATTTCTTTGAAACATTTGAAAATCCCATGGATTTTAAATTAGTTAGAATCTGAAATTTTTAGAAGTGACTGCACTTCTGTTCCTATTTGACAGTGTTGATATTGTCTTTTTCTGGTAGAATCAAAGAAATTATTCTTCCCTCTTAAAGTAGTGACACTCACAGCAAACCCCCAAAATATTTGCTCTTCTATAGTATCAGCCTGAATGTTCAATGTATTTTTCAGACTGGATCTGACAATCAATTCTGTTTTCTTTGAACAATCTCCCTTTTCCTGTCTTGTAATAAAAGGGAAATATTTGGTGGGGGAAAGTTCATTTGACATGGTCTGGTTCATTTTATCCATAATGTATTAAGTCAGTCAAGAGAGTTTCTAGAAAGCACTATTTGCAAATAAATACTTACATCTAGTTAATTAGCTTTAAATTATGTTCATTTTGTGGAGTGTAATCAAGATATCATTTCTGTTACTAGCGTATTTTCTTGCTTAAAAAAAGCTTTACAGAGAAATATAAAGTTAAATGCTACTGTTAGGGATGTTTTTGTCGATTGGGATGTAATAACAGACATGGCCCAGACTTTCCTTGTTTTTCCTACTCCTGATTTTGCATATGAAAACCATACGTCTCCCTGGAACACGGCTTGGCAAAAACATTTTTATCATATGTGGTTATGTATTCTGATAGAAAGTTAGGGACCTGAATTTTTCACTCTTTCACAAAAGATTGCAACTATTCTGATATATTTTATGCTAATATATAAGTATAAAGCCTAAATTATTCATAATTAAAATTTTTCATCCTTTGATTCTAATGCATTTCCTTTATTAGATTTGAATGTTTAGTAGCACCGGTACATAAAACCCTTTAGGATTTTGTCTGCATGGTGCAAAACCATTTCTTCTCTAGAGAGTTTTTATTTTCTTTTCTGGATTTTTTTCCTTACATTAAGAGAAATCCCATAATTTGGCAAACTTCTGTCCATTTATTGAGTGACTTCCTGGCATAACAAAATAGAATACAGTCAAACGAGGAGGGTTTGAACACTAAGAAACAGAAAATATGAAAGCATAGGATAAAATGACAATGCTAAAGAGATCTTTAATATACAATCAGTGTGGTCATTCAAGAAAATGAGTAATACAGGCAACCATACTCCGCTATGTGAAACTTTTTCTTCTAGTGACTTCTCATTCTCTATCATTCATTTTGTGATCAGATGTGGGATTTTGATGTGTGGATAAAAGTACATCTCTATTGTTATTTTTTCAAAATATATATAAATACAAAAATATCTATTTTATGACTGCTAGCACATTCCCTCTGTTGATTTAAAAAAGACCCTCGTAATTTCAATAAAATTTAGGCTGCATGAAATGTGAGTACAGTTGTACTTTATAAGGCAAATTTCTACATGTATACTAAAAAAACAAGAGAGGAGGAAGGAAGGAAGGAAGGAAGGAAGGAAGGAAGGAAGGAAGGAAGGAAGGAAGGAAGGAAGGAAGGAAGGAAGGA
>JAWWMU010000106.1:89025919-89038328 GCA_035048155.1 Cinnycerthia olivascens | reverse complement strand
AGGAAGGAAGGAAGGAAGGAAGGAAGGAAGGAAGGAAGGAAGGAAGGAAGGAAGGAAGGAAGGAAGGAAGGAATGTATCCATTTATATAAACGTATCCATTAATATAAAATTGCAATATGTCTATAATATTACAAATGTATATGCAAATAAAAGTGATATTTGTGGTCATGAAAAAATTCTAACTTCTTATTCTGAAGGATATAAGTTAACATTTAGACCCCATTTTTCCTTCTTTTCCATTGTTAAGCATTTTTCTATCAGAAATAAGAGATATTGGCAAGAAAAACACAAAACAACAACAATTAATCTGCAAAGGGGATAGTCATCATTCTTTCTCCCAAACACATTGTACAATATTCTTCTGTTAGAAATTCTGATGTAGAAAAAAACACAATAATTATTGGACAGTAACAACCAACATGTTATACACCAGACATTCCTACAAAATCCTGTTCTCATTTCACATTTTTCTGTTTGATGAAGTATAATACAGTCCTCAGCTCCACTTTCCCTCAGGTGGCCATACTATTTCTACTAAAATAATTTTACCCTTAAGTTTGGCTGATACTGAAAAAAATTTGGCCAAGATATTAATACAATTATTTGAAATGTAAATGCCCCTATTTGTGTAGATTTCATAATGCAAGATATACACTCAAGTATCCTGAAGAACAATTTGAGGTCTTCCCTACACATTTTTTACCGCCAATTTTTTCCTACAAGATTCTGAGGCATTGAGAGCACCAAGAGACATCTCTGTTGATACATTCTGTATTAAAACAAGCACTTTTAATAAAGTTTAATCTATTATTTCTTTCTGTATTGCACTTCTGTAGCATTTTTATACACTATCTTAACAATGTATAAAATAACAGGACGAGTAATATAAACCTCTGTTTCAAACCTCTCAACTATTTCTATTTAAAAGCCTTGAAAACCAGCCATATTTTTATCTCCCCATGGTTTTTATGCTGGTACTGTAAGCTGCTGTCATAATTAAGTTATTTCCTACAGGTTCTAGAAAAAGATTAAAGTAAAACCAGATTAAGAATGAGGAATTCTATCTTATTAATGAGATTTAGGCAAGTTATATGGAAAACAGTAGTTTCTGTTGTTATTTGCATAACATATGTTGTAGATTGCTAACCAACTTGCATGGAGCTCAGCTTGAAGGTAATTAAGGCAGTAGTTCGCAGTAAATAAAAGTTCCAAAACAACAATTTGTGTCTCTGCTTTAAAAAATAAAATCATTAACATTCTTAACACTTGAAAGTTCTCAGAGAAGCTGATAGGCACTGAACTGCTGAAGGAGAGTGGGATGATGTTGCTGTCACCATTCCTTCTGTACAGCAAAAATGTAACATACCAGCAACAGCTGACTGATACAACTGTTCAAATCATTATGGGCAAATTACACCTTGGGAACCAAAAATCTACTTAAAATTCCAAACAAAACCAATCATGGGTTTTTAGGACTGCCTAACCCAACCATATATGAAATCAGTGGACTCTTAGGATGCAAAACCTCTGGATTGCATGGACAGAAGCATTTAGATGGGTCTACAGCCCTCATTTGAAACATTTTTTCAATCTAGATATAGACAATTGACACACTTTGCAAGGTGTAATTTTGTGCTAATTCTATTGAATGAGACACAGATAGTCCTGGATAGATCTTAGGTCCTATTTAGATGTGAACCTGCGTTGAACTCTCTTAATGAAATCACCTCCTTCACCAAGGGATATCTTCTCTTAGAAAGCCAGAAAAAGTGGTGGTGGAAATATAAGAAACGTGAGTTCCACTACAGATGATGCAAGATGATGCTGGACTCAGCCCCACAGGCATCAGAGCACTCTCCTGAAAAGTGTGAAAACAAAGATTTTGTCTTCCTGCTCCCAGAGCCTTTAAAATTTTAATTAATGATACTCAAAGTGTAAATTTACCTTCATTCAAGGGAGCAGTGTCTGGGACAGCTAAACACCATAATCAGACCAGAAATGATATAAGAAAAAGCATATGCAGAATGGACCTGTACATGGAACAGAGTCCAAGTCTGCAAACAGTAACATTCAAGAACAGTGACTGACTTTTGATTTTCAAGGCTTTGAGTTGACCTCTTGAGGTGTTACATGACCTCACAAAACGCAGATAGGGAATTAAATGTATTTACTCAAAACTATGCTCTCCTGGAAGTCACTACTCTGCATTTAAAATGACAAACATGGAAAACTTGTCTCTAGGTTTATAGAGGCCCTTAATAATATATTCCTCTCAAAGGGTTTGGTCATCACAAACTATGATACTTGTTAACTGTTTTCTCTATATGCTCACACATTAAAAATCTTGTCTGGATGAAAAATTCTATCCATTTTTATTTTTTCTACTTCATTTTGCCAGTACAAGGACAAGTGTACTTAGAAACATATTTATCAGGCAAAGGGAAAAAGATCCTGGCAGTGATCAACTTCTTCATTAATCTTGAATGAGGTCAGCAACTGGCAAGAGAAAAAACAGACTCCATTTGCCTCAACCATTTCACCTAATCCTGTTTAGGTCTTCTGCAAGGCAGAATGAGCCTGGAGACCACTGTATATTTCTGTCTTCTTGTCCACATACTATGTGGACTATGCATAGCCTTTCATCCAAACAAGAAAGACATTTCTAAGTTGGGACGTTGTGATATGCTATTTGTCAAATGTACAAGAAAGTAATCAAAAAATTCAGTGTCTGTTTATCAAAGGTATATAATTTATGTGTTCCATTCCCCATTTATGCATAGGTGACCCATCCACCTTGGTCAAACATGGTGCAATTTTATCCTGAATTGTTGCACTGTTACACATCATAATGCAATTCCTTTGTCATCTCTACCTACTATCCATTCTTGGATTTAACTGTGTCCATTTCTATTCCCATGTAATGTTATTATTAACTAAGATGATGTAACAGAAGTGTGCCCTGGGGGCCAGGGGCTAGGATGCCTTCTCAGCCTTGTTATTAGTCTGGAAAACAGTCCTTAAATGACAGAGCCGATGTTGATAGGTCATTAGTTGTTGATGTCCCTTATGCATTCTGTTTTGGCTGATTTTGGTGTTATAACAACCCTGAATCCCTTTACCATGTCCAGTATCATTCCTGATAGCCAGCCATAGATTGAAAATTTCCATGGTCTGGAAATCTTTGGGTTCCATTTTACTAAGGTCCCTCAAAGTAATCCCATCTGGCTCTGGAGCAGAGCATTTACTCATCTCTTTGACATTTTTAGAAATTTCCTTAGCTGTGATTATGGTTCGAAGGCATTGTTTTCAGCTTGGCCAATCAGTTGAAATTCACCAAGGCCTTTAACCATTTAACCATTCCATGTGATTTGAACACAGAATGTACTTCATCAGGTGGTATTTCATATTTCATGGATTCTGTATCACCCAGAATGATTTCCCCTAATTTCTCCCATTTAAGCAGAATATCTTCCAGTCTGGTTTTAAAAAATAAATAACTAATAAGACAAATGTATTTCAAATCCATAAGGGTCTTGGATAGGTGACGTACACTTTTATCTCTTTTGCTATATTTTTTAGGGGAAATGAAAGAAAACCAGTAGCAATTAATTGCATTAAGAAGAATATTCCTCTCAATTGCACCAAAACAAAATAAACGCAACTTGTGCTGATACCAGAAATGTTAGTTAAACCTTCATGAGCTTCTCTGTGACAACACCTGAACTAGTTTTCTTTACTATACTATCATTAAAGGCAAACACACCGTTTCTTGACTGTGGGCACTGACAAACATTTATTGAGAGCTGAATTACCTCCTACTTGAAAGCATCAATTTGCAGAGGTGCGTGCTTATTAATAGTAGCTTTGAGTTAATATATTTCAAGATAAAGATATTTTAGAAAAAAAACCCTGCAAGTTTTCTTTCAAAATACTTTGACTTCCTTTTATACATTTAAATTATTTTTATAGAAACTACCTTTTTATTTTTAGAATAGTGATATTCAAAGTGGTACATGCACCCTTCAGAATGCACAACTAGAAATTTTAATGGATATTTATTCTAAAAATCCTCAAATCCTCTCAAAATTTTTTGCATCTATTCACACATATAAGGGACAAATAAACTGTCATCAATAGTTTTAAGACAATCATAAATTCAATCATAAGTTGAAAAATTATTTCATGAAGCATCCACTGAGCCACTGAAAATAAACATGTTGTTAAAAATAAAAATTAATTTTTTTAATAAAAATATTCATATGAACAAATACTTTGTATCAAATAAATTGTCCAATCCTTTTCCTGGAATGCTGATAACATCCAAATTCCTCTCTATAGTCTTCTACCATTTCAAGTACAAAAGAATGAAATTAATGTAGTTGACTGGAAAAACACACTGACTGAAGAAAAACTCTAAGCTGTTGAATAAAGATATTGGAAAGTAAAATGGCTAGGAAGCTAATCTGGCAGAAAAAATGACCTGATTTTAATACTCTAAGTCACTCAGATAGGTTATTCAAGCAAGGTTCAAAATCTGATATTGCTTTTTCTCCTTAGTTAATCCCACATCCCTTTAAAGTGGCTGATCAGTCCAATGGAATATGAGGCACCACATAGGAATACACAAAATATCGTATCTCCCTCTCTGGAGGATCATGAAGCTTCTGTGCTCAGAGGACTAACACATGGCGTACAGGAATCGTATGACTTTGCTTGCACTTGGCCATTAACACCCTAATGGGAGAAATTACTTATGAAGTATGGAAGGCACCAAATATTTGGCAATCGTTATCAAGGAGCTTTTGTAGATAATTGAGGAAAAAGAAACAAACAAACAAAAAACTTTTCTGACAGAAGAATTCCATGACTACTATGGAATAAAAGATTTTCAACAAACTTTTCCCTTATTCAAGACTAAGTTCTTTGACCCAGGAAGACTTCTACAGCATGCAAAAGAGGTAGATACTACATTAAAAGAGCCAATAACTTAATTCACTCCGATCAGTGCTATGAATGTCTTCAGTGAAACAGTACAAGACCACATCCATGGTGGTTGGAATATTTGATCTTAGTAAGCAAATTGTCTGGTTATTCTTCTCACAAGTAGCAGACTATCTTCATCTGCATGAAATCCAGTGAGTGACAAATATCAGAAGGTATGTTTTGTTAAAGCTAATGGGCTTGGTGTAGATGTCATTGCCTGTGAGTTCAAGCTCTAAGCACATGAAGCAAGATATTCCAAGTCTCTGAAGAGCATGAGTTCATATTAACACACACTACTCACCTAAATTTTTTGTTATTGCTACTGATGTCAAAGAGATTGAGCTGGCACATGCATAGTAAAGTTGCAACAATATTTTGCTGGGTAGTCCTCCAAAGTCTACACGCAAGTCAGGACATTTGTAAATATACTTTCTTAACAGGGTAGGAATCATGCTAATATTGGGTAAAATTATATCACTTTGCTTACACAATCTCTTTGTTGACATATTGTCTCAGCTTGAATTCTCTTTCCTTCTATTAGTAAATACTGAGCAAGGAATTATTGAGTGTGATTCCCTCCTTGCAGATGATGGCCATAACATAAAAGTGAAGACAGTCCTGCTTCATTCCAAATTTTTTCAGAGTAATTCCACTGAAAAAGAAACATCAGAAAAATACGCAATTTTGTTGAAGCCAAAGTGGTTTTTGGAAGCATACAGGATTTACATAAAGCTTGCAAAATATGAGCCCTTGGGCTTTAAGAGAGAAACATTAAAATACCTATTTGCCATTACAAAACTTCTTTTTGACATATTCAGAGGTTTTAATAAAATTTCATGCTTTGATATACACAGAGAAGTGTTAGAAGTGGACCACTAATGCTTGCTTTATTCACAGTGTTATGAAAATGCTGGTCTATTTCAAGTGTGCTGAGACTATAAGAATCAGAAGAGATAAAGTGACATTGCTACAAGACCACACTCTATGTCAGGATGCTTACAGCTCCTCTTCATATCACATTTCGATCCTAATTCTTCCCCCTCGGATTTAAAATCCCATAGCTGCTTCACTGCAGCTCCTGTAGACTAGTAGGGGTAGAAAAGTTCTCTCTGTAGCTCAACTGGAAGGAATTATTTTTGCACAACCTATTTGGATGAAAAAATATTCAAAACTGAGATGTCCACCACACAGCCTGGCAAGAGAGAAAGTATTATATTTCCTTGAGAACAGAGAATTCGATCAGCTGCCTTCTCAGAAGGAACAAGAATGGTTTTAATTGTACAATATGCAGGATGTCTCTCCCTGCTGGGAAGCAAGCTACCAAATCCCCATAATACCAAAAATACAAATAGCTCCATATATCTGTTTATATTATTGAACATGTCTGTTTCCATGTGTGAGAGAACACCAGTTACCCACCAGGGGCTTAAAACATATTAAGGATATAATTATAACCAACTCTATCAGAGAGGGTTTTTTTATATCTGCTTTTCAAAAATAATCTCCACATCTGGATTAAAAAGTTCACTATTGCTGAGAGCATCACAAATTAAAAGTAAGTTATAAAAATTTACTGGTTAAGTTACATTTTCTTGGACAGTTTCTGAACCACAGAAAGGCTCCCTGCAAAGATGGTAGTATTCAGACCTCAGACCTCCTGTGTGACAGCCCTTCATCACAAGGCAGTGGAGCCAGGATCCCTTTTTCTCTCTGCCCTAAATGGATATTGGATTCTCATCTGTGCAATGACATTATTTTAATTACTTTGATGTAAGAAAGAGTAGATGATTTTATTGTGGCTCTATTACTTTATCTCAGACAAAATTTGGAAAAGGAGAAGGTTTTCAGGAGCAAAAGTCCTCAACCCAATAAAGTCCCTCAGTAACCCAGAAAAACAGAGAGAATTTTAGTCGTTTATTAAAAGTATACACACAAACTAAGAAATTAGCTAAGCAATTGAAATATAGACTTTTAAACAGAACTTTTAAAGTATTTTTGCCTTTCATTTTAGCTATGCAATTTTATACAGGGGGAAAAGTAACTGTCGAATGGTATTAATCTCAAATTTAAGAGCTAATTCTCCTGGAGTTGTCTGAGAATCAAAATAATATCTAGCAGATTCTAGGCACTACTGAAGAATTTTAGGCTGGAACTCTCTGGATGTTTTGATTGTTTTTGCAAGCATTGGTTGGAAGCCAGTGATTTTCAGTCCCGCTTTCAGCAGGAGGTGAAGATCTTGTGGAAGAAACTGAGAACCCCTTAATGAGATCCACAAAAGCGTATTTCTTGCTGAAACTACTTAAGTGAGTCATTATCTACCCTGATGCATAATTTAATATGTGTGTTGCTAAAATACAGGTCTAGGAGTTGGAGTTTAAAGCATTAAGGTGAATATATATCATGCTTTTCAGGATTTACCAAATAATTTGTGACTCTTTAAAGAGTTTTACAAGGTTAAACAAAAGCTTTATGCTATATTATTGCCTCAAACAATTACATTGCTCCTTTAGAAATGTTTATGCTCCATGCCACTTTACGGTGTCATTGTCAAAAGAGGTGGAAGAAAGCAATCAATAGCTGTTAGAAACTACACAGCATAAAAGCCTAAGGAAAATAAAGTTCACAGGTGCATTGACTACAACACTGTTGCCGTAACAATGTGGGGTTTAGTCAGTGCTGAGGACTTTTAAAAGAGCATTTTAGGAAACGAAATTCACATTTTCTACTGACTGTGACATTTTGAAAAGACTTTCCTCGTATACTAGCCCTGGACACTTCTAAGACCTTTTATGAATTTTGTTTAATACAGCTTCACATACACTTCATTCAAGTCTTTTTTAATGACATAAAATGCTTGCCTAATCGCAGTGGAATACCTAGGATATTTTTTTATTTTGTTATTTTTACCAGTTCAGGATCAAGTATCCTATGAGCTACTAGATTACTAGTTTTGACGAGCTTCGATGAGATTATATCTTCAGCAGTCTCTGGTGGGGAGGTGTGTCTTTCTAGCTCTTCCTCCTTTGGAAGACAATCAGTCTTACTGTAGCAGAAAGTAAGAATACTTTTATATGAATACTGAACATTGCTTCTCTCATGTCTGCCTCTGGCATGTCATCACAAAAGGCTCCATGCATATACCAGTTCTACTGAAGAATTAAAAGCTAACCTGGCCACAAGAAAATTATTCTAAAGGCACCATGGATGACAAGGTTGGCTGTGTCCCAAGGCAGTGATGTCTGTGCCTTATATTTTTATTCTTGCTCCTGTACCTCTTGATGTTCCTGAGCACCAGGAAAAGAAATTGATACCTAAATCCACTGAGATTACTGACACCCAAGGGTATCTAACCAGGAGAGAGAATAAAGCACACTGATTGCCTTCACTACTGAATGCAGACTATCAGCCATGTGAGTGCTGCACAGCATGCTGAAAAAAGGGAGATAAGTTCAGCATTAATTATACCTGGAATATGTCAGGAATTTTGAATCCTTTATCAAAAGACCTTTGTTGAAAATGAAGTTGAAAATTAATATTTTGCTGTTAATGAAAAAATATCATTAAACAAGGACCTTAAAAGTTCTACATTTATTTCTGATAATATTACACAGCTTTTGCTGTTCTCTTTCTTCCCAGTCCCATTTTAGCAGATTACTTGTGAGGAAGCTTCTGCAAAGAAAGGCTTAAGGAATCAGAAAATGAAAATACTATTTAAAAATAAATAAATGTTTATGATTTTTTAGGGATTATAAGACATCTTTATACCCTCTGTGCCCAAGACACCAAAAAATTGTCCCCACTCAGCTGAGACTCTCAGCTCACATAGGCAAAGAATTTGTAAGTACTACCTTACTACCAGCTCCAGAATCCAAACCTGGGGCTCTATGGTAGCATATAATTTTTGTGACTGGAATAGCCTTCAAAAAACCCATGTGTATATGCCTTGAATATGCAGGTTTACTGGGTTGAATATAGGTTTTCTCAGGAAGTTACCATTAAAATCCTCAATATCATGCCAACAGATTCTATTTCTGGAAAGAAACATGAAGATGCTGATCTCATCTCCATATATTCTTCAGATGAAAACATTTGGCATAATGATAATGTATTTTTTTGATGCTGCCCAATGCCAACACAAGATTTGGATAACAAAACAATCTAATTCTTATTAGTGCTGCATGACATTTCTCCCCCTTAAAATAAAATGATGGCGAGGCCTAAAGCAAGGCTTAGAAACAAGTATTTAAATATTCCAGTTCTAGCCACACTGCTTAGAAAAGGAGGTTTGAATAAAGAAACTCTCTCCTCCCAGGAGCTGCTTTTAACTTTCAAATGAAGCATGACTAAATTCTAGCAAAGCAGATTTGATGTTTCCAATTAGCTCAGAGAGCTGAAAATAGTTGTGATGTTATCAGGCAGTGGGTGTTGTGAATAGGAG
Source organism: Cinnycerthia olivascens (assembly GCA_035048155.1). NCBI lineage: Eukaryota > Metazoa > Chordata > Aves > Passeriformes > Certhiidae > Cinnycerthia > Cinnycerthia olivascens. The sequence continues at coordinate 89,028,906 of JAWWMU010000106.1, read as the reverse complement.
CCACATCCTGACATAGTCTGTATGCTGGTTATAATTTCAGAAGAAACATAAAAATTACTTAATTACATAATTGCATATTCTGACTTTTTTGTATTTTTATAAATTTTCCAAAGAATTTCTGGCCATAACCAAGCATCTGCATTTTATTGTTTGGTCATATTTTTGGCAGTGAATTTGTAGATAATGAGTAGTAATCCATCTTAAAACAGTAACCCTTACAACATCTTTCAGCCAGGGTCTGATCCAGATTTCTCTGGAAAAAAGGCCTAAAAAACCCAAATTAATACATGTCTTTCCCAGCTTTGTGACTTTATTAGTTTGCTGTAATGTGATTGCAAGCAGTTAATACCAGCTTAGGCCACTGCCTTCCGAAGCCTAACCTTTGCATTTCACACAATCGCTGCTATTGGAGACAAGTGGGACAAGCCTGTCTCGCACTTTTCCTAACACTGGAAAATGTAAACAGAAAATATTGTGCTACTGATGAGTTATTCTCTCTTTAAAATGTGTTTAATAAAACAAAAGACCACAATGCAAGCTGTAATGTAAGAATCCTTTGTTCACATGCTGTATTATTATTACTATATTATCATTGGCTCCAGCCTATGAGTTTTTTAATTATTATTATTTCCTTGTATTCTCTGTTTATTTTTACATCTAGTAAATACAGGCTCATCCAGCATGGATTAAACTGAACAAAGGCTTTTTAGAGTCAATAAACTAGTTGTTTAGCTGTTGGAGTTTGGTCAATAAAAGGGCTCTTAGGGAGTGCAAAATGGCTAGGCAGAATTAACATATTTTTGTGAACATTTTTTGTTTTATTTTAATGTAAGCATAGAAGACAAAACACAGAACACAGTTTTTCAGCAAAACACACATATTTTCCTGGTTTGCCTTCCCTGTAGAAAATACTACAATTTTTTCATTAGGATATTTTATTACATGTTATCATATTTCTGACTTCTGCAACAAGAAATCAGGCAGTGGCACTTTATTTCTCATGATTACACTATAGCTAATAATATTGTGTAATGCAAGAAAAAATGTGAAATACTAATTTGACTCAAGTGGGAAAATCAGCACCTGCCACGAGTGTGCATGTCTTCCAATACACACAACTCACTAAAATATTTCTTCTCCAAAGAGAAATTGGTACAGAAATGGTACCCATAGTATAGGAAATAAAATAACTTTTCAGAAATGTTTATGCTGTTTCAAATTAATTTCAGAAGTTAATGTGTTTTTCGGAGAGAAAAAACCCCCTTATTTTGGGTGAAGAAATTATATTCAAATTGATAGTAAACACTATGGAATCTTCAGGGAGTTCAAGTTTTTGCCAATGGCTTTCAGTCTTCATCTATCAATATTATTTATGACCTAATTGACATTATTTTGCCAGGAAAATTTTCACTAAGTATTTTAGAAATGAGAGTACCTTTTCAAGGACTGAATATGATATGGAAATTGGAATGTCACAGAATATATTTTTACTAGTGTCCTTTTTTCCAACATCTTGTTTTCCAACATCATTAAAGAAATACTGATATTTTTCTTTCCTTTTTTGACTTTATGGAAAAAAACACCCTGTGTTTTCTTTTAGGAAATGTCAGTGTCTTCTAGAAGTGAAAACAGTTTCAGACAATAATTTAAAAAGAAGCAGCCAGGCTGGATGGAGCTCTGAACAACCTGGTCTAGTGGACAGCATTCCTCCCCCATGGTGGGGGAGGGTTTGGAACCAGACGACCCTTATGGTTTCTTTCAACCCTGAACATTCTATTGCTATATAAAATTAAATGCAAGGCTTCTCACATGTTATACTCTAGAGAAGGAGCTGCTGCAGTCCTTGATAGTTTGCAAGGTTTGTTTCCTGTGAACTTGATAAAGAACTTCTCCTTTTCACTGGGAAAAACCCATTGAGAAGATGAGGAAGTCATCTTTGAGAGAGGGACTCCTTGTAATATTGTAGGTCATCTATTGTACTACAGTTATATGCAAACATCTTCCTTACACTAGCTAGAAAGATAGAAAAGCAAAAATCCTCAACTGTGTAGTAAATAGGTTGTGTTAAGGAATGGAGCTTAGCTTTGCTTGGAAGGTGGTTTTGTTAAATTAAACAGCAGGTTGATTAATCTGAAAGAGGAAATATATAAAGATAATCCAGAAGCCATCATTCTCTGCTCCTGATGCCACACCAGTCAGTACCTCCAGGTCTGAGGTTTTTTCTTCTCAAGGAGGAAATTTGTATCAGACTGTTCATGCAGAGATTAACAACAAAAGAACCCTGAACCCTGCACTGCAACTGCTGGAACTCCAGGTATAGCCACACATCCATTCTGAAAATGGAGACAATCACATTTAATTGCTTCCATGCTTAGTTGGATCACAGATGTGACAGGCACTGTGCCTGACCACAAATTATTAAAGAAAAACATTAGCTGGTATAAGTCTTGTTTATGAAAGAGTGCCAGTGGAAAAAGTCACAGGATCATGGTCTCCAGCTACTACACAGATGCCAAGGAAAAGCAAGGAAAAGCATATCAACAATGGTTGAAGTTTATAAAAAGTGCATGGTGCTTTTTGGAACAAAAAGATTTCTGAGTGCATTAACTTATATTGCTGTTGTTTTAAGAGTAAATAACATGTAGACATCCAGCTAGCCAGTTGGCTGATGGAGATTTCATTTGGAATAATTTACAAAATCATGATATAAGACTTATGCAACAATTGGCCTTCCAAGAGCATAATTTCACACTATGTCCCTATCTAAACCAAATACCATTTGGGTAGACATTGTTGATTTTTTGCTCGTTTGGCATCAGGCTAAAGATGTTAATTGCTCAGAGTTGAGTGGTGCCTGATAGTCACTGACCCTTCCCGGCTTCTGCAGGTTCATGTCACCCCAGCAGGAGCCTTCAATAACAAGTGTCTTGCAGAAGAATGATCCAGCTACAGCAGGTATTTAGGAAACCACCTCAGACACATTGCTG
>JAWWMU010000106.1:89005517-89025819 GCA_035048155.1 Cinnycerthia olivascens | reverse complement strand
CTTCAATAACAAGTGTCTTGCAGAAGAATGATCCAGCTACAGCAGGTATTTAGGAAACCACCTCAGACACATTGCTGACAGGTACCACAATACACCTCCTGTTTGGAACTAGTCAATCTTTAAGCTCCCTTCTAACCAAGCCACTCTGTTGATTATGTGATTCTTTGAATGTTGAAGGCCTCCAAAAGTAGATGGAGTAAAGCAGAGACAGAGTATAATAAAAGGTTTCTGGCTTGAGCTGCACCTTAAGTCTATCTTGGAAGGTAATAATTGATTTGTGACAAAATCACTTGAGTGAAAGAGTACACAGCAGTAAAGTGATCAGGGAGGGATGCTGGTGTGAGCCACAGCCAACTTATCAGAAGGTTGAAATACATCCTTTGAGTTATAATGGAGAAAAGCTGGCACACAACCCTGAGTGAGGTACTAAGCAAAGGAATATACCTGACCTCCTGTTTTCCTCTTCGATTTATCCTTTTTTCTAGCTTAGTCTGCTTCTAAATTGCTCTCTGCTAAGTGCACAAGAACTGCAGTAGCTTGTGTACATGTAAACTTGCTCAATCTCTCTTTTTTCTTTAACAATTCAGATGGCTAAAAATGGCTGGTTCCATCTTTTCAGACTTCTGTGGATTTAAGTGGGAAAATTTGTGTTTACCTTTATTTATCTCAAGCGCCACTGACTTGAATGAAGGCAACTAGTAAGAGTCTTGTCTGTCCCTACCATTGTCTGCACTAAATCTTGATGAAGCTTGATGGAGAACTGCTGTTGTAAGAGAGACACAAGCAGGGATATTCACCTCCCAAAAAAATCTAATCTACATTCTCTACCTGTCATTTCCACATCTTTTCACAAAGATGTTGATTTACAGGCTGAAACAGAAGACATAAATTCTTCAGAGGTGAACCCACCACTAATTATGTCAACATGCTACTCTGCTTGAGAGATTCAAAACTGTGATTTTCTTTCCATAACCTGAATCCTTTACTAATGCAGCGGGAGACAATTTCTCAGTATGGTAGAGAGCACTTAGTGTCCACTTTCAGCTTCCACAAACTTCCCTCTGTATCTGCTCTTAGTAAACCTAGAGGTAGCTGGTAAAGGAAATAACCTGTCAGATTACTGAGTCCACTTCCTTACAAGAATAGGGCACAGTCACATGGGAGATAAGATATCAGATATAAAAGTGATTTTATTTGATCTCAGCCAAGGAGTCAAACCTAATACCCATTGTACACGACAGCTCTATGAGTTTGTGTATTTGGCCCCACTGTAGTAAACACATAAAACCTCTGTGGTGAGCACACACTCTTTATCTGGTTTGGTGCATTGAATACTATAAACTGACCCCATTTGTAGCAGCTTTGATTTTCAGGTAAGTCAGGATACAGGAAACACAAGAAAGAACTCTCTCTCTTACAGAGTTATGGTTTCAAAAACCTCCCAAAAACATCAGTAGAGTCCCAGAGTTAAATGTCATGCATGCATCGGAAAAAGCACTCTTTCTACCTTATAGTAGGTTGGCCACCATTATCCACATACACAGGAACTTAATACCAAGCAAGGGGCATCCTCTATTAAATTCTGACATAGCATATTCAATAAAAAGCCTATTTGGAAATAAATTAACAACAAAACATAGTGAATTAAAAGCCACAATGGAGGAAAATAATTTAAGGAATGGAATAACGAGAACAATTTTCAGCCATGAAATGTTTTTATCTTCTGATAACTTGCAAACGGTAAAGCTATGAATTTATGCATAAGATACAATACACAACAAAGAGATAATTCATATTCAAATCTCATGGTCTTCCATCACACATCCCTCTGTTTATATGTAGATAGTCTTATGAGAAAATGACACCAGGCACAACCAAAATTATGAGACAGCAAGTCAAGCCTGAAGATAATAATTACTTAATTCACACAGGCACAGTGAAATTCTTCAGCTCACTGTCTTGGTGGCCTGCAGTGACAAATGTATCATGTGAAAGTAGTAAATTAGAAGGATATTCTTTCCGGTTTTTTTGTTTTTTTGTTTTTTTGTTTTTCTGGTTTTTTTTTTTAGACACTTAGTGAGCTAATAACTGTTTGACAAGTGCATGGCTGGTATTTCAGAGGAAAAGGGGAATATGTGGCTGACTGAGAGCACCAAATCCATTCCCATTTAAATTACTGTAAATCTTGAGCAAGTCCATTGGTTTTAGCTGAATTACTTTGGTTGTCAATGGCATAAGGCAGAAGAAAAATGGTCAAAGGGATCACATTTTACTATGGGAAAGCAGTTTCTTTCAAAAGAAAAGCACATTATATAAACTACAAGGAATACTCAGTGTCCTAGTTAAAGGTAATGTGGTAAAATAAAGCAATGAAAAATTAATTTAATCTCATGAAATAAAAGCATTAGAAAAACTTATTTACAACATTTTTCCCCTGATAAAAGGGACTATTTATCATTTTGTCAAGATGCTTAGCTATTCAAGGACTTCGTTAGACTAGCCTATTGAGATATATTTAGCAGTTTACACAAGAAATGCCTTAGTTGTCTCTTTTTCTAGAGAAAAGTTTGACTATTTACAGTTTCATCAACACTGAGATTCTCCTTTTTTCCCCCCTCAAAACAGTCAACAGAGCAATTAATTATGACATTTCTCTCAAGATGACTACAGGTTGGAAAATGTGCAAAGCGTCTGTTTAATATAAAGATACATTTAAACTTCCTAATTGCTAGAATCATGATATACAATAGTCTTTTCTCATAGAAATTGTGATTAAATAGTCATAGGGTGTCTAAGAATAAAGTACTTCTGGCACTTCTGTAAGAGAAATTTAACATCAAGAAGATTTTGTTCTAATGAGTCTTAAAGCAGCAACACGTTACTGTTAAGAAATGCCAATACATAATTCTGCCTCAGGAATTTTTAATATGGATGTTTGTATTCCTTCTCTGGATATTTTTTTCCTTTAAAAGCACCTTTCTCTTCCAGTCTCCAAGTCACTTATAAAATTATAATAGTGTGTTTTCATTCCTATTAAAGCTGTAGTAATGCCTGCACATTTTGCTCACTGTACTGGTAAAGCTCTTTGTAAATGACCAGCTAGGATATAGAGTATCTTGGCTCCTAAATGTGGTTTCACAATTTACCGGATGTAAACCAAATGCCACATATTCACTGACTTTTAAACTAGCTGAAACTCTCACAAGAAATGCAAGAGGATATTGAGAAGAAATCCTTCTTTTTAAAAGAATATAAAGTGCTGCTTCTAAAATGGAGGGCTTTTTCCAGGATTTCCAAGTCTGCCCAGGAACCAAACAGAACTAAATGCAGTGGATGAATACAAACAAGTGAATGCTAAAACCGTCTGCTGAGATGAGTTACGACAAAAAGAAATATTGTAGATACTAGGGTATCTATAAGATATAAAGTATAATCATAGGAACACACAAAACCACAGACAATTCAAAAATCTAAACATAAAGGAAGTTCATCAACATGAAGTTAAGATGATTATCTTAATTCACAAATCTTTTTACAGAGATTTTCTAAACATATGCTGGTATAGAACCTAGATGTGGAGAGATTTGTTGATCTGAAAAAAAATTAATTTGCACTGATTATTCTCTTCTTCGAAATTTTGTACAGGAAATTTGAATATGATTTTACAATTCTATATTCATGAAGATGGAAACCTGAGGAAAAAAATGCTAATGGGGAAAATTACTGCAAAATAAGACATTCAGATTTGTATAGTTTTTCTGGCCCATTAAAATACTATTGCGTTTTCATATATCTGTAGAAATTGTAGTAGAAGAAAAGCTATTAATGAATCTCAGCTAATTTTCAATGAGAATTTCAGAAACTTGATATAGTAGTAAAAGGAAGCTCAAATTAGTACTGTCTGCTTAAAACCTTATTCCAAATGTCCCATCCTATTCTATAAAAGGTGTTAATTCACCAATATTCTGCTAATTATAGGCTTTTTACTTATTCCATTTTATTGCCTGTTTATCTCAAAAATACCTATCATGTAGTTTCAAAATATTATTTATCTTTTCAGAATAATTTAAAGATGTCAAGCCTACTGTTTAATAATTATGTGTCATAACGAAGACAACCTTCCCAAGACAGTTCAAGAAACCCAATTCAGTTCTTCAATTCATATTATAATAAATCCTTAATAAATATGAGCAGGTAATGCAAAAATAGTGTTTGATTTTATTTGATTTCTTTTTTCTGTTCATAAATTATCAGCAAACAGAACACATTATTCTTCAGTTATTGAATTATTTGAATTACAGATTTATTCCTCAAAAATATACTGATAATTTATTAGATATCTAACAACTCTGAGGTAGTTTATTCTGAATATTTAATTTAAAAACTAGGTTATTTATATTAGCTACACAGCTCGTTTTTGTTCTTAAACTAGATAAGCTTGACTATTAAATCTCAGGTGTCTGATGCAAATTATTTTGATTACAATTCAGCAAGATTTCTTCAAAGACGATTTTTCACTGGAATAATTTACAGAGCATGAAATAAAGTAATATTTGTGTCAAAGCCTAAAGTTTCCATAAGATTCCACAGCTCCTAGGTCCTTAGTTAATACTTGCTGCATAGGAAGGGATATAACTATTTCTTTAGTGTCGAAGTTAGCTCTGCAGATCTCACTGATATGCACCAGCAATACCCGGCAGGGCACAGCCACACAGCTGAAGAGGTGTGAGTTACAGCAGTCAGCTAAAGCCAGCAGCCACAAGTAGTGGGTGAAAGTCTGTTCAAGCAGATGTGCACACGAGGCAGGCTCAAACCCGGGCGGCATTAACTCGTTATGCTGTTTAAATGAGTAAGAAAACAGAAAGAAAGAAAGCAGAGTTTCCTGTCCACCCCTTATGCTCTCTCTCTCAGTCAAGGCAGGAAAGTCAAACAGGCTTTTTTTTCCTTTTCTTTTCCCTGCAAGTAGACTACCTATTTTGAAAGAAAAATTCTCAGACTGCGCTGCACTTCCCTATCTGCTGTGAGGATCTCATCTGCACTCCTGCTCTCTCTGGAATCCCAATGATGGCAACACCAGATCTGCATGCAGAGCAAACACAGAGCAAGCATCTGGGACCCATCCTGTGGGTAATTAAAAGAAATCCTTGTTTCTTAGAGGAGAGCAGATTCAATAAAACTTATCAATTTCAGTGATTTAACTGTTCACAGCAACTACTGTAGAGAACAATTTATTAACAAAAGTTACAGGAAAATATCAAAGCTAACTTAAGCAATATTTTTTTTTCAATACTTAGAATTCAGGCAAGCCCTATGATAATCATTTTTAAGACCTAACCAAACAATATATCAAAGAACTCTAATTTCTACCTCCTGTATGCCTTCTACACATTATTGACATTATAGGAAGAGTTAAAAAGACTAAAGGAAGCAATTCTGCAGTCATCCCTTGAGACTATGTTAGGGAAATCACCTAGATCCCCCAAGTTACACAGAATTTAATTTAGTTTTGGAGGTGTGTTATTTTTGTTTTGTTACTGTACCTCCAAGTTTCATTCAAAATTAACTTTCAAGACCCCTATAAGAAACATTGTTAAGGTTTTTGAATTAGTAGGACAAAGGTAATGAAATTGTATTGGGGTTTCATAGTGATATATGCCCTGGTAGGCATTTTCATGGCAGATTTTACAAGTCTGTGTCATTTTTTTAACATAGTTTCCACTGACAAGAAAGTTTCTGTTCTTTTGAATTTAATTTTAATTTGAGTCAATATGATTTTTTGGAAGGTTTTTATAAACAAACTCTGGTAGTAGAAAGAGCTGACAGGCAAGTAATTTTTCTGCAACATAAATTAATGCAGCTTACCATTACAAAATAAGTGTTGCTGACTTGAAAACAAAACAGTGATCATTTGAAGGTTTCCTGAAACACCGCTGTGGGGTATTGTTTGTTGTGTTCCCGTAGTTCCCATAAAAACTCTGATGACAGCAAAGTGTTTGGGCTCTGATGGACTTCTCTTGTCTGATATTCATTAACTATACTTGAATCTCAGTGATCTTTAGTCTTGTCTAATTGTGGGCACAGGTCCTTTTTTTCCTCCAGCACTCTGTGCACATATTCTGTGGAACTTTAACAGTAAAGATCTCCTATTTTGTTTGTTTCTATGATGAGTCAATACCTTAACTTAAACCTTGTTTCCATACTTTTCAACAATCTACAGTCAAAGCATCATTTAATTTATTTTTCTGTTATTTCAGTTGTTCTGGAATATGAAGCAGCAAGTCACATAAAACTGAGGCTATTGGGAAATTAACTAAATATATTAGAAACACATATTACTAAAATATCTATGCATCTACTTAGATAAAAAGAGTGGTTCACCAATATCTTCTCTGCCTTATTTTCTTTTTCCTTCTGGACTTCAGAATTCAGGTAACTTTCTTCTAAGGAGTCCTATTGCATGTAGCTTCCCTTTGAGTGGAGTCCCATCAGGCTGTACCCCCTGCATTTGAAGTAGTTAGCAAAAAAATCTTTTCTAGCTTGTGCTGACATGTTCAACAGAGCAGTGTGACCTTTTCTATTAGAAAAGTAGTCCTTTAGTCAAAATGTAGTTACAGTTAAATTGATTTTGCACTTAAACTCCATGCAACAGAAAAAAAACAAACAAAAAAAAACCAAATAAAAAACAAATAAACCAGAAAGAGACATGTACTGAATAGAACACTACTCTATCACACTCTGAAATGAATATGATTTATTATACAATATGGGACAAAGTGTTTTTAAACAGCCAAGCTGAATTCAGTCAGTGTGTTTCAATTTCCTGCAAGTATTGGTGAAGGAGCTGTCATTTACTATTACTAACAATTACAAAGTTCCAAGTCATATCAAGGCCATATTGTGCTAAAAGATGCATATCTGTGTATAGGCAACAACTCTTAGTTCTTGTCCAAAACTTGATAGAAAATAAATAAATAACATTGACAAAATTTGACGGGTCAAAAATCTGTTTCCAGTAGCTCACATATTCGATGCAGTCCTGCAAAAATGTATCTCAAACAATCCAAATCATAACCTGTTCCCATACATGCCAGGAAATATTGATTTTTAAATTCTGTAGAATTTTTTTTAAACATGAGATTGAATTTTCTGACAATGCAAAGGAGATATAATTTTATATATAACTCCATGTGGCTTTCGTAAATACAAGGTTTTATTACAGCTCACAAAGCACTCATGGCTGTTCCATGGAACCAGAGAACTGAGTATATGGGTGGAGAATTTCCATGCATATCGCAGTAAAGTATTTTGTCATGTTTCTTTACAAAAAGTTTAATGCAATTCTGCCTCCATTATGTGCTTTTGGATATTATTTTGGGAGAGACTATTTACAAGAGCATGTTGTGGTAGGACAAGGGAGAATGGTTTCCCACAGAAAGAGGGTAGGTGTGGATTAAATATTGAGAAGAAATTCCTCTGAGGGTGGTGAAGCACTGGAACAAGATACTCAGAGTAGTTCTGGATGCCCCATCCCTGGAAGCATTCAAGGCCAGGCTGAATAAGACTTTGAAACAACTTTTCTAGTGAAAGGTGTCCCTGCCCATGGCAAGGGGGTTAGAGCTAGGTGAGTCCCTTCCGACCCCAATCGTTCTGTGATTCTATGCTTGATTTTAAATGTCCACAGCATTATAAAATACTCTGTAAAACAAAATCTTTCCCCTTGATGACTTTATAACATCATGTGTTACCTCCAGTACTAAAGGTATGAAGACATAATCACTGTTGGTGTCAGCAAAAGAAAGTTGACAAAAGCATTGGAAATCATTTGACGCAAAAAGCAAAGAGGAGAAGTCTGGGGAATTGGGAAGATACAAATGGACATGGGAATATGATAAGACAAAAAATCTTGTGACAAAACATTTGTTGTGGTAATAGCAGCTGAAGATGGTGATCTCAAGTAGCATTTTGGGCAGACGGAAAGCTGGAGAAGTTACATGAGTGGAAACTAGAAAAGGAAAAATGGTTAAAACTACAGCCTTAGAGGAGATAAAGTCTCCAGTTTCAGAAGAAGTAACGGCAAACAGCACAGTTTCAGAACTAGGAATCAAAAGGAAACACAGTTTTAGTTATAATTTCTTCATGTGACAAGAGAAGCTCCTACTTCAATGGAAGGATTCCTAAAGCTGCTGAGAACCAACCAAAGTCCTGCTTTAATCAGTGAGGACTTTTGAGAATCAGGACACTTTTAATTTGTTCCACTGACACTCAGAGAATAACCACTGACATCTCTTCCAGAAAATGTTGGACACAAATTTCACCTTAGGATCTGATTAAGAGAAGAGACCAAAACTTACAGAAAGAAGGAATGGGAGTGATGTAGCACTATTCAGTACAATTCTTATAGATGTTTTTCCTGGGTTTCATTTTTCTTATCTTGTCTCAAAATCAAACTGAATTTTGAAATCTATTTTATTGTTACAACTCAGTAAGGTGGTCAGAGATAAGAAAAATATTCTCTGAGTTTCAAGCCTATCAATCTTCCAAGGTTTGAATAAATGTTAACTTTTTAAAAAATCAGCAATAACAATAAATCATTAAATAGATGAGTAATTTATATTAATAAAAATAAATAGTATTATAACTATTTGCAGTTGTCTTGTGCCTGGAATATGTTGAGTTAGTAATCTGTATTCAGATCATAATATAAAGTTTGTTATTAGAAATCTCACCAAAGAGACTGTGAATAGAGAGAAAATATTTCCTATTTATGAAGTATTATCTCCTGCTAAAATTGAGCTTATCTCAGTCTCTCACTATACTTACTCCGAGCATTAAAAACTGCCACTCTTTGCATAAGTTACAGTTAACTTAAAAATTTTTCTTCAGTTTCTTCTCTCTTACAGAAATAAGTTTACCGTAGCATATGTTTTCGCAAAGTGTGGATCTTGGATTTAACTGGTTTGAGAAACACCTGGTTACTTGAAACAAATTAACATCTTGATCACAACTGCATACAGCAGAGGTGTTCTCTTGGTGTTATGCTGGTGTCTTATCCCTGTCTCTATGAGGAAGTAAGAAAAATAGGAGGAGAAATTTAGCTGATAATATTGTCAGCATCCAACATTTTCTGCTTAAAAAAGGCTAGTTTTGCTTGACCCTTCATTCAGGCAGGGAACATTTCTGTTCCTGTGTATTTTTCATTCCTTCTACCAATTCTGAGAGCAAAGAGGAAGTTAAGCTGCACAATATAAATATGTAACATGAAAACTATGCAACCTGTCAGGAAATATTCCAGTGTTTAATGACAGTTTTCAGAATGTAAGGCTTGAAGATTTCAGATAGCATGCATACCTTGGCCAGTGAAATAAATCCATCCTTCCACTGCATCTATTTGAATATTTCAGTATTTTAAACTATTCCCATCCACCCAAGGCTAACCAGAGCCTGAAATCTCAGAGTAAGTCCTACTCACAAATCTTGTCCTGGAGTCACAAAGGAATAAAATCAGAAAAATAGCCTATGTGAGAAGTCTTTCCCAAATATCCACCTTATTCTATTGAGGAGACAATGTTGTCAAAGCCAAAAATTGTCCTACTTTTCAGAATGCTTTGGAAAAACAGGGCACAAAAAATTACTAAATAAAACATTCCTACATGGTGTAAAATTAAAGCAAGTGAACAAAGTCTTTTCTTCAGTGTACAAGATCATAAGGAAAATCAAAGTTTCTTATTGGTTTCTCAGATCAGATCAAGCTCTTTAGACACTAAGGGTTCAGAAAGACTAATTGTGCCTGCAGTCAAAGATCTGCCACATCAAATAAGAGGGATTTGTGTTAATTTTAAGACTGACTGTGGACTGATTTTTTCTGTATCCTTCAACTTCAATTTAATGATAAACAAGAAAATATTTTAAGCCAGTTTCTGAAGAATGGCAGAGAGAAGCCGAAAAATACAGCATAATTTTGATGCTGAGCAGTAATCTCTTGAATCAGACTTATAGAGCTTTGTTATGCACTTAGTCTCCACATACTCAAAATGGGGAGTGAGAGGCTGGAATAAGTTGCTCAGAGAATTATGGATGTTCCATAATATGGAAGTCTTGAAGGCCAGATTGGATAGGACTTTGAGCAACCCACTCTAGTGGAATGCACACATCCCCATAGCAGAAGGTTGGAACTCAATGGTCTGTAAGGCCCTTTACAGCCTAAAACATTGTATGACACTATGAAAAATTTTTAAGCATATTTTGTTGCTAAAAAACATACCTTCTGTGACCTTTTCTGTTCCCAAGGAAAAACATTCACCCTTTACTCTGATGAGTGTTAAGATGAAATGGTTGAGTTTTTGTACATTTTAAAGTCTAAATGCTCACCTCTATCGGCCTCAGTAGCATGAGATGGAAAAAAACAGCAGGAAAGAAATGAAGGAGGGTTATTTCATTTGGTCATTTTAACAAGGGAAAGAGTCATTATGCAACCATTATGCAAATTAAAGTAGCTTCCATGCCCTCAGTGCCACCTTCACATGGCGGGAAGGACACATTTATGGTTTGGTATGGTCCACTTCACCTCGTTTCTGCCCACTCTGGAAAGCACAGCATGTCAATCTTCACTTTGAGTTAGGGTAAGGAAGGGACGTGAGGTAAACTGGTTTGGAATACATCTGTCTTTGCTCCAGAGGCATGATGGTATTTATTAGACATAATTCTTGCATTCTTCTGAGACATGAGGAAGTACTTCTGTGCATTTTTAACATTAGAAGAGATCTGGTCAAGTGCAGTCAATTAATTTCAGTATTTTTTTTAATCTACAATGGAAATTTGAAGAATTGTTTCTATAACTAAAAGCATGAATATGGAAGAGATTCTCATTTCATCAAGGATTATTTATTGACCTCGAAGGTGAAAAAGTTAATAAAATTATTGTAAATCATCAGGTTAAATAATTTTGCATTTAGAAGGTACCCACCATTATCTTTACTTCATGACAGTCTATTTTAATAATAGACAACCAAGCAAAAATTACATTGAATGCATGATCTGACCTGTCAAATCTGAAAAAATTTGTGTCCAAAAATAATTCATACCAAGACTACATACATCAGGAACTAGATGCTTTATGCACAACCTAAAACAGATATATAAATTATGCTATAGTCTCTTTAGCTTGTAATTTAGCTACAACATTAGATCTAGCATGGCAATTGCAATATTCCAAAATTACTAAGAAATGCCATACATATCCTAAGCTAAAATATATGTGCACACCATTTTGTCTTAAGGACACAAATGACTGGTATAAATACCTGACTTCATTCCTTACCATTTCTACATTTCTAGGATATGAAATCACCGGGATATCACAGTAAAATCACTACATCAGTAAACATAGGGTTAATTGAATGCTATTTTACTGGAAAATAACACAATTCCATAGCATAAATATCTAATATTTAAATGTTAGATCTTTAGAAGTTTATTAAATTTTTTAAATACTTCAAAGTGCGTAATACTTTGAAAAACTCTCAAATAATCAGATATCAAAAATATTCACAATTATAGCTCTCAATCAAATACCTTTATACCAAAAGGAAGGATCAGATAGATAGAAAGCAATAAATCAAATAATGCTTCTGTGGATCTTGGTTTGGATTTTATCTGTATGAACACCTCTATCAAGGGCTTGAATATTTTCTATCTAATGTGGAAGGATTCAAATTACTTTTTTTTTTTTTAAAGAAAAAGAGAGCAGAGAATGTTTTTCCCTTTAACAATAACACAGACAGAGACACTTATGAAGGGCCAGGGCAACGGAGATAGAGGGAATGCTGCAAATTAGTACACACTGATGGTGTGCAAATTGCAAGCAGAAATGAAATATAAAGCAAATGAATTTTTGAGTAAATCAGTGGATTATAGAAAGCAGTCTAAAAGTTTTCTATAATTGTAGTCTAATTGGTAAATACTTTGAAATAATGTCTTAAAAATTACAAAGAACAAAAAGAAAAACATCTTCGAAAAATGTTGCATTGAATGTATAGAAAATAACTCAGGAGGAGGTATGAATTTAAAAACAGGCTGTTTTCAGAAGCTGTAAATAATCATTTTAATAATGTAACATATCACATTGTTTATTTCACAGGGTTTTTCTCAACTTCCTAACAGAAAAAAGTGCTATTGCAGAAAAAGAAAAAAAAGGATATAAGGCTAAGTCTTATCATACTCTCATTTGATACTAAATGATCAAAAATTCCGTCCAAGGGCATATCTGAATTTTGCACTCCAGAAATCATTTTCTTCAGAAAGCTATAGTTATTTCATTATGGGAAATTCCTTGCATTTTTTAATTATGCACAAAGCACAAGTGATCTTTTCATATCTCATGAAGTTCATGACACATTGTGGATAGTGAACATGGTGAAAGACTGCAGGAGAAACAGTATTTAAAATCTGCTTCTTTTTTATCCTTCTTTCCTTACTTTCAGTCAGGGATATTCAGAATAAATTATTATTCTGAACAGTTTTTCTGAACAGGCTTTATTAGCAACTTATTAAAATTAACAGAGAAGTAGTGGAAAACAGAAAGGAACAAATTCACCAAAATTCATAGCCATTGCAAGAAGGATTGGAGCATCCTCTGGAGGAAGCAAGTAAGAAACAAAATCAGAAGAGTCGTTAAGGAAGAAATACCAATAAATCCCATTTTATATTATTCCCAGTTTGATAAAAACAAATATGAATAACACTAATTTGTTTTCAATAGCATAGTGGCTAAAAAGGATTATATATTGTTACCTGAGAAGCAGATTTTATTTATTGGTATATAGAACCTTCAATGGAAGACGGACATATGATTTCTACTGCCAAAGATGACAGCGAGTATATTTAGACAACTATTTAACAGCTTGTAACACAGCCCTATAGAAGGGACAAGGGCCACTAGATTCTAAATACCTTTATATCTAATGCCGTACTGAAAATTAGGTTAGGAGAAGAGTTTGAGAAGCCACTACTAGGAACAAAATGATGTCAAGAGGCTGTATGCCCCATCAGGGAACTGCAGTTCTGGGGACTGTCCTCCCCTCCACCTCCTCCTGTGTGACCCACACGGCCTCTCTGTTGCCCAGCAAGCTGGTGGCACACAGGCTGACAGAGCTGGGAGAACTCTAAAATCAGTTCATTCCTCCTTCCATAGCTTCCTAACTGCTGCCTAGCTTTCATATTTGTGATTTACTTCCATATAAATATCTGCTTTAGGCATCTACATAACCTTGAGCACAGCTACTCTCACAGATCCACACCAGCCCCTTCAAGGTCACTCTTAAATCACAGCCCCCTACTTTCACAACTGTGAGGAAGTTTTGCCAGTCTCTGCTCACCCTAACAATCTGGAGGATTTTAGAGTGTAAAACAATTAAATAGGTCAGTACTGTCATCACCATTCTACAAATAGACAAATTAAGGCACAGGAATTTAGTGAAACTCTCCTGTGGCACTCAAGAAACCAGAACATGTATGGTAATATATATCTAGAAATTATATAGCTTTGGTATATATATGCTTTGGTATTCTGACTATCCAAAACTATATCCAAAACTATAGTCTAGACATGAAGAGGTCTGATACCATACTTTAACTTTAGAATGATAATTAGGTTTTAATCTATAATTAATTAAAAAAAGAGGTGTGATTAAAAAAAAAATAGGAAAAAGATCCTCTGTATTCCTAAGCCTGTGAATTTTAATTTCATATATATTTATTCACTGTTCTTTAAGAATGAATAATAATTAAACAATTCTCTCTTTTTTTTCTGGTTTTAAGTACAGCTTCATTTTATAATCATCTGAGATAATACTAGTGATAGATAAAAGCTTCCATATAACCATTAGTTAATAGAAGTGGAGCATGCTGAAAATCACTACAGTGAAACTGAACATATGGAAAAATAATTTATTTAACCACTGATTCCCTGATTGTCAATTTTCTGTCCATACATTGCCACAGTACACATTCTTAAATTATATCTAGGTCACCCTTCCTTGTCATTCTAAAGTTATGCTATAAGAAATGCTAATAGCAGCACAATGTCATACACTTTATTTTCCTCAGAGAAAACCCAATTTTGTGCCTTATTTCTCATCAGTTTTATCTTGGCTAACACATCACAGAAAGAAATCTAGCTTTGAATTCAAGGTATCATTGCATGTAGTAAAATCCAGATTGTGATCAAATCTCTTTGACAGAGTGGAGAACAGAGACATAAGCTAATGGACTTTCTCAGAACTGTTCACTTAAAAAATACCTGTTGCTGGCTTTTGAGATTTCACGAGATTAAGGTGTGATTTCTCAGCAATGAGTGCAAAGTCAATGTTAAAACCATTAACAAATTCTGTTCAAAATAGAGCCTTGAAACAGAAATAAAAAGGAAGATTGCATGCCTAATATTAAGAAATGATGAAAATTAATTTTCAGTCAACTGAAAATCCAAGTCTCTTGCTTATGCTACCGCAATTCTCCATTAAACCAGTCAATGGAAGGAAGAGAGATATAAATAATTTGGATTTGAAACAGACAACAGGTATAATTCCAGTAAACTGGTATTTTACAATTGACTAGCTGTTTCTCCTCTCGGAGGAGCATGGCCCTTCATGCCATACCTGTTTTCTCCTTTGTTCTCAAACAATTCATTATTATGTTTTTTAGCTTTAATTACATTTCCTTTGAACCTGTGATATGGCCTTCTCTAGAGAAAATACTGGAAATTATTGGTATTTGGGGGTAGATTACTGATGTTGAAACAAACCTTGAAGAAGGCGGCTCCATTTTGGTTTCACCAAGTGTCCAAGCACTGGTACTCTCCTAAACAACTTCTTTCTGTATTCCTTACACGACTGGTTTTAAATATCAAAAAACAGTCTCTCCTTTCTTCACTGATATTCGGTCTTATCCTAAACCAGTCTGCATCCGCTAACTAGATGGGTGTAAAGGGCTTTACATAAAATGGATTTTATTCAACATATCTTTGTTTCTTGTTTCTGATGTCCCTGAAGACCCAATAACTACAAAGCAACCCTGAATAACAGGAATGTAGGAACAGATGTTATTTGGGCACTCTCACATAATAAAGACTTCCAAGAATCCCTGATGCCCAATTATCTAAACACTTATTCTTAAGTTTCCATTCAGTGCATGATGAATTCAGTCTATTTTAGCTGAATACAGAAGGAAAGTATTTAGTGTGAGAGTGATGTCAATCAAAATGGACACATCAATGGACTGGGTAACACTATCTCACAGAGCATATATTACATAATCAAATAGGTAATTTAAATGAGATCAGTTTATCCCATAATAATTACATAAGCACCATGTGTAAAGAGGGCAATTATTATCTCATTATTTTCAAATTATTTTGGATTATTTTGAATGCTAGAGCATTATCATATGTGCTATACTATTATAATAAAAATCCATAGTCACATGGTACTTTTAAAATATAATATTAGAATAAAAATAAAACCACAGTGACCCAGAGTACACTTCATCTTGATTTGGAAGGTATTCAGTTTCATAAGCATTAGGTCCTGTGAAGGACTTCAACAGGCTTAGTTTGCAGTGTGTCAGAGGTGGCACATCCACCTTCAGTGACCCCAACAGACAGAATATTTTTAGGTTCTTCCTTTTCTCGTCTCAGCTACTTACAGACACTAAATTCTTCAACTGCTCATGGATGGGCAGATTATTCCACAAGACAGGATTGTACTGAAGAGAACATCACACAGTTAGACTTATATTATATACAAGACAATGGATTAATTTGTTCCATGCTTTTCTTTGTAATGTCACCTTCCCCAACATGATTCCCAAAGATGTAAAGAAAACAAAAAAACTCTTAATGTAATTGAAACATCTGAAATTCTTATTTTAAAATTAGAGGGAATGAACTGTGTTGTTCCCTTTTTTTTTTTTTTTTGAGAAAGAAAACACATAAAGTTCTCTATAAATGGATCATAATTAAGCAGCACTCAATTATTGCTCAGGACACCATCTGTTTTTTAAAAAGCAGTACTAAAAATCATGGTCACAATGCCTGTACAAAGGATTACGAAGGCCTAGGGAAGTTTAAATTACTGTAAACTTGCAGAACTGCTTCTTTAGGTGATTAAAAAGAACTCTAATTTTTGATGGAAAAAAATTTAAATGTGATGTTATAAATTAACAACCATTTTCCCTTCTGCTACTTGATATTGCGCAAATTAAAAAAATGGAGGAGCTATTGAAAGAATTGTTAAATTATTATTTTGAGGCTAATTTCATCTCTCTTTTTTAAATTTTCTGTATTATTTGGTTGCAACTGACAGATGGTACTAATAGGTCTTGCTTTGGCTATGACTTATCAGAAAGCAACATGAAATATTTACCTGTGCCTTCTTCATTAGTGTCCTCTTTCTTTAATCAGGATCATTAGAAGCCAAACTCTCTCAAAGGAATCAGAACCATTCTAATGCTGCAATTCGTCTTCTGTCTTAGCTTCTTAATATGCTGCTCTCACTAAGGGTGCACTTCTAAGAGGAATTTATACACACAAAATCCTAACGCCATGGGGACTTTCTTTTGTAATATACATGAATTCAATATAAAGCAATATGGATTATATTCTATACATTTTTATATGCAAAGCATGCCAAGTCCAAATAAGGGAAAAGAAGAAAAAGACAAGGGGGATAAAATCAAATATGAATAAATGGTCTTTCATGAATGGAAAAAAAGTTTTTAAACATGGAGTATGTACATTCAAATCACCTTGAAACAAGTCTAATATATGCAACAAGTGCTGTTGAGACAGGGAGGCACTAAAAAGGTAAAATTTTTGTTTGAAGCAACTTTGAAGAATCTGGTCAAGAGTAGCTGTTCACTTGTTTGCACATAAAAACATTCATTTCCTAGCAGTTTGTCTCACCTTGTTCAGAAGTTTTTACTGTCCTGCATATTAACAGACAATAAAAAGTGTTTTCTTTTTATATAAGATTTGGATTTTATGATACACTTGCCTCCAAAGTATGCCATAAATATTATTTTAATGATGTAGGCCAGCAGGACTGCCTTAAAGACATGAAACTTAATTTTCCTCATTAGTGATGTCTTTGACCTTTAACTTCAGAGTGGGCAACCCTGCAGCAAAGCAGAGTGCTAAGCCCTGTTTTTAGAAATACTTGCTGAGGAACCTTTTGTAGCAGTGCAAAACAAAGTAATAAGCTTCTCAATATGCACTACTGAGGTTAATTTATTGCAAACCTCTATAGGAAGTGATCCAGTTAATCAGGGTGGACTTTGGGAAGCAAGCCACTGACAGTGATACAGAATGCTTATGTCCAAGTAACAGCAAAACCTTGAAGCACCTGAGGCAAGTAGTCAGCTCCTTCCTGTGGGCTAATATATTTCTTTAGTTATACAGCAGAGTTTGGCTCACATGACTGTATGTGTCCTAGTCAGACATGAGGAACAGGATTCAGGGAACTGCTCTGTCATCCAGAGGCAGACAGAGCATTTGTGCTTTTTTCATGAAGGTCGTGGTAAACCCTTGACAGGTTATCTTGATAGACTGTACAGCAAAGACTCCAGACATGAGACACAGAGACCATTTTCCACACAGAGAATGTCTAGATTTGGGATCTAGCTCTTCCTTCACTCAGACAGGCTTGAGTGATCCCCTCAGGAACTAGCTGTAATCATCACCTTACTGGATGTCATGGGGAGTGAAAGACAGAGGACTTCTCATGAAGCTGAATCTTTATGCAGAAAAAATAAGGCACAGGATCAGATTATTTTCAGATGCATTCTTCCACCTTTACAAAACAAATGTCTTTATGTTAAATTCTGTAGCTCTGTTCTACCTACTATAAAATATAATGAAAGATTTGTGTTACTGCTACATCAGATACCATTCACAATAGGTTTCTCTTTGGAGAAGAGTTAGGATTTATACAAATGTTAACTGTAAAAACAAAAATTAAAACTATGTAAAAGATTATGAGACTAGCTTTAACTAGGTATGGGTTTTGGAGTGTGTTCTTTTCCTTGAGTAGTTTATAATTACATATATTGGTAAGAAAGTAAATGAGGTCAGAATCACCAAAATAGTCACTTTTTCTGAGTATTACACTTGTATAATAAGTATCAGAATTCAAACACAATGTGTTCACATAAAACACGATCAGCACTTAGTATATACAATCAGTACAAGTACACTAATTACAATTACAAACATGCAAAATAAGATAACTGATACAAGGATCTTCTACATTCAACTTCTAGACAAGCCCATCAATTTAAAGTTCTACATTTCAATTATAAAAATGTTTATTTCTAGTCCTCACATTCTTTATAGGAAAACTTGAATATGAGAATAAAACTTTGCTACACTGTCAGGCAGATCCAAGGCATGCTTCAGGAAGAATAAAGTTCAGCAAATGAACTTTGAAACTGATGGATGTCAGAAGACCAAACTGGCTCTGCGGACAAAGGAAAGACACAAAGAAAGATGAAAACACTTTTCAGAATAGGCCGTGCCCAGCCACCCCATTAACAGCACTGTGCTCAGTTTGCCTCAGCTGAGAGCCTCTGCACAGGCAACAGCACTGCAGAGAAGAGGAGCTTATAGAGGAATGTTTTCTGAAAAGCTAAAAAAACCAATTAGTTGAGCATTTTGTATCAAAATCTATTTGACTACGTGTAAAGCACTACTCTGTACCATATGATCCATTTTTGCTCATCCTTACAACAGGAGGTCTAAACATACTCATGGAAGCAACTCCATACAGCTCACTTGTGAGATACTACCAAAGGAAAATGGCATAGTTTTTTAGGACAAACAAATGAGTTTTTTATCTCAATGAAACAAATGTTTAATGGAAAAGGAAAGAAAAAGAGGGAAAGTGTACAATAGTGAATATTGCCATTTTACCATACAGGTTACGGTACAAATGTAGTAAGGCCATGAAAGCATGAATTCCTTGACAGTCAGTAGATAAGTGCTTTCTCAACTTCTTGTCTGTCAGTTCTGTAATGTGTTTCCTTATTCATGCTTCAGTTAATCTGGAGGTTCCTGGGTTTCATCCAAGTCCTTATTTCTTACAAACATATGGACAACTAGATGATGACACTGATGGCAGAGGGTGAGAAGAGAAGAAGAAAAGTCAGATGCCCAGAAATTCTGTATCTAGGTCAAAAAAATCCCTGTTTTATGGTCTTGCATTGATACTGAACAGTAGGATTAAATAACACAATATACAATGTACAGTTTTTTTCATGACATGAAGGATTTTAAAGGGTGTTTTAGGAGATTCTGCCCATCACAACCCTCTGACAGCTGTGATGAGAGTGAACAAAGCCAATTTAAAGTGGTTTTGACAACCCTTCCCATGTCATGAAGCTGGGCTTGTGGCCAAATGTAGTGAATTATCCACAAAACAACTGAGTAAATTAGTAAGGTCTCTTGCCCAATTCTGGGAATATTAATAAATTTCTGCAAACATTGGACAAAGACAAGCCTAGAACCCTTTTGTCAGCTGATACCATGAATGGTTTGTTGCCGTTCTTTACTCAAGAATATTGCCTGGGAGAAAGAAAGCAAAATTGAATTGTTAAAGTTATGTCTAAAATTCAGCAATTTATACTTAGGTTCTTTCTAGATTATTGTATGATTCACAGTGTTTGGGACATCAGCTTTGCTGAGATTATCCTCTGTAGTGGCGAAGAAGTTCATTATTTGTTTGTTGCTTTCCTTACTAAAACACATGACGTAAGAAGACAAATTTCAGGAAAATCTCAAAGCAGACCTAGTGTGATCTGCCTCAAGCAAAGAAGTTTTTTCTTTCCATATTAATGAAGACCAGCCCAAAACAATGGAATTTCTGTTATTTTAAAATTTATTCATAATTTTGTATACAAATTATAGCTTTAAAAAAATTTCATATTCTGAACCTTGTAAGATTTCTCTTAAAACATCATGAATTAAAGGTAGGAAAGCAGGATAGAATTAAAAATTTAAACAATAAATAATGATTTATTTATTTGTTTGAATGTTTGCTTTGGCAAAAGAACACAGTGATTCCTGATGTGACCTCTGCTTCTTAGTTCTTTCAGGAACAATCTAACACAGCTACAGTAGGTCTGCAATGGATATAAATTTTTTCATTTTGCCTTCTCCTTTTCTGTTTTGTAAAATAAACACAGGAAAGGAAAGGAAAGGAAAGGAAAGGAAAGGAAAGGAAAGGAAAGGAAAGGAAAGGAAAGGAAAGGAAAGGAA
>JAWWMU010000106.1:88947007-89005392 GCA_035048155.1 Cinnycerthia olivascens | reverse complement strand
GAAAGAAAGAAAGAAGGAAAGAAAGAAAGAAGGAAAGAAGGAAAGAAAGAAAGAAAGAGAAAGAAAAGAAACAAACACCATAGCTTTAATCCTTCCCTGATTGGCAGACTGGAAAGCTATGAATTATTTAACAAAAGGCATAACTTCTAACAGCATAGAAGTGACACATAGAGAGGAAACCTTCAAACAGGTGAGAAAGAACACAATGAAAAGTGAAAACCAGAGTCAGCTATATGCCCTTCGTCCCAAACTGCACTTCATTTCCTTGCTCTTGTGCTCCTTCTGTCACAAAGCTTCACCACTTTGTGGCAATTGTTGCAAATGCTAAAGCTTGTTTTTCTCTTCCATAGTTTCCAGTGTTAAGAGTGAGAGAGTTTGAAGAAGGTCGACTAGTATCAAATGTGAAAGAAACTGATACTCAACCAGCTCTTGCAGACTCAAAATTAGGCAACTGAAAGAAACCAAGACATGTCAGATATCTTTAGAAAGTAATACTCCATTTCTGGCTAAGACGGGACAAATAATAATAACAACCACAATCATCTCAAAATCTTTGAAAAACTTCTATCATCCTTTTCCATTGATTACTGGATTTCTATGGAACTTTTTCTTCACCTCCAAGTAGAAACACCCAGAAATTCCTCACTTTTTCATTGAAGAGTTCTTAAGATTAAAAATTTATGGAAATGGTGTTTTGCTGGTTTGGATCCTCAACAAACTTTTCTTAGAAAAATACTGATAAAAATATCTTTTCTTGACCCTATTGCTATGACTTACTATACCAAAATCTCATATCAACCAGAAAAATCTGAACAGGAGCACTGTTGATATCCTTCTCCCCCTGCAGAATGAGACAGTAGCAAGATGCTTTCAAAAGTTCCCTGACTGGAGCTCATAAACAGATCTGGTCAGCTGTATTGTCAAAATATTTTTCAAGAAGAGAGTTCTGTTAGAATTTTCACTTTGCATTGGGTTTGCTATAGAAAAATCCCAAACTAACCACAGAAGATCCCAATCCCTCTTTTTAGAAATTTTATCTCAACAGAAAAAGTTACTTACAAGTTTGTGGGTGTTTAAACCATGCTGCTCTTTACTCATGCTCCCATGAATGTCATATGTTCCTCTACATAAACACAAGTAGAGTTGCTGCTGGTACTGAGAGCTCAGTTGCATACTTCACAGGTGTCATTGAATATGGTGTCTCTCTCCCCAGGAGGGACAAAGAGACAAGGAGCAGAATGTAGCACAGACTGCGCAGAGCTGTGATCTGACAGCCCCTGGAGTTACCTGCTTTGGGTCCTTATGTCCATGGGACACAGGATGCCACTGGCCTGATCAGCTGCAGTTGCAGAAGCACATAAGGGAATGCAGACAGTGCACTCTGTGACTAAATACCTCCATTCACAGGCAGAATCAGATAGGTCTGAAAGCTCATGGGAATAAGAAAAAGAAGCTACACTACAGTAACACAGACATTAAAATCAAATTTACACATGACCTAATCCACAGGTTTACTGAATTTATTGGTGGATTTTAAGCAGCTATAATGGACTGAAATAATTACCCTAACATTTGGAGCCAAATTTGAGCTGCCTACTATTTCATTCACAGTCTAACTTATTTCATTTGGAGAAAGGGTAACTTATGCACACACGATGAGGACACAAGTCAGCTCTTCCCTTCCACATCTGGACCTACCTCTTTGCTTGAGCGTGTGCCTACGCAGGACAGCAACAACCACATGCAAGGCTGAACTTCAAGAAAATGGTGAACTGATGACTGAGTCATGATGCAGGCACACATGTACATGCCCCTGAACAGAGGGACGATAGGGATAGACTGCTTTTCTGAGGCTTCTCCCTGAGCCATGCCCCATGAGCACACACCATGGATTCTGGCCAGGAGCAGCACCAGAGGCATACAAATCTAAGTGGCCCAACATACACATAACTAAGTGCCCGTGAGGCAAAGAAAAACTCTGAAGGACTATAATGTATATCAAAGCAACATTTAAGTGGAATTTATGAACAAAATATCTATAAGTAGAAGTATAGGTAGCCTGAAATTCAGACCACAAATTCTTCTTTTCTTTATTGTTCCCTTCATCATTTGTTAAAATGAAGGAACTGCTCCCCCAAAATATATCGTAAGTCATATCCTGAGTACTGTTTGATATTATTGCCTGACTAATTCAAATTACATGGTGACCCTGGCCATTGTAGATCTTTAATAAAAATTAAGTGGTGCTATTAGCCTTAGGTATAATTGTTTATTATTTCTCAAATATTAACCAATTATCTGGGAGTCTTAAAGGGCAGACAGATAGTTCTACCACACAAACACCTTGGGAGGTAATTGTTTTGTCATTTTATCAGTTTCTTTCACCTAAATATGACATTTCTTTTTCCAGTTTAGACTTAATGAAAAAGCACCACGAACAGAGACAGCGGTTCAAAGTACTGCAAGAGTTTCCAGGAAGGGGAACATTTATCAAAACATACTGTATGGTTAATGATAGCATGCATGGATAAAGAAGCCTATAATATACAAAAACAATAAAGTTGGATTAGTGTATCGAAGGTTGTTTGGACAAGATTCAGTTCCATTTCCAAGAGACTTCAATTTCCTTTCACATAAACTCTGTGAAATACTTTATGTGACACGTTTATGACTAGTTGATTTTATGAATGTTATAATTGCAGACCCTTATGAAAGCTGAAAACAGAATTGCCCCTTCAGCAAGCAAAAAAGCAAACAGATGAACATGACGATTAATAGTTGTAGTTGAAGAAAGAAAATCCACATATCTCAATTACATTACATCAGATTACAGCACTATGTGGTATATACCATATTATTTATTAGGATTTTTGCAGTTCTTAGGATTTTTGTAGTTCTTAATGATTAGCAAAAAAAAAACAAACTCTTAAATCCAAGTGGAGGCAATAGGTATGAAACTTTGGATTTTCTCTCTGATTTATTAGGTTTACTTTATCAGCACATAACATAATCGCACTTCAGAAATTGGCCATCAGATTTACAGTTCACATGTTGTAATTTCTGCTTAAATTATGTCTTAGGAAGAACTCATAATATTCCCTAGAAAAATATTCTTTTGTTTTCCCTTAAAAGTGTCTATTTACTTTGTCATTAGATAGTTCAAGATATTTAAACACTATGGACTATAAACTTGCCCTAGACACCCACTTTTATTGAGTAGTCATTGCAAAAAAGTGCTCAACAAAATATTTGAAGTTAAAATATAAATCAGAATCATCATCTCATATGAAGATAAAATAAGAAAGATGTGCCATTTCTTTTCACATCCCAGATACAAGTAAATACAAAAAGAGTTTATTGCTTTATGTATATAAATTTAATTGAACCACCTTCATATCCCAAAAGAAAACACAGGTTTCATGTCTCAGCCCATCAGGACAAATTTTTACCTGCAGAACCAAAGACAAGATTAGTTGTAAGGGACTTCTAGGGGCCAAGTAATCCAAACTTCTGGCTGAATCTGAATGAGCTTCAAGATTAATTGTTGAGGGCCTTGTTTCAGCTTGTGACTGCTGTATTCAGACCTTCCACCGTACATGGCTCTAACCTGAGCAGGGAATGTTCTTGATATTTTCTGACTGCTGCCTGTTCCTACATTTTTCATGCCTTCTGTATATATCACAGATTCAACGTTATTTCAGATGCACCTTCTGAAAACTTTATGGAGTTTTTCTCCTCTGGACTTTGATGCTTTGTATTGTAAACATTAATTCACCCAAAATAAAAAAGAAGTACAAAATCTCTTTCTGTGTTCACATAAAGACCTTCAAAGCTTTTCCTGGACACACCAAATAATTTTTAACTCTAGAAGTTGTAGATCTTCAACAGCCTCATGAATTGCTTTATCCTGTATATCTCCCAATCTGGCTCTTCAATATCATGTAAGAAATTTAGATTTTGCATTCTTCAGCTAATTTCTCATATGTCAGATTTTCTTTCAAAAAGAAAAGAAATATTGTTCAAAAAAGAAAGAGGCTGAAAACATATATAAATAGGACAGCAAATTTTTTGTGATAGAATTTAATTTCTCTCTCAGTTGCTTATTCACATTTCAGGTAGCATGCATTTCTCAAAGAAACATACCTTCCTATAACTTTTTATATATTTTGTTTATTTTTAACAGTTAACAATAGCTGCAATTCACATTCCTCACTCCACCAAAAATTCCTTAGAAAATGCCTAGAAAGAAAGAAATATTGAGATAGACAGACATTTATATTTATGGTCCAAGTGGAATAACTACATTTTGTTTGCACATCCATTTTTAAATTGTCATTGATCTCTGACTCACCACTATCTAGATGAATTTTGAATGCAGAAAAATCACTTTTGCCACCACTTTATCAAGTGGTTGCATCCTTTTAAATAACACTGGGATACAAAACATTGCATTTATATTTCATTGAAAGACCCCCCTTCAAGTAAAAGGGCTGCAACTGTACGTGTTAATAAAAAAAAATCTATCTAACTTCCTGAGATGACATTGTGAGGAGAGAATAATTACTGTTTCTGGTCACAGAACAAACATTGCAGTGCATTTTTTTTCAGTGACTTTACTGTGTTACCTGTAACATGCCTACGAATTCATCACCTCTACGTCTACTTTTAACTTTTCAACACTCTCAGTATATTAATAGTTTCCTATTAAAACAGGAACAAAACACGGCAGTGTTTCCCCTTCTCCTCACCTGAAATAAAAGGTCCAGGTTCAGCTTTTAAAGGAAAACCTATCAGAACCATCCATTACAAAACCCTTCAGAAAGGTTTTTCCCGTTCCTGCTACACAAATGATCATAGTAAGTCAGTGGTTTGGAAGACAAAAAAAACTTCTTTATTTTCTATAAAAAATTTTCTTTAAAATCCTTAACCAAAAACTCATCAACTTTCAAGGGATAATTCTTTATATCAAAATGTGGTGTTTGTAAAATAAAATCAAATATATTGCATGATATTCTTTCCAAGAAGCATTCTTACTGTCAGGATGGGTTTATTAACCATTCATCAAAAAAAAAAAAACAAAAAACCAAAACCCACAAACCTCTTAAATATTTAGTTATGCAGCCTGAACATCACACTGCCATATATCAATAAAAACTTCTATGAAACAATGTAGAATAACATGAAGTTTGGAAAACAAATCGCTGAAATTTTGAGGTGTCACTGTTAAAGCTGACAGTAAAATTTTAGTTCAGGGCTCTTGTGACATCTTAAAATAGCATGTAGTTAATTAATCACATGCCATTCTCCACAGAAGTTTACCACTTCTGCAGAATGACTGCCACTGGGGTCCTGAGATAATGTTTAATGCTAAGCTGTCTTCAGTTTGTGCCTTTCACAACTTTTACTCTAGATCATGTTAGCTCAAATCCCAATCTGGACATAGATTCTTTACTTTTTCTGTGCGTGTTTTTCCATGCCAGTGTAATAAAAGAATTTGTTTTCAAAATAACAATGTGAAGTAGAGCAGTGTAGCTATCTTCACTTTACAAAGTGCTGAACCACACAGACACTGAAGTCAGAAGTTTCCAATTATTTTAAGTACCCAGCCTGAAATATCTTACCCAACTGGTTTTCAAAAATACCAGAGGTATTCTCTAAAACGCAGCTTCAATTGGCTTTTCTCGTCACTAGAGCTTGTCCCAGCACCATGGCACAGGGTGAACCCAGGTAGACAAAAAACGAGGTACATACAATTAGACATCCCTTGTGAAATCTGGTGTAAGGAGCTTGCTATACATCATGACTGGGCAGTAAGGAATTTGGTTCTCTAGGGTGAAACAATTGCAGGATAATTATACCTCTCATCATCAGCTGTAACTAGTATCCACTCATACCTTCTCATTTCTACAGTGACATGGGAATGAAGGAAATAACATCTTTTTTAATGACAATAGTGGTTCATCCCTGGTTTGTGTCACAGATAAAGATTGTCATTGGAAACAGCAAACAGTCACATAATGATAGAATGCACCTAAATCTGCCACACTAACCCAGCACTGCTTTCAACATGAGCAGTTTGGGGTCCTGCCTCCAAAACTACAAATACTGGGAATGTACTGTCAGCTAATCTTGGCAGTACCTATGTTCTCATTACCTTCTCTCTTGTAATTATTAACTTCAGAGCTCCACAGGCACTAAAGCATGCCAAGTCTTTACAGTCTGAACAACTCAGCAACCAGTTTGTGCTGAGGCTCTTGCCTAGTATCTAGAAGCCATGCATTTGTCTGCTTTCATCCTCCAGGGATTTGCCTCAGCCACTGCTCTCAAAACATATTTAATATGTTCCAGAATTATCGCTTCTGCGAAAACAATGCTGCAGGCAGAAGGATCTTGTTCTCTGGCTGGTTTTAAAAAGTATTGACCCCTTTTTTCTTTGGAAATAATATATAGTCACATATATTAATATATAAACTAAACACGTAAAAATACCCCATTTTGCTCATAATAATGCAGTTAAATTTCAAGAATTAGGATGCACCCCTGTTCCAACCCATTCCTACTTCTTAGCTTCAGGCAACAAGGTGCTAATTGGGCTGCTCAGCATGCAAACATTTTGAATTTCATTCCAAAGTACATGATGTTCGTATTGGGTGATTAATGAGAGGCCAGTGCCTCTGCTTCTGAGATTAATTCTTTATGTACACTCTCACTACCAGTGCAACATTCTTTTAATTTCTATAGCTCTGTCTGATAATTGGCTTCTTCTTGATCATTTAAATGGAAGTCTTTTCAACAAATCTAATGTCATGGGCTTAATAAGAATAATAAGAGAAAAATCCCATTTTCTTCAGTTTTCTCTGTAGCTCCATTTACTTTCATAATAAAGTTCAGATTAATTATATCTTTCAAATGGCTGCTGCATGTTTGGAGACTTCAATTTGCAATGGGGTCCTATGCGGTTTCTGTAATTTTTTTATCAACTGTATATTTCTCTTTCAATATCTTCTTTCCCATGCCTTGCCCTTCTATCATTGGGTAAGCTTTACAAGTGGTGGTGAAGAATTATTTCTCACAATTAAGTCTTTTGTACAGTCAAATAAGTTGTAAATATTTATAAAATCTTGAAAATGGATAGCAAGAGGTTTGTATTAATTTGGTTCTTTAATGTCAGAATATCTCCAATAACAAGTTAACCCAAGGCCAATGCTGTCGTGTGGCAACCTGTACATACCCAGTTTCCCCTGTGCATTTAATGGACATCGATGCCTTGATGTTAGATGCCAATCCAGAGTTCAAGTGCTAAAATACGATGTCACCTTAACTTTTTAGTTGTCTAACTGCTCTGTTAGTTCTGTGTTGTAATGTATATGGACAACAACTCAATAAAGATTGCTCAAGCAGCTACAAGCGTGGCAGCACCTCACCTCGGTGTTTGACTTCAAAGCCTTAATAACATTTTTCAGTGAAGTTTTGACTGTACTTTTTTAGTTTTTTCAAAATGTGCAGTAGTATCCTCCTCTTCCTCCCTTGTTATTCCATTGCACTATTTTGAGGGCTGTATTTCATCCCCATATTGCTGATGAGCTGGCCTAGATTGTGTATGAACACTGCCAAGGGAGGCCACAGATATGCACGGAGACCCTTTTTCCTTCCCCTTGAATGAGATACCTTTCACAGATATTTGCTAATAGCATGGAATAGAAAATATTAATTTTAAAAGGAGCTTAAAAGCGTGGCCAGATCTGAGTAGATTTTAGTAGGATCGGCAAAGAACTTGTCTACACAAATATATTCTCTTGCCAAACTTCAAGTCTTTCCTCCAAAGAAAATAGATTCCAGATGAAGAAATGACCACAGCAAAGGTCATCCCATTCATTTTTAGCACTAAAAAAAAAAAAAAATAATTTTTACCAAGGGAAAAACAGCTTCACTTTCAGGGGTGGCTTAATTCTCAGTCCCATACTAGTCCCTTCCTAGCTCCACCTTCCTCTCTCACCTCCCTTTTGTCCTGCTCCATACCAAAACATCAGACAAATTTGGGCACTTTGAATGAAAAAGTGTCAGACCAGGGGTTAAAGCTGTGCTGTTAAAAAATATGGAAACCAAGATCTTATTTAAAGTGCCAAGAAATATTTATAATTATAAAAAATTCCATTAGAGAACAATAAGATCTCCTGTAATTTAACCTTGTCACTAAAAGGAGTAAGAAATTTCCTAATATATTATTCTTGATTTTTTGATACCACAACCTGCAGCAAATAACTGAAGTTCAGATAAAGTTGAATATGCAAAACTTATTAAGTTGACAATTAGCACAGTATGCAATGTGTAGCATTTTTCCTATATAGTAGCTCAAATCTGACTTTAAATGGTTATGGTAATTTTCAGTGATCATGGATATTTCTCCTTAAATGTGAATATATTTTTTCTGGATCAAGAAAACATTTGTGAATACTAAAATATTTGTATATATATAAAATTTATAAATCTGATAACATAGAATTTTAAAATCAGATTACTTTACTATACTATTAACACAGAGGGTTAATCAAATAGTACAAGATGGATTCCAGCCTTTCTAGTTAGGTCCTTTGCAATTCAATATTTTTTGTCACATTTTGCAAAACTGAAACAACAATCTTTCTGGAGACCCATGTGCATAGTAACATGGGAATTTTCTCCAGAAAATATATTATTTGGGAGTTTCATTATAACTTATATCTAGTTTACTACTTTGATCTAAGAATGTCTTTTTTGCACCATGAAGGAACACTGCATATATGAGGCCAAACACTTTTTTGAGTGCTCTTTCATCTTGACAGATGCAGTGCAGAGACACATACGTGACACCTACTGAGAACAGTAATGGACTTCTCTCCTGAATTTTAAAACTCAACAGAGCATTTGGAATCTGGATTCAGATGAAAACCATGAAAAATTCACAAATCCGGACATCTCACTCAGTAAGGTAATAATAATAAAGAAATCACTTTCCTAGTATCTTTTGAATAATTTACCTGCATTTCTCACTCTAAAGAATTAAGAAGCATATTTTAATGATTATAACTGACTGGAAAAAGAGCCTTCTTATTACTGTAGGCTGTACTTGTCAGATCAATATCTTGAAACTGGTTTTGACTGGTGTGTAACCATGAAATATATTGAAACCCACAAATATATAAGCAAAAAGGCAATGATTTGTAGTTGTCCTGTTTTTGTATATGTGCAGTGATAAACCAATACCACTGGTTTTACAATGCAGGTTTTTGTATGTATGGATAGCTTTAATGAAAGAAAATTCACCCTCAAGTAATTGACGTGGTAGCAAAATTCCCAGTGAAAAGCATTCTGCTGTGCTCCAGAGACAAAATTGCCTGGATGAGTTCTAACATCTGATGACCTGGAGGCTGACAGAGAGGGGGACTCCCTTATCCACAGGCATTTTCCCAGTCCTAAGCTCGAGAGGTTTTGTTTTGGCAGAAGATGATAATCACTATGAGAATGAGAGGTTCACGGGCTGAACTAGGTAGTGTGAGATGAGTATGTGACATGAGATGAGATGAGATGAGGGGAGGATGACAGCTGGCATCAGAGATGGTGGAAAATCTGTTTAAAGATGGCTCCATGGACAAGCTTGGAGGCCCCTGTACTGAAGTTTTAATGCAGCCCTTTTGCAGCTTCCTCAGGATGAGTGACAGGAGTGAAAGCAGTTTCTGTGGTGGTGGGAACAGGTCAAGAGCTCATCCTGAATGCAGTCATGAACAATGGACACACCAACACACAGGGTCCCATGATAAATCCAGAACTACAACCAGGACAAGACTTTTAGATCACACATTAATATTTTTCCTTATTTCTCCACTGCTGGATCTGCTCATCAGATTTCTAAGCCAGTCCTCCAAGGACACCAAACCTGCTGCATTAAGTAAGGGAGTCATAAAAGCACTGTGGTATGATTAGGAACACAATTAGGGAGGGTACTGTAACAGAAGGTCAAGAGAACGGGAGCTGAAACCCTGGAGGTCTCCCACAAAAATTCTTCACAATCATCACAAAGATGGCAGAGCAGAATCACGTTCCTGGAATATATTGTCTTGGTCTTGAGGCTATCTTCTCTACAGTTCCTCAGTGCCCTGGTAGATGCCAATCAGGAATAAAAACGAGGTCCAGATAATTTAGGTTGATTTCATTTCACTTCATTTCATTTCATTAAGCTATGTCCACCTGTAATTAATTTTTAGTATGACAAATGTCATGATCTTTTTCCTATGTTAAATTTGACCAAGAAAGAATTTTTAGGTCTGTGCAGAGTCTATCATTCATAATCTAATTTATATCTTGAGCACAAGTAGGAATGAGTCAATAAAGTCTGGGTTATACAAAATTGTCAAGACGTTTTCGGTGCAACAATCTGCTGAAATACTGGATGAAATTTTCCTTCTTCTGTAGATAACAATGGTAGCACCTTTGTGTGTTTAACATCCCTGAAAATTACAGCTATTATTTTATCAACTTTCAAGGCTTCCTTTATAACAAGGAAATTTTCCTGTGTCATAGATCTAAATTCAAGTGAGAAAAGTAGTGTGGGACTGGTGTGGGCAGACACTGAAGGGAAAAAGAATTGAAACCATGCTTTTGTGATGATCACAGTTGAAATTTAGTCAGCAGAACTTTTGAAAGGTGGTAAACACACTGGCTGAAATTCCACGTTATATTAGGCTGAACAACCTCAAATTTTCCCATTTCTTACTTTAGTGGTTTTACTAAAACCAAACAACAAACAAAACAAAAAAAGCATATAAATAATGGATGCTCAGAGCACTAGTGACTCATGTAGAGTTGGGTGAGTAATACATAGTAAATAAATCATAAGACAATCTTTTCCTTTTTCTATTGGCAAATTGTCTTTGAACAGATGATAGTTTTCCTAGATTTATTTTAAATTAATCCATTAATATTTCATCTAATTAATTAATGGCTTTGTCTAATTGTAAAACAATTATTTGAAAATCTGCGATAATAAGGAACTATAGACCATGATTGCATAATATTTCACTTAATTTTTTTTTTTTGCTCTAGGTCAGCTGTGAAAAATATCCGCTTCAGTTACCAAATATTCACATATGTGAATTTTAAAATCCTTTTACATTAATACTCTTCAATATTTTCTTGTAAGTTTTATATACCAGTAAACATTTCTATTATAAATTTCTCTACCTAAACTATTTGCAGAAATCAAACAAAATAACAGAAATAAAAAGACTAAATATTGAAAGAATATTTTCCAGGAAATAGTTTTGAGCTGGACTTTTAGTGACAGTGAATTTTTTAATAAGCTTTGCTTATTCCTGATCCCCACACAAGCATGCACTCACTAAATGGTATTAACATTTGTCAAGGCAGCAAATGTGCAGGTTATGCTGTGACTCCTGATGGGGAGAGGAATATTACAGAGCTAAGGGATCAACAGAATGAGGCTTCAATTCATTAGTCCTTCAGGAATCATTTCAGATGCTTGGTACCAGAACTCCCTGATTGACATTCAGCATTCATTGAAAGACAAGTTGAAGTCTGAAAAAGTACAAGAAAAGGAAACAGAAATTGATACAGGAATAAAGCAGTTGCCTTGAGAGGAAAAATAAAATAAGTCTTTTGGAGAGAAGGCTAATGCAAAATATGAATAAGGTTTATCTAATCATGATGATGGTGTATGATCAATGAGAATTGTTACATAGAAAATTCCCAAAATCTGGAATTTCAGAGCTCAGAATCTCATAAAAGGTCATATAAAATGGATGGAAAAAATTGATTTTTTTAATTGAATAAATAAATGACCTTTTAAAAGGTGTTGTCACACTAGACTGTTCAGACAGATAATATCAATGTTTCAAAATAGATCAGACTAAGATACTAGAGAGTATGTGCATGGATATATGCTCTATCCCATATCTGTATGTATCACGTATTCAAAGACTGTGAATCCCAGGAGATGAAAAAGGCAGGTGGCCAAATTCACATGTTCTGACTAAATACCATCCCCCACTGCCAGTATTAGAGGCAGGGTGTGGTGTAGGAAACTGGTCTCACTCAGCAGGATGTTTATCACAGTCTTGTAGAATCTGGAACTCTTCTAGTACACACTCTTTCTGTTTGTTTATTTCTGCTCAAAATAAACAATGGCGTCCTATGCACTATCAATCATTTTCTTGTGATCAAGTAGCATGAGGCAGAGGTTATAAAAATTACAGCACCTTCACAGGGCAGAGCAAACTTTTATATCTGTATACGGTCATTAAGGATCCTGTAGAGAATTACTGGGGCATATTCATTCCACATCTCCCTCCCCATATGAACTCTGTAGAGTTTCAGTCTCACACACTAAGTTTGTTGTTTACAAAAGATGAAGTATTCATTTTGTTCCATGAGAAATTTCTGTCTTAAGGGATGATTATCTTTGTCCTGCGCTTTGTTTGCTGGACGCGAGAAGTGCGCATGAACAAGTCCTAACCAGTGCTGGTGCCCTGATGTAGCTCTGCCCACAGCAGCAATGAATACGATATTGAAATGTACCTTAAAATTTCCAGCTCATCTGGAAATTCTTCTGGAAAAAAACATGTAGTCAAAAGCAATGGTACAGATTTTTTTTTAAGACCAACAAGGTCAGAGCAAGCTCGCTCTTACATGGATGTTTAATGAAAAAAGTCCTTCCAGACTCCATACCTGATGGTCTCTCCCATGGGTGAGAGAGAAAAGAGACAGTTTTTCTTTCATGCCCTTTACTTTCTTCCTCATGACATAAACAGGAGAAACAGAGAATAATGGGCAATTTTCTACTACCCATTTCTCTTGTGACAGCAGAAGAATATAAAAGGGATCCTCAAAGTGCCACCCATTCACAAATCTCTTCATTTGTAAAAGCAACACAGATACCACAAAATCACATATGTTTAAACCGAACAGATAAAATATTTTGTACTTTACATAAAGGTGAAGAACTGATTACATTTTTTTGTCTGTAAGAAGTACCAATGACTAATGATTCAGGCTGCAAGAAAAAAAAAGTTCCCTTCCCTCCAGAGCTGTATATGCTATCATCATATCTTTGTTGGTGAATCCCTGAATGCAAACCTGCAGCAGCAGCAGTTCAACACAATTCATGCAGTTCCATAAATTCAGTTTCTTGTCAGAGAGATGTTTTCAGTTTAAGGCATGAATTTGGGCTATGAAGCAACTGAGATGATCTCCCCGTGTTTATATTTCTTCAGAGTGACATAACAAACTTTCAATACAGAGGTCAAGCATCAAAGACAGTTACAGGTTGTTGGCATTCATTTGTCTTCTGGGTACAAAAGAGAACACTTATTCATTTTGAACATTGAAGAGCTGAAAGAAGACTTTAAATCACTGTGTGTTAGAGGCTAGTTCAAAGAGCATGGAGTATAACATCATACTACTGGTCTATAAATGGAGGGAAGTACATAGAGACAGAAAAAAATTTTAATAAAAGCCCATGAAAACCCATGAAAAACCCATAGTATGTGAAAAGCTGCTTTACAAGTGTGAGAATAAAAATTTAACAGGATAAGAACTTATACTGAAATTTTAAGAAAACATATAAAATACAGATTTAGCTGTGACTTTATGTAAAATATTTGCTGATTTCCTCCAAATCTTCCTGTAATCATGCTAAGAGCATGATGAAGAATTAAGTAATTCTTTGCAATGCCACTTCCTCTCTGGGCACTCTCCTTACTTGTCATCTTCGAGAAGGCTCTGGGCAGAACTAGAGAAACAGTACTGTAGTTATGTGGGAAAGTAGTAATGAAATCTGAATGCCTTCTAGAATCTGAGTGATTTTAGAGTTCAGTGAATATGGAAGAAGTTCAGCACAGCTAAACTTAAATTTAGAATTAGAATTTTAAATTCCGATTTAGCTCTTCTCTAATTACATCCCTAAATTTCATTTTCAGTCTAGGATAAAAGATTTTCAGATACTTCCTTTTTTCCTCTAGTGTTCTCTGTTCTTCATAATCTGGCATACAAAGTAGCTCTAGAAATAGAAGTTACGGGGTTTTTTGGAGGTAAACAAAGTACTTGAATCTTCATTTCAATGAAATTTAGATAAATATCTTCTTCTGACCCTAAGTCTAGTACTATCTCTGTATCCATGACTCTGTAGTTGTGCCTGTAAATAGCTATTTTTTGAGACCGTAATCAAGTTCTTCTTTCAGAAATATTTCAATTTTCTCCAGAAATATTAAAGTCTGAGCTTTGCCAAGAAAATCTTACTATTAAAAATTTATTCAGTGACTCAGAATAAGCCCCATGTAAATTCTTGTGTGGTACCTGCATTTTGATTATACCTATTTTGAGAACTAAAGTGTTACTTTAAAGCAATACATCATGAATATGTGAATATATCCTTTGCTCATGGCTGAATTCTCCTTTGAAGAATGTGAAAATTTCTGTTATAATACCAAATAGAATCATGGAATATATTGAGTTGGAAGGGACCTCTTAGATTTGAGCTCTCAGTCTCAGACCGCTCAGTCGATATCTTTGCAATGAGTAGGGCCATCTTCAACAGAATGCAAAATTTGGTTTTCCTAGTATATTCATATTATTTATTGTTAAAATATGTATGCATTGTTAACATATTGCTAAAAACATGTATAAATTCAGAGCATCCTTATGTGGGATTTCCACATAATAAAACAGGCATTTTTTGTGTCTGGAAGACAAAAATTATAATATATGAATTCCCGCTGTTCTTCCTCCTCCTTTCTTTAGCTTTTATATCTGAGCTGACACCCTATGGTATGGAATATCCATTTGGTTAATTTGGATCAGCTGGCCCAGCTGTGCTCCCTCCCAGGATCAGCCTTCTGATGGAGGGGGAAGGATGCAGAGCATTGCTGCTGTGCCAGCCCAGCTCAGCAGGACCCAAAGCACAGGTGAGTTATCAACACCTTCCAGGCACCAGCACAGAGCAGAGCTTGGTGAGGGCTGCTGTGGGGAAATGAACTCCAGCTCAGCCAGACACAGTACACCAATGGACCAAAATAGGAAACAAAACGTGTCTAAGCCAGAAGGTTATCAAGGGCTCAAAGGTGAAGCCCTGAAATCGGTCAAAGAAAGTCTTTTGCGTATTTCAGCTCTACAGCTTTTGAAGGTTGGCACCTAGCTCCTGGACTGGAATTTATAAGGCCAAATACAGTGGTTGAAACTACTAAACATATAAATTAATTAGGCAAACTGAAGTTAATGGATTTGGATTCATAGTAAACAGCATGTTGGGCACACATGTATTTAAGCTATCTAACAAGAAACAACAAAAGAAGGATTTGTCTAAAACTCAACCTCCTCCATGGAAGCCTATATCACTGATTTGTCACCCAGCCAATTTTTGCATAGCAGATTACTGGGTCAAGCTCTTGCCTATGAAATGGAAAACTTCCTCCATCACTGAGAGGTTTTTTCTGTATTTATCTACATTATGCATGTATATAAGTATAACATCACTAATCTCATGTTATGGATAAAAATTTTTGTATTTAGAGAAATGCTCTGCAGTTTTTAATGCAAAATTCATAAAGGAAGAAAAAATGTGAGACAAAACAAGGATGACAGCTTAGTAAGCAATAAGTTGGTGTGAAAAGCAAATTTGAAGTTCTGTGAAACATATAACAAAATCAATTGATTGTATTTAGAAATGTTAAGTGCTTAAATACACTTGTACATCAGTTCACTCGATTCTGTAGTCATATATAGTAGGACAGTTCCTTCACAAGGATGCCATCTGCATTCTGCCTCAAAGCAACTGAAGGACTTCTTAGTTTTAAAATGGACAGTTCAGCAGCCAAAATAGCAGAAACAACCACAGTATAAACACTAAAAAAAAGCAACAAGCAGGAAGGAATACATATGTATTTGTAACAAAGCACCTATGGTGGAAAACTTGTTTGCACAGAGAATATGTAAAATGTTTGGGTGAATAGAATTGATCACAGTTTGCCAAGGTACCAAGGAAAGAATATTGGTTTGTGAAACATCTCAAGTCCTATAGAGCTAGTTTATAACAGCTGAAGAAGGTTTTAATCTCATTCTTCAAAGAATAAAGAAGTTAGACCACTTGTCCCAAGATACAAGCATCTCACAGGAAAAACATTCTGTCCTATGTTAGAGGATGCAAATCAAGTTTAATAGGCTGACAGCTCTGAAAATTATTATATGAGGAGAGAAACAAAAGGAATAACTATATAACTGGTCACTGCAGGTGAAAAGAATCCCAAACAGATCTCATATTTATACACAGATTTGAATAAAAGAAAGGAAATTTATGTATTCTTCTAAAGCAGGAAGAGGAAGGAAAATCTGGGGAGAAATCACTTCATCCAGATTGGCATCACTTTTCTAAGTTTGAGCAACCAAGGAGGTTCAAGTGTTTAAAAATGGGACATCTGTTCAACATTGCTGTGAAAATCACCTTTTCTTTAAACTGATTTATATATAAAAGCAATGGACATTTCACAGGAAAATACAGCATTTGCTGCTCTAGACCTTATATTAAGGTTTAAAGAAATGACATCTTGATTTGTGAAAAGTGGTAGAAGGCTGTGATTGGTGGCTTAAGACAAATTTGCAAAGAGCAACAGCAGTCAAGAAGTGTGAGTAATAGAAGTAACATTTTAGAAAGAGAAGTGAATAAACTGTATGTGCAGCTAGCAACATATTCTGAGCCAACCCCCAAATCTGTCCTCCAGCAATTATGAAAGGGTCATGCAGACTCGTTGGAATGATGAAATACATAGAAAAATATATGTTTAACCTCTTTGAACCAACAGCCAGAAACATACAGTACAATGATGCTGGATAACTTAGAATTCTTAATGAAGTGTTAAAGGACCTGAAGGGATAATGAAATACCCTAACATAGAGGTAATATAATAGTAAATGAAAAGCAAAACAGCACGGATTCAAGGAGAATAGAGACACAGTGCAAGCAAGTTTTCACTATCTTAAAACATGGTACTGGATCAAAAGAAGAAACCCACAGACCCCTGGACGAGCACAGGACGCCTATTGTCCTAATATTTAATTTCTTTGTTTAACAGACTGATTATATATATTCAAAACATTCCAGAACCTTAATATGGCTCATAAACTGCTGCTATTTTAGTACTTGATTATTAAGAGAAGATTTGAAATATTGGACTTTAAAAAGATTTTAGCAAGAAGTTGGAGCTATTATCTCATGCTGAGACACCAGCTACATAACATTGATTGGTTAGAAAAAAAGACCCTGACAGCCTCTTTTGCTAAGAATGATTTCTGAACTAACATAACTTTCCCATATGAGGTGATAGCTTAAAAATAGGATTATATCTTACCACATACAGTTTTCTACAAATGAAGTAGCAACATCAAACACAGTAGTTGTTGGCTTATTTAAAGTTGACTTCTTGACATGGTATCTCCACTCAGTGTGACAGGACAGAGTTAAGAGCACAGCAGTAAAATTCAAAAATTTGCCATTTATACAGGAAAAAAAAAAATGGTAAGTTGAATCATTCCCAAAATGAAACTCATAATAATTCTGAGCAAATGACTGCTTTTAACAGTTATTTACTCTATTTTATAGCACAATGTTAACCTAAGCCATAAAACATAATGACTTGGACTGCAGAAGTGGCAGCACTTTTTAATTTTCATTCCAAAAATACTAATACATACTGTTTGTAACTTTTGTTTTAGTGCTTTGTATTTAATGTACAGGAATTTGTCGTAAATTGCTATAAAAATTGGAATTAATTTCTAAAGCAAAATAAAAGCAAATTATTTCCTTCTGAACCCCTCAACCATCTCCTGGACCCATAAAATAGTTTCTTTTATTGAACTACTCATGAAAAATGTAATGTTTTTCCAAAGCAAAGTTCTCTGCAGTGATGTGCCAAGTGATCTGATCATATAATGAGGGAGCTGGGTAACCATGGAGTTTGTTTTCATCTACTTCATAATTACATCGCTTATAGTTCATGTTTTTAGCCTGGAGCTACCACAAAAACTTTTTCAGCGTGTCTGACTGCCAAATCAGTTTTTCTGTCCTTGGTCTCTAGGGCAGCCATGGCTATTTGCTGCCTTTCTGATGGGTGTCTAAGTGGTCTCAGGCATAACACCTTGTGCCTAATTGAAGCTAAAGTACTGTACAAGGTGAAAATCAATGTGTGGAGGGGAGAGAGAGTGATAGAAGCTGTCAAATGCCATTTCTGACAAGCACTTTTGGCTGTAAAGGAAACACAGGCCTCTCATAAGATGGAAAATTATGGTCCCATGTCTTTGTTTACTCAGCGTTCTCATTCTCAACCTCCTAAGAAAATTAACTAATTGAGCCACTTTGTTTATTTTTTAAAACTAACAGAATCACACAAAAATTTGAGAGTGACAGAAGTCTTTACTCAGAGGACATCTGAGAAAGAAAGCAAGAACTTATTTTTCTCAGAGGTTTTTGGAATATAAGCCGTGAAGAGAACAAGAAGCAGGGAAAGATGACTTTCTAGATTCACTTCTAACAAACAGAAGACAACTGGATGAAAATCGGAAGATGAAAGGCAACTCTGATGGACTGCCAACAATATGACAACACTCATTAATAAAGACAAAAGAGAGTGAAAACAGAATATTAAGACCAAAAAAATGGGTGAAAAGCAGACTCCAATAAACTCAGAGCTTTGTAAGTATACTTTTGTGGAAAATAAACCCGATGAGGTAAAAAACTGTGTTCTGAAAATTTAGCTATTGTTTTAAAAAATATATAAAGGGCACAAGTGTAAATTACAGTGGCAGATGAAAGAAAGTAAAATCAGTCATAATTAGTTTTTCAATCACGTAAAATTTAAGAACAAAGAATAGAGATTTAGAAATCAGGTAATTTATGAAGGATCTAAAAAGAATAGTTGGAGCATGAGGAAAAGAATAGAAGAGCCAAAGCTCAAAGCAATCACTGCTGGCAAGAGATGTGAATAGAAAGAATACCAGCAAAAGGGCTGGACACCTCCCAAGGGACCAGGAAGCTATCAACACATGATATCAAGAAACTGAAAGTAAACCTAATGTCTTTTTTGCTCGAGTCTTCACTAAAAGGTCAAGTCCAGTCAAACAGGCAATACAGTAAATACTCATGACAAAAGAATGAGTCAAGCTATAGAAGGATAAAAACAAGCCTGAGATTGCTAAAAATATTTATCGACTTGTAAGTGAGCTGCACATGCCCATTTCCACTCCAAGGCACGTAAAAAAATAATGTCAGCGGCATTAGAAGGTCTTCTGGAAAATTTGTGACAATAAGTGAAATTCTAGAAGACTAATACAACGAAAATAACATCCAGTTTTAAAAATGCAGGAGAAAAATAAGAATTACAAACAGTCAGCTTAAGTTCACTGTTACAAATTAATTACAAAATTTGTAGAAAGAGGGAAGATAATATAAACACAAACAAAACCCAATATAGTAGTCAAACATGTCAAATTTTCTTCCACAAGATGAGGAGCCTTTGTTTGAAATACAATGTTTCATGTCAATTAAATGCAAACACTTTTAAGACAACAAACCAGAGGACACAATGTGCTGAAATATTTTGGGCAACTGTGCTTTCACAAGTGAATCAGATGTTAGAAATTGTCAATTTCCAATGAGCAAGTAGCACTCTGGCAGAGGTAAGTAAGAGTCCTATCCCAGAACATGCAAGTCCTCAGTCAGGATGGGCTTTTGTTTCCAATGAGGGCCATTGACCACACAAGGTTCATAAGCAGAAGGCAATGAAGAGCAGTAACAGGTCTGAGAGAGCTGTACTTACAAAGAGCATTTGAAACCTTGGGGTAATTTGGTTTGGAGAAGGTATACAGAGTGGTAAGCCTCTGATGTGCAAATGTGATACAAAAGAAGAACTACATTGTTCTCCACACTGAGTGTGGGTAGGGAAGAAATGAAGGATTTAAACTAGGAGATGAAACTAAGCTCCAGATCGGCAATATAACTTCTTAGTGGGAAAAATAAACAAGAGCAGGAATTGATTTTCCAGAGAGACATTAGAAATTTTGGTTTTTAAAAGCAGGTGAGGCAG
Source organism: Cinnycerthia olivascens (assembly GCA_035048155.1). Classification (NCBI taxonomy): domain Eukaryota; kingdom Metazoa; phylum Chordata; class Aves; order Passeriformes; family Certhiidae; genus Cinnycerthia; species Cinnycerthia olivascens. The sequence goes on along the minus strand of JAWWMU010000106.1, from coordinate 88,985,272 downwards.
ACATTTTCAACACCAATATGAGATCAAGGAAATGGACCTCATTTTTCTTGTATATCTTCCTGCCTGACTGCTGAGGGAAGGGCAAGAGGGAAAGACAAAACCAATTCGAGGTGGAAGAACTTACTGAGAGGACCGGATAAAATTCACCTCTCTGCAAAAAGTGAATACCAGGTCTGTGTAACATGAAGGTTTGCCCAAAGTCCTCCAGATTAAGTGGTGCTTAAGTGCTCTACTGGAATTACACTGTAATCACAGATCTTCTGAACAGAAACCTTCCTGTCTCTTCCAAAACAAAGTGAACCAAAACCTCTGAATCGTTCTTGTTATTTCAATTTAATCTTGTTTACTGTATTATTGCCAAGAACTAACCAAAACCAAAGCCCCACTGTGTTAAATATTATATTAGAAAAGAAGAATGAATAGTTCTTTCACCACATGGCTCACAGTTCCAAGGTAGATACAATTTATTCTTTCTGTTTTCATTTTTTTTATCTTTGAGATCGCTGAAGAAATGTAAATATGTGTTTTCAGTATAGGTATACTAAATTTGAAATTTCAAGGAAAATTACTTTTTATCACCCTAATTTTCAATGCTTACAGTTTTTCTCAACAAGCATTCTAAAAGTTGAATTGTTTGAGGGTTATTTTAAATAAGTTGGGATCAGAGTGTTTTGAGGACTGAAGGTATTTTAAATTTATTTTTGAGGGTATTTTAATTTTATTATTATTTTAAATACTACTTTATGTAAAATATCTTTGTATTTGGAAAAATATTCTATTAATTTGCAGTTACCAGTACTCAAGAACAGAACAAAGTACAAAAACTGTATCACACTATAACTTGCTCATCATTTCAGAATTACATAACCTGTATCTTGTCTTTCCAGTCTGAATCTGATTTTGTAAGCCAATACAGTTTTAATCCAGTCCAAATGTCATTCATGGCTATTGTCAAACATTCCAAATCTTTAATGTGAGCTAAAGAAAACAACAACTCACATGAAGAACATATTGTATGAAATGACTTTATGGGTTTTGAAACTCTTAATTCTTTTATCTCAATGTCTTTCAAAACTGTCCATATACTTTCAAATTATTGGAGGAGTTTTGCTATGTGGTTAGCACTTTAAAATATATTCTTTTAACATAGTTTTGTTGGAGCATGGAGAGAATGAAAGCAACATCACAGCATTAGAGAAATGAGGCCCATGGCAGAATGCACTTGCAGTGTGAATGAAACAAATATGTAAATGTTGTGTGCCCTTTTCTAGAGAACACATCACAAAACCATATTATGTACATGACTTCTGTCTCATAATATCTGAGAAAATGTCTTTAAAAAAATTTAAAAGTAACTATTGCTAAATATAGGATTTCTGTTATAATTGCCATTGTATTAATACCAAGATTTGTTGGGGTATTTTTCCACTGTGCAGGTTGTCTGTTTGAATAACTATGATTTTATACCATTTCTTCAAAGAAATAACAAGTTATGACATCTAAAGTCGGTGTTGATCTAATCTTCAAACTATAAAGTTTGTTTTAAAACAATTATTAGCATTTTCCCATTACATACAGTGATTATTTTAAGCTAATGCCAATCAACAAATTTCATAGGTTTTTGTATTTCACTTACAATTTTGTTCTTTTAACAGTGTCTTGAAGCTGAATTTGCTGTATCTATTGATGTCTGAACTTTATGTTGGTTTTCTATCTTTTTCTCTATCCTCTTTGTAACAAGCAAATTGAATTTCTGCAAAATTCTAAATTAATTCTAAATTGCTATATTTCTTTTTGTCAAGCTTTGTTGGTGACTTTCATTCTCTTGATCCTTACACTTTCTTTCAGATCTTTTTTTCTTACCAAAAAGGTTAAATTATCAATACATTTATTCTGGGTCCAGTTATTTGGCTTTATGCATATACATACTCAGTTTTAGTAGACCAGTTAATGAACCTAATCCACTGTGCTTATTTTCGCCTTCTTTGTTGAGTAAGAATGCAGTGAAACATTTGTGTAAAGTTTGGTGGTGTGTTTTCATGATTTTTTGAACCAGAATATATGCGCAAATTTAACCAAAAGGGGAACTGTTTACAGTCTAAAAACTTGCTTTTCTATAGTAACATCTATGCAACTAAGTCCATAATAACAGTAAAAAAAAAAAATGCACAGTGAGATATATCTTGATTTAGGCAGAGCTTGAATTAAACTCAGTAATACGTCAGAGTCATAGAAGCTTCTCCTTATCACATTTAAAATTATTACTAATAACATGTACATAAAAATATGAAATGCAGTTATTATGAATGTTATGTATTTGATAGAATATGAAAATAGGCAGTATCAATAAAAGCATAACCTGAAGAAAAGTTCAGTAATTTTTTTAAAAAATATTTCAAGTGGAATTTCAAACCATAATTTTTTCTTTTTTTTTCCACATTCAACACTGCAAAACCAGAAAATATTTTTTAAATTTTCATTGCATTTGATTGGTAGCTTAATTAGAAAGACTGTAATTCAATGGGTTCATTACCTTACAATGAACCCATTAATCCATGTAATTCATTTACAAGGCTGAAAATCTGACCAGAGCTTGTTGTAATAAAAATGAGGCAACAGTTTTTGCTCATTTGACTTAATATTTTCTAATATATATAAAAATTTTAAAATACACATATTTTGTATTATATAATAGAATCTCTAATTTTATAGTTTGCAATAGTTGTAGACTTAAACATACATTTTCTTCATTTGCAATATTTATGTTCTGTTTTGAAATCTAGGAAATATATTTGTGCAATTTTTCCCCTTGGCTTAGATAGTCTTCAAAGATACTACAGTGAAGTAGCATGGTCCAAAACCTGTTGGCACATTATAGCAATTAAAAAAGATACAATATTATTGTTTTCTTTATGCAAATGAGAAGTGAAATAGCCTCGAGATGATTTAGATATACCCGTAAATCAGACAGGCTAAACAAAGTAAGCTTTGCTTTGCACAGATGTGACAGCCAGATGTGGATCTGCTTTTTATTTCATAGCTGTAATCTGTACTGGATTTAAGTTATTTCCTGAAATATAAGGCATGCACTTAAAGCTGAAACATCACTAGTTGCTTCAGGTCAGTACTTGTTTTTTGCAGGGATCATTTCTCTGTTTGGACTCTTTTTCTCTAGGGAAGAGGTGAAACAGGAATTGTGGTTTCAGGGCTTTTTTTTTTTTTGACTTCTTAAGAACTTCTTAAGACTTAAGAAAGACAAGCAGATTTCATGGCATCCAGACAGTGGAATCAGACCTTAGTTTTCTGCTTGTTTCAAAGATGCATTCAAATTATTAAATAGTTTTTGGCAAGGGGAGAAAAATGTTTTCACTATGACAAGTTTGATTCTATACTACATTAAGTTATCACTCTTTCAAGCCAGAATCAGTATATATCCCATGATGATCATGTTTTAGTGTAGAGAGAGTGTATTATTGGCAGGATCCCTTGGTGGAACAGGGAGCTTTCTTGGTTTTTTGTTCTATACAGTTGCTAATGCCTTCTCTAGAATTAACACACCAAGGTTTTTCCTTGGCATGCACATTCTTCCAATTAAAGGTAATGGGTGAACTGTTGTCCTCAGTTATGTGGTCATGATCTCCAAGAACTTGGTGCCAATTTTATTGGAAGTGATGAACAAAAAAATCTAACATTTCAGCTGTGATTGCCTGTATAAGATTCAGGAAGAGTGCTATCACATCTCTGTGCTTTGTATAGTCCTTATTCTTGTTGCCTTGAAAATGAATATTCCACATCTAATCCCTTGCTCTAAATCTAACCTCTGTCTGTTCCAAATTAGTCAAAAACACCTGGGTTCTTGATAGTAGGAACCCAAGATACTGATGCCTTCACAGAAAAAAACAGTAGTCAAACACCCTCCACTTGTAAATGCATGAAGCAGAAAGATGACCTTAAAATAAACAGTGTGTCAACTTTGTTTAGGCTTTCTTGTTCATCTTCTGACTGTGGGCTTTTCCTCTATTCAGACTCTGATTTTCCTGGATTGTCTGAGTGTGACTAGGCAGTCTTTGGCTCAGAACCTCATGGTTCTGCCTTGCTGTGAAGCTGGGTGTTCTGAAACAATGGGTAAAGAGCTGTATCAAAATGGGTTATGCTCATCAGGAGTTACGCATGCTGAAGATCCTCCTTCTCTTCTGAGAGCAACCCAGCTGTACCTGTGGAGTTAACTGGAAATCTTGTTCTTGTCCTTTCTCCCGTATGTTCTAAACAAAAGGTCTGCTTGGTGTGTTTTTAGACTTTCAAGGCTTCCTTTAACTGTGGCTAATACAAGTTATATGGGCTTGTAAATTTTTATTCTTTTTAGGGGTTTATGACTCCCAGCGATCTATATGGAAGTAATTTGGTAAGTAGGACTAAGATCAGTTCTCTTTGTCCCTTTATAAAGACATGCCCTTGAAAGAACACATAGTAATGCTGTCAGTTAGACCAAGGATATAAACACTTGGTTTGATACCACTCCATTAGAAAGCAACATGGTCATGAGGCCTGATCCAACTGTCTTGGAGTTTTCTGTACTCAGATTCTCTGACTGCAGTTTCATGACATATTTCATGAGACATCCTCATGAATTCAAAACTGATAGCTATAATTCAGCTTCTTCAATTGCAGTGTTCAGCATATCAAGCCAGTTTAAAGGGCCAAGGTCTTTCCAGAGAAGACTTCTTTTCCTTTTTGCCCCCTTTTTTTTTTTTTTTTCTATTTTCTTTTCATCATTTGATGAACCTTGATTCAGGTCAGCTATTTACCTGCCATATATTTCATATTTAATTTTTTGTTAGATATTATTATCTTGGATAATGTGGCTAGCTCCTGCTAATCTGGAAAAGAAAATAAAAGTAGGCAAATGTAATTTGCTTATTTGGGCTGACAGGAGGTTAGTGAGTAAAGCAATGTTGGCATGGGAGAGTTCTCAAGTGTAATGACTCAGTATTAATTTAGAAACAGACTTAGAGAGTGGTCAGTTTACAATTTAAAATCCATCTGAATAGATCAGCCCTCAAATCTACACTACTTTTGCTATGTTTTTCCAAAAAGTGGTTTGTCCTGGAACATGGTAAAAGGGCAAATCCTGGCTGTAGCCCATCTAGAATGGTTCTCTGGTAAACAAATGTCTGTTGTTTTCTTATGACAAAAATTACAGGACTCTCTTTTTAAGTCTGTTTATTGAATTTCTAATGTTAAGTTCACTTTTAAAAGTCAGTTTGAGTCTCACATAAGCAAGGCAGCAGAAATGTAATCCTACTTATTATTACTGCTTCTTGCTTCAGTTCATCACCTGCATTTATTTCCACCATGATGAACAATCTCCTTACTTTATCATCTCATAAATCAAAAATTGAAAACATTTATATGTATTTCAGCATCAAACATTTAGGGTAGTTTACAAATGACAGTCCTGGAGGACGGTGAATATTTTGCCCTTGAGTTTGTGCTCAAAATACAAAATTTCAAAATCCAGACTTCAGAGGAAGATCTGACTGGCTAGAAAAATGTGTACTTTAAATGGAGAATGTGGTTGGTTTAAGTCACAGTCTTTTTGAGAAAGGCTACATGAGCCCTCTGTAGATGTCTTTATAATGAGCTTCCACATTAATTTTAAGAAATCAGTATGATGTGCTGCTTGCAGATTATAATGTAATTCTGTAATACAAATTAGATCAGCTTTGAATGTCTTTGAAATGTAGTGTGTTAAAAATGGTATGTACAGGTTAAAAGATACAGATTCAGAACACCGGGATTTACATGAAATTATCACACATGCTTTGATAGAGTCCTAGACTGATTCAAAAGAGCAAGTTTCATATGAAGCTGTCTCATTTTCTTTGATAGCCACCTTGATCTTTATGCAGTCATCTATTAATTATATTACAGATAAGGTAAATAAAAGTGTTGAAATATTGAGATCACAGCCTCCTTTTTTCTTGTGAAGACTAAAGGTATGCTTCTATGAAGTCAGTGAGCAACAGGGAATGATAAAGGTATTCTTTAGCTGTCAGACAGCATTTATTTTGACACGTGACTGAAAGATCTACAGTTCAATAGCTAAGAGCATAACTGAAAGGGTAAAACTTATATGTGATGTAGACCAAAGGTGCTATAAGACAGTCTGTGAATTTTCCGGGGTCAATGCACTGGATAACACTATGAAGGTTTTCCTGGTGGGATTATATTTCATTTAGTTCTCACAAGACTATGCTGTGAGAGGTTGTAAGCCTCATCCTGCCATGCGCTGATCAGGCCATACAACTGTCACTAGCACCACTCTGCATTCCAGCTTGTTTCCTCTCAGGTTTGGCTTCTCTGATTGCCTCACACAAACAGCTTGAAAGCTTTAACCCTGTTAGTCCTAGAGGAGCCCATCATGCTTAGTACAGACTAAACATAGGAAATTTGCTTATTTTATCAGTGTTCAGGATTTAGCAGGGTGGATTTTGAATGTAGAAATTTTCCAACTTTTTTTGTTTAAAGACAACAACATATAACTAATAAGCCATAGTGTCACTGTTACACAGATGTCACTGCAGAATACTCTGTCTCAAGAAATTGGCTTACCTGCTTATTCTTTAATTCAGAATTTTCCAAAAGCAAATTCCTTTGCTTTCAGTAAGCCTTAATAGAAATGTCTAATCTATAAAAGGTATTTATCAGTGTAGAGATGGAATATTCAGCTGAACTAAATGAATTTGTTCACCTTAATATTAAACTCCAGTGTCCTGCCCTCTGTAGATATAGATAATGGAACCTGCCATGAAAAAAAAAAAAAGCAATCAAACTACATGTATCTCTGCTAGAACAATAGCTTGATTTAAACAAACATACAAGTCCCTGTACAAAACATTTGTGAGTGCAATAGGTTTAATTCAATTCTTTGCTTTTATAGACATTGGCACTGCCTGAAGACTACACAAGAGGTCTTCTTTATTTCTTTTATTTTTCTTTAGGAGATGCCCACATATGTTTAAATTTTAAACGGATATTGCTAACATTGCATGATAAGGCTCACTGTGAGATCATCAAAAATTAGTTACTCCATCTCTGTCTCCACTGATGTGCTAAAAGTGTGAACTAGCAATATGTTCATAAAGCACTCTAGATTGCTGCATTAATTATTGGTGCATTTCTTCTTTAAGTGATTCTTTTCCTAGTTCTGTATGTTTTAGTCATAGTCTTTAAAGGGTTTATACTCCAAACATGCATATCATTCCTACCTCCATTGATGATATTTATGCTATAAACCTATGAAGAGGAAAAACGGTCCCTATGCTTTTAAAGTAGTTTATATAAATATTGCAAGAAGAAAACTATTCAGAACCCTGTCCAGTATTTTTCTGTACTAAAGTTCTTTTGTAAACTCACTTTGTAGTCAAGACAGATGAGTTTTTTGTAAGTTTATTTTTCTCAAACCAAGGAATGCAATTAGGTGGCTTTTATCTAAAATATAAATCTGCTGACTTGCTGCTAAAGTTTTGTAAAATGAGAAGGTAGGCAATGGTTACAACAAGAATTTCCTAGACTACAATTTTATAGGTGCTTATTCCTAATTTTGTGTTTTTCTCACAGAAACATTATGTGCAAAAACCCTGTGAAGGATACAGTGGCTACAGACAAGCTGAAGAGAGAATGGAGAATGAAAGGAAAGAGAGATGAACCCAAATCCCCTTGAAAAAAAACAATTATAGAAACCTATAAAACATCATTCTTCTTGTAGGATGACCAAGGGATATCCTCTGCTAGATAGGTTTTCATCAAAGCCAATGTTATGCTAAGTGTGTTAAGATCATCTTTGGTACAAGACAAAAGTGGTAACATCTGTGTGTGAAAAAAGAGTGATTTAATGTAGAACATTCTAATGTAGAGAAGGAAGCTTATTAAATAAATATGTATTTTTTCCATAAAACAGAATTGGATTATTGTCAAGAAAGGATTCTTTGGCTATAAGAATGTAGCTTCAACAGGTTTCCATTCATAAGCAAAATTTACTGCAAAATATATTTTCTACTGTATATGAATGTTCTTTGCTCTTCTGGCCTTTGGGTGATTACTCTAAAACTGTCAAAACTGAAAAGTGATGTGTGCTTATAAGTCAAGTGCATGCTTGACATTTTTGAAAACTACATCTTGAACTATCAGACCACACAAGGTACGCTTTCATGGACAACTTAAAAATATCCAAGATTTTGTTATGCAGATTTACCTTTTTTGGTTGTTGGGTCTTGTTAAACATTCTTAGGAATGGGAAGGAGGATAAAAAAAAATCAAAAAGCAATTGTCATAGCTCTCATGTCATGCCACTATAAATACTTTAATTTTCAGACACTATACTGTAGTAGAAAAGTAACACATTCTGTCTTTTTATTGAATATGTCTATCAAAAAAAATCTTTAAATGGTTAATTTATTTTCCCCTCTGAATAAACTTACAGATATATTAATTCATACATACTTGTCACCAGTTGTTTGGGTGCTTGGGGGTTTTTTTTAAATTGTTGTTTTTTCTGATTTGGTTTTTAATTATTAAAAAAAATAAAGTCATTCACAGTAGTATCAAATTCAGAAGCAAAGGCTTTCCACACAACGTCCAAATGGTTCTGGATTGTCTGACACAGACCAACACCTCATGCTACAACGACCATGATATGGCCAAAGAAAAACACAGTGCACAAACTAGCTGGGGACACTGGAGTTGCAGCCAAAATCTCTTTTGATGTTCTTGTCCTTGCAGCTGTGAGAGCTGGCACTGGCATGCTACTTGTTGATGAGCACAGATACGAAACTTGTGATAGCACCATGAGAGTCATTAGAGAGGGGCTGACATCAGGTGACGTCTTCCAGGTGGCAAAGCAATTTTCAAGTAGAACATCAGCCTCCAAGGGCAAGTAGCAGATGAGCAGGAGAGGGATTCCTTTTTTCTGGTTCATAGTTTGTTTATTTTTTACTTCAGTACCTTTTTTCTGCCTTTTACAAGCACTTTTTTTCATCTCTTACGGCCGATATTGAATAATAAGAAAAATCCACTGATTTGGCTTGGATTGATTGTAGCTGAACCATTTAAAGTAGAACACTGGAGTATTTTTTAGTTTTTATACTGAGATTTTATCTTTAGTATAATTTTCTTCCAATATCGATAACATTTCCATGTTAAATGTAGGTATACTACACATTAATATATTATAGAAAGTATTTTTAAAGATAAAGCTAGCAGTTACTTTTTTTCTACTTGGTTAAAAACTGTCTGCTCTTGTTTGAAAATAAAAATAGGTGTTTTCTTGCAGGAAAATCTATATCTTCAAGACTAAAAGGCACAACAAATGTAGAATATCCAAGATCAGCTGGGGAATTCTGAGACAAGGTTGCATTGACAAATAATTAGAAGAGCTTGATTTATCATACATTTTGAAAGGTCACTCACCCTGTGATAACAGAGGCTGACACTTCAGACCCTGACTTCCTCTTCCAGATCCTATAGGTCTGAGGAAATCCAGCAGTGCAGCACCCCAGTGACCACTCAACAGATGCCTGTACCTGGTGACCCCAGGCCAAGCTTCATCTACTCCTTAGTGCACCCTATTCCAAGGCTAGAGTGTATGTAATCATGTGTGGTGTGCACCATTACTGCAAATGCTTCTCAATACAAAAGTGAGCTTCAAAAGGAATTTTAAACCACTTCACAATGCATGTATGTCTGTAGTGCACAAATCATACAGGAAATGATTGCACCACCTTTTCTGCTAAATCTACAGATTATCCATCTAACACAAAACAAAGAACATTGTTGCAGAAAGTGTAGGTTCATTCAGAGATGATTAGAAGGTAGAAATTACACACAGAGCCATCCACAAAAATTATGCCATTTTTACAATTATTCATTTTTGTTCTAATTTTTCTGCAAGCTAGTAATGGGATGCCCCTGTAACTCCCACTGATATATTGACATAAGGAGTTTTGAAAGTTTGTCTTTCTCTAAAAATACACTTGAACTAGCTGAACTTCCTGATCTACTTCTCTCCCCAAAATAAACAATGAGTGTGATCTGTTTGCATTTGAGAAGTTGCTCTGAATACCCCTTAAGTGCTTTTGTAGAAGTACATTTAACTGCACATATTATTCTAATTTTTTTATTATGCAATATTCCCAACATAACAAATCCAAAGGATTTAACTGGAACTTGAAAAACCCAGTATCCTTAATATGATATGTTAAAAAATTAGTAATTACATTTAATATTTTAATATTTATGAAAATCCTGAATTACAATAGATTATTTTGGAAAAGATCCCATGTTATTTGTTCCCTAATAGTCCCAGGGACATTTGACTTTTTCCAAAAGAAATATAAATCTTATTAAAAAAACTTTAGAAAATTGATGTGTGTATGTCTAGAGAGAGGTAACTTTCCTTTTCATCTTTCTTCATCCAAATTCTGATTTCTTTGCCTTTGTCAGCTTAAATTAGGCTTTTAATGTTATTTTAGCGTTTTTTATTTAATATGTACTGAAAATGGTCTGGGCCTAATGTTAGCACAGCTGTGAAATTTGATTTTTATCCTCTTTACTAAAGGACTTGCGGGAGTATAAAGATTTTCATAACAGTGCTTCCTAAGGAGGTAAAACAATCAATATTGTACCATTAAAAAAAAATAAAAACAAAACAAAACAAAAAAAGCAGATAATTTGCACAGTACTCTTGAACATAGCAGTGATTAAATAAACACTGGGTAGAGTCACCCACTGCTTCTAAGCTGGTAAGGATAATTTAGCTACTACCATCCACTCCTGCTTTTTATATATCCAATTCTGGCACTGTGACAACAGCTCCAATGTATTTCAGAGTCATGTGATAATTGAGTAGAAAGAATCTGTGGAGGTGAGCCATGTGAAATTGAGGTGCTCAGGGATGTATGTACCTGGCATAGTTTTGTATATCTCCACAGAAAATTCAAGAAATTCTTGCATGTGTTTGAAAATCTTTGTGGAGAAAAGATTCTTCATAATATCTAAAGGATATGGAGAGGCAGGGCAAGAAATGAATGCATGAGGAAAAAAACATGAATGCATCAGTTGTTTTCTATCCTGTCACTGTGAAGCTGTGGTTAAAACCTGGATCTGGCTTTTGATATCCTTCAGGGTAGATGGAGACAGCAGTAAGATTTCCCTTTCCCATGCCCTTCGTACTAATGCACAAGGATCTAAACCTCGCTGTAGGTGTTCTGCACCTGTCCCAGTTCAACCTGGTGGCCCTCTGATGAGCTCTCTCTGGTAAGTCACTGCCTGACTTACACTACCTGGGGAGCACAAAATAGACACAGCACTACAGACCTCCCTCCTCAGAGCTGAGCAGAGGGGGACAGAGAATTCCTTCGATCTGGACCTCCCCTGGTCAGCTCACCAACACCCTTTTTTGGGAAATTATGTCCAGTTTTTCTTTACAAATGTTTCATTTGCAGTGAAGAGTAGGTCATAATTGGAAGCATTCTGCCTGCTCCAGAAGAAGACAGAAATGACCTAGAGGATGCACACAGGGCCTGTGTTATTGTGGGGCTAGACAGATTTCTCTCCAGTTTCTCTTTCTCCCATGTTCCTGTCTGCAAAAGTGTCAATGTTTGACTTAGCCAAGACAGATGCTCTGAGCTTCTCCAAGATAATGGCTGCCACTTCTTAGACCTACTGGAAACATGTGCCTTCAGGTCAGAAATAAGCCACTTGCTCTCTCATGACAGCAACAAAGGAGAACCCCAGAGTGCTATGGCCTGGTTGCTCCTTGCCATCTGCACTCTTTGCAGCTTACCATGGCGTATAACCCACTTTCAAAACATCCTTCTGACCTTGCCTGTGCTCCCAGAGCTTAAGCTTTTACAGCCCACACTGCTTTCTCTGGAGTCCTGATTACAGCCTGCTCTCTTCGATCAGTCTCTGGGCAGTCTGGGGAAACATCTGACCCCTATATGTTGCAGCAGTTTTCAGTCAAGTTTGGTATCACTTTTTTAGTCAGAAGCTCTCCTGGTTCTGTGTCACATGAAGCAGGTGGGGACAGCACTGAGGGGGCTGGAGACCCATATCTGCTGAAGCCAAAGTAATTTTGCAATATTGAAAATAAAGTCAGGTCCTCTGCACCCATCTTCTTTGACCCTTGATATAGAAGAGATCCACTTCTTCACTCTACAGAGGAGAGCAGAAGCACTGCAGGTTAAAAAGCAGGTATTACATCAATGGCATTTTTGAGCACCAGAAGATGATGTCCAGGCTGGAAAAGCTGATGCCTGTATCCTGCCTTCAGGATAGCTCACTACTCTCCAATCCAGATAATCACTAGCAGGTGTCTAAACCACCTTTTACTGCCTCAAGACACTGAGCCCAGGCTAGGCAAGATTGTAGACTACAGATGCTTCCCTGATCTACAGATAAAAGGAAACAATTAATTTGTCCCTTCTGCAGGAAGTTTGTTGTTCCTTTCTGGAGGGAATCTCATCCAGAGCCATGCACGTGGGCAGTGGCTGCACCTCCTGCGGGTCCCTCACCATCTCCTCTTCAATGTCACCTCAATCTCCAATGGGTCTGGGCCCCTGGTGACCTCAGAGGAAAACTTTGTCACTTCATGCATTCATGTTTTTTTCCTCATGCATTCATTTCTTGCCCTGCCTCTCCATATCCTTTCTCCTACAGGTTCTCTCCCTTCGGCTTGTCAAGCCTTAGCAGGCAAAGGTGCTGGAATCACTTTTCCAGCAAGGAGTGGATTGTCTACTGCAGTTTCCCAGGGGTGTGGTTGGTCTGGGCACTTCTCATCAAGTCTTTGTGGAAAGATTTAGTTAAGGGGGGTAGGCTTGTGACAATCTTTCCCAAGCTGTACTAGGCTCTGCAGAAATCCTCTTTCATCAGTAGGTCAATGAAAAGTCCTTCATGCTCCAGTCAGGGCTGGCAACAAACCCCCTTTTCTTCCTTACAGCCCTGACTGCTCCAAGGCACCTCAGTGATCACAGATAGGACACACAGCAACTTGAGGGTGTAGTCCTGTGGATGGATTTCTCTAAATGGCTTTTAAGGTACAACAGGTTACCCAATAAGGTCTGCCAGGTGTCTGGTGACAGCAAGGGGCTATTGAGAGATGCGAACCTCTATTTCCTGACTCCAGGATTTGAAGTCTTCCATCGAATCCACTCATTTTCCAGGAATGTCTGGGAATCTCTCAGTATGCCAAGGAGACTTTCATCCCAGTTCAGTGGGAAAGCTTGCACTTGTGTATGCATTTCTTGTTTATCATTCTCTCATGCTTGATGAGTTTACAAAGAGAAAACAGAAAATGACAGTAAAGATAAGGTTCTTATTAACATTTAGATTTATTTAGTAAGAATTATTCAGAATTATTTTTAGAATTATTCAGTAAGAATATAAGTTCCATGTGTATTCCAAGATCTCTGTGCAAGAGTGAAAATATAACTTTAAAGTAAAATATATTTTACAATTATATTTTCAATAATTATATTTTCAACTTTTATCACCATTTTAAAAATGTTTTTACTGTCTACTTTACATGCTTTTCCTTGATAAGAAAAAGCATGTAAAAGCATTTTTCTTGATAAGACATTGATCACTCATGATCAAGTCTTCTGTCCTTTTTAGAGAGGTAATTTATAAAACCTTCAACATTACACAAGACCAAAATTGTATGCAAATTTTTTAATATTCTTGCATACTCTATTTAATTAACAGTATTATTAAAATAAATAATCTCAAAAATGTGGTCTGGTATCTAAACTACTTTAGATCAATGGTATTACTTTCTTAAAGGAATGTTGAATAGCTCTTTCATGAAAACTAAATAGTCTGCTTCATATTCATTTACAGGTAATAATAGAAGTTAATCCTAATAAATTGTAACAAATGAAAAAAAATTTAGATTAATATACCATGCTGTTTACTTAGCTGCTTAAAACCTGTTATGTAACTAGAGCTGAACTTCAGAAAAATACTCATGGAATTGTTTTAAATCATGTAGAGGAGTTCATTGCTAAGAAGCAGAACATTGAAAAACCACTTTCACATAAACCCACAATGAAACTTTGATGATATATTTGTCACACTAGTGATAACAGAACTATAATACCATAGTTACTATAGTTGTAAGTTTTACTTACAGCCATAGATGTTAAATACAGGGATTAGGGAAAAGAAACTGTCACTCTATTATCTGACCTTTTAGTTAGTGTAGTCAGGCAGTTGCCAGTAGCACTCCATCTTTTTGGTTTTTTGACAGAATTCAGATCATTTTTTTTACTAAAACCATCCTGGATAAGCTTATATCAAGAAGTAGCTTTCCTGTGTTACTAGAAAAAAAGGTATTTACCGTCTACATGAAATAAGTTACATGTCAGGTGTGTAGCAACATTGAATGTGTTGCAGCTAGAAAGTAACGCCGTTTAGATGCAATTTTTATATTCACTGATTTTGGTTATATAAGCCTCTGCATGTGTCTGTGATTTGTACACTGTTTTGTAAATTAGAAGAAAAAAAAATAATTGATAAATCTTAGTACATTTTGTATTTGATGTATTTGAGGGGAAAATTTTAAAAAAAATTTTAAAAAAAGCCCACAACATTTAAAAATATCTTAGTCCATTTCCCTTAACAAATATTATCTGAGGGACTAAAAAATGCCTTTACTATAAGTGTTTATCTTCTGTAAGCCATTGGTTTTTTGTGAGTGATTGTAGAGATGCATAGAACTGGAGGGTCAACTTAAGAAATTGCCCAAAAAAGACATGGTAAAAGACCTGAAAAGAAGACAAAATTTAATTCAAGAACCATCAAGGACCCAAGTGCTATGATGCATCTTTTTTCTACCTGAGCTTTTGCCCACAGCTCTTTATAATTATTCCAGCTGATTTTATAATGATTATGAAAGTCGACTTACCAAGAGGTGTGTCATTAGCAAAACTAAAATTGCAGAGCCTTTGCTGATTATAATCCATTCTTACTGTCAAGAAGATGTTGGCTCATATTCTAGATTACTTCCTCTCTGCTTTGAAAAACAGTACAAGGTTGTTAGATTCCACCAGAGGAAACCGTTACAGGACCAGATAAGACATATGCTTAATATCACACTGGGATATCTGGAAGGATTTCTTTACTGTATAAAGAAACACAGTATTCCCTATTCTTCCGTTTCATTAGCAGCACTTACTTGCCTCAGCTTTGAAATGAGAATTTATTGCTTTCCAGTCTAAAGATGAGTGCAATATTGGCAAGCAAAGAAAAATCTACAAACATACACCTTTGTTTTATGTGCTCAGAAATCTCTGAATATTCCCACTACAATTTTAAAACCAGGGAATACCCTTTCTCCTAAATTAGGTAGCTCCTGTAACATTTGTAACAGCTTTAAGAATAAAGAATGCCTTTGAAGGGATACTGAAATATAACTGTAGAAACATTTTCTCTTTATTTAAACATCCTGAAGTAAGAGGAAGAGGACTGTAGTTTATCCCACCAACAAAATCAAGAAAACTTTAACAGGAACACAAAAAAAGTAAAAAGTAATAGTTATCAAATACTATATTTATTTATGTGATGTTGCCATCAACGTGTATTTAGCCAGATATATGTTGCCAGGATAAAACTTTTGGGGAAGGTAAAAATTCAGGCTTTCATAGACTTGAGAACCAGTGCTTGAGACCCCATGGACTAAAAGTGTATGAAGTGTGAGCATATTTCTCCAGTTATACAGACATGAAACTTCAGTGTTTTCTGGCATGAAAGTATTTAGACCTTTTTACTTCCTACAAGTCTAACAAAGTTTTCTAAGGCAAATTAAACAAAACAAAACACACAACAACCTCACCTTCCCTTTTCTCCCCTTCCTTCTCCCCCAAAATCTCCTAGGTCCTGGAAAAGCTTTGTAAAAAATTTTTAAACTGACATATAGTTCATATATATACTGATTTTTAGATGTACTTCTTGAAAATATCATGAAAGTGGAAAAGAAATAAAAGTTGTACTTATTTTGTAGTGATCTGAATTTAGCATCAGATGTTAAAATCGAGACATGAAATTTTGGTAGAGAGATAAAAGTCGGAACAGAGACCTGACCACATGCCGGATGATATTAGTGGCAGATGTGATCGTCAGAAGTGTGATGGCATTTCCTCTGAATAGGCGAATGTACTCTTCAAACTTTGATGTTAACATGATTAGCAATGAAAGTATGCTTTGTTCCTTTGCCTTCACATGGTCTCAATATTGGCAGTTATCGTTTACTTGTATTTTTAAATCAAATATTATCCTACCCTGTATTCATGTGCAGATGCTTTGCACAATGCTGCTTTTTCTGTTGGACCTAAAAGAAAACTGTGAATCACTGTACTGAACAGAAGCCCTTTTTTTTTTTCCTCTTTTTTTATTCAATCCATGCATTTGTATTTCCTGGTTTTATACTGGGAGCCACGGTACCATGCTTTCCACAAAACACCAATATACATATTACTTTGTCCACTGCCCCCAGAAAGCCATTAATTGACTGCAAACACAAATTTATTGCAAAATGACTGCAGCTTTATTAAGCAACAGGATTTACAGGCAATAACATAATCAATAGAACATTAATATATCACATAATTAAGCGGTTCTTACAAGCTGTGCCTGTAGCCTTAAATATATGGAATATCATTGTGACTGGTGGTAGCTGTTGTTCAAAAACAATTCAAATCATGAATTCAAATCATGAATTCAAATCATGATTTCTGGAGAGGGAAAATACATATCCTCCCTCAGTTGTAGGGAAAATGTCCTGTTTATCCTTTACACATCCTCATTAGTCACCTAAAAATTCTCACCTCTCCATCTTAAAAAATAACAGATATGTAAGATTGTTGCTAAAATGCAAGTTAGAATAGCAAAGTATGCTCCTGAGAACTGGGATCAGCTTTTTTTTATTTGAACTCCTATAAGTACACCTGGAAGTCAGTGATGCTTCTCTTATTTTGGGCATTACTTGTGTGAGTAAAGATGGCACAGCAAACAAAATGGATAAAATGTTAATTCTTGCACATTAGATTATTGCTGAATGTCTTTCAGCTGCTGTAATAAATCTGGGTGTACTTATGGAGTTCTGTGAACCTAAAATAGTTTACTATTTCCATGAACTCTATTTGTTCGTGAATGAACAACACTTGAGATGATAGAATCTGTTAAATGGTATCTCTCAAGAGCTGAAATGGTCTTAAACACTTAACTTTCCCAAAACTTGCATGAAGAAGCTCTGAAGTTCTATACCTTCTTTTTTTAGCCAAAATATTAATTATTCTCAGTATATGGAGACATATAAACCTGGAAATCCATGTCTTCACTGCCCTATTGGAATGTAATTCTGTTGGCAGCCCTGAGGTCAAATTTCCTGACCAAATTCCCTTACTACTTCCACGCACTTTTCAAATGTTCCCTGGCTTGTGGTAAGTATATTGTTGCTTGAACAGGGAAATGTGTGGGACAGAACAATGCAAATATGCAATACCTGCAGGATATACCCCCCACATACAGCCTCAAATATCAGTGTTCTGTAGTCTCTTGAAGTACATAAGTCTATCCACTCTCATAAGACTTTGCAGAACTAGATCATGAGATCTTCATGCCATAACACTGTTCCTCTTTTCTGCACTCAGAATGTCTCTCCTGAAAAAAAAAAGGCACAGATATGCCTCTCATTTCCAGGTATGGTACCCAAGCAAAAGACAATGTGTTACTGCTGAGAAATCATCAAATCAGGAGAGAATCTGGACAGAATTGGTTTATCAGAGCATATACAGGGAAAGTCAGATTCAGCAAGTCTAATTTTACAGAGACCACTGACAATTGGACCAAGTCAACTTAATGCAGAGAGTAAAGCAATGATATGCGCAGGAAGAAAACCTGGTGGAGCTTTACAGGCCAAAGGCAGTAACGCTGATTGGAAGGAGGTTGTGTATAAGGATGTCCATCATAAGACTCTATGCAGCTTCTATTGTTGGCATGGAAAATGGGAAAAACTAATAACTCAAAACACGAAGGAGAAAAGGATGTCCTGAAGTATACTTTAAAGGATACTTTAGGAATGTACCCCTCAAGGATACTTTCAAAGAGAAAGAGAGCAAAATGTCTGCCATGCACGTAAGTCTATGTATGAGTGACCTCTTCCTCTCATTTGCTTTGAAGGACCTTCCAACCTAGCAACTTAAACCCTTTAGCTTGTTTGAAATCACTCCTTAGGGGCAGTGAGAACTATCCCAAAGATACTCACTTCCCAGCACCATGCTTCCAGGCTGGCAACCTCCTCCATTAGCATCTACAAGTTATTCTTCCATCACATATGTGTGAGCACTACTCACAAGCTAGAGACTGTTTATTCGCTTACACTGTGTAGGATGTAGTTCTGCTGCACCTACAATCACCTGAAAAACTCATTTCGGATATATGCAGACTATCCTCCCTACTCCCAAAGAGGAGGAACAATTGTCTTTGCTGATTCCCTACTCCACAAGCTTCACTTCAGAACTTTCCAAGGAAATTACTCAACATTCTAGGAAGCAAGATGATCAAATACTTAAGGGAGATTTACAGAAGAAAATATCAAGACAGTATTTTCTACAGACATTCTGTAGGAAAGGAGGTAGAGTGACATAGATCACTTTTAGACCAGATTTCACACAATTTCACCATTGCTCAGAGGGACTCTTGATTTACACACAACACTTATACATAACTAGTTCTATCAATGCTGTCTGAACATGAGGATGAACATGGATATAAGCCCAGAATTCCCTCTGGCAGACAACTGTGTATTATCAAACACAACAAAAAATAACCAGATCAAAAGCAGTGTCCCAGGAGAATCTCACAATCTTATCCATTCTGGACACTTTCTTATGAATAACTGGGCAAACAGCCCAAAGCCTGATCTGGTTAGAATTGCACATCAGGTTTATACATTTGACAACAATTAAATATTTTTGTTCTTTCAAACATGTGTTTGTTCTCTGGACTTAAGGTCCTTTGGGACTGCCCTTAGCTCTACTGCTGTTTTCTTTGTCTTCCTTTTGAGATCAGCATGCACATGCTTGGATCCCAGGAGATGGGATCCCCGGCACATTGAAGTATGGACTAATGGTCTCTTACAGAAGACCTGGGAGTCTCCAATCTCATTCCAAGGAAAGGTTTGAAAAACATGATTGCCAAGTGCAAAAGATATTCTCCCTGGGATGAGGGATATGAGATAATGTGCTGCCTCTGACTAGGAGGTGCAACGCCAGCATTTTTTTGCCATGCTTTGAAACTAATGCAAGGAACTGCTTTTGTCAGACAAAACAGTAGCATTCTTGGATCAAGACTAGCAGAAGAGTGGCCAGGACAATGGACTGTGATGTTTGTGATGATGTCTTGGGAGCAGTATTCCATTCCTCACCTTCTTCCAAAAGTTCAGGAAAACTTATCCATATACATTAGGTAGTGAGTTCTGGAGTATGTTTTCTGATATAGAATAATGATGGAGGGTGGTACTCAGTATGGAATGATTTTTTTCCTTGTAGGTTTTACAGGAAGTTCAATTTTTTATTTTTTTTTTCAAGTAATGGGGGAGAAGTATGTTTTCAGGTTGAAGAAGGAAGGGAGAGTAGAGTCAGGAAGACATGGAGGTCTGGTCTAGAGAACAGTCAGTCTATTTGCTGACAGCAACCAGCTCTTACAGGAACCAAGGCAGACACTCCTAGCTGCTAAGAGAAAAAAGAGGCGAAACAAAAAGAAGAATATCATTTGAAAGGGAAGATAAGAAAAGAGAGAGAAAGGATAAAAATCTTGAAGCCAGGAAAAGGCCCTGAGAGTAGATAATGAAGATGACCAATGAATATTTACACAAATTGCCTTCAGCCACGCCTGTTCCATTCCAGGAATAACTGACTGAAGCCACATCCATGGTCCATTGACCAAGAGTCATAACTGCTTATTGTCAGGAGAAACTGCATAGACTGTGGCTCCAAAGGTAAGAGCCACTCAAAAGAGATGCATGTTAAAACACTTTTATATCGGGATTGTACTCAAGACCCAAAACACCTGCACTGTGGGCACAGATATAGAGTATAATAAAAGAGTGCCTTCCACAGAGATGTGACAAACTTGAATTTGTCTCTCAGAGCTTATAAGAGGCTATCAAACAAATGTAGATAGGCTCACGTACCATAAGCTCAATATTATACTGAGGGAGAGGGGGAAAAAAGGCAAACCCAACATCCTAATGAGACCAAGAACATGCATACACCCCTTGTGATGGAAAAGCAATCAAGAGGGACAATTTTGTTGGGGAGAAAAGTACTTCTGCTATGCTTCTCTGATCCTCCATATAACTTGCATAAATTGGTAAGGCAAACTGTAGGACTTGTCTTTCCTAAGAAAGCCATGTGTCTTGGCATTTCAAAAAGCAAACATCTTGCAAGCTCCTTCTGAGAGCATCCTCATACCCAGATAGTAGCTACACAAAATTTAGCACAAGATGAGATTTCATTAGCTTCCTGGTGGATTTACCACAGATTATGAGCAGTATATAAATTTCCTGTGTTCACAATGTATCACCTTCTCTTACCTCTTGTCCACATGTAGTCACTTAGGTTCACAGAGTGGGCCTTATGAGCAAGGCCTTGGGGAATAATTGTAACAAACACATGCAAACACATATGCAATAGTAGAAGACTATATAATTTTTTTAAATAATAGTTGGTGACATGAATTAGTTTCTACTTCCTCCTCTGATCTATTGCTTTCATTTCTTATAAAGTTAGTAAGACGATCACAACAGAAAAATGTAACTTGAAAAGGAATTCATATGTTCTTCAAATTCTTCTCCAAAGGGAGATTGAATTATGCTGAATTAAAGCATCAAAATCTTCTTAATGTTTTAGAAAGTAAGCCACAGGAGGCACACATGTTGTACACCTCCATATCCCATTCCCCTCAGAAGATTATAATCTCTTCCATTAGCACATTACTATGCATTTTAATTTTACCAGAGGCACCATCATCACCACTACTCTCTCCATTGTATGAATGACAAATGGCACACAATTTTGTTCTCATTTGTTCTTGAAAACTCCTTCTACCAGAAACTTCACACTCTGTGACATTTACAAGTATTTTTTGATCCATATGCTCAAGCACATTCTGAACTGCTGAAATCCAGAGCAGTAGTGAGGTATTGCTGCTGTATCCATCGTGGTAAGTCTCTTGCTCCCTCACACAACCTAAACCACGCCTGTGTCAAGTGAAGAAACTTTATCTTTTCCTCTCTAGCTGTCGGAGAACTACATATATGGATATGTTTATCACAATCGCACTTTGCAAAACAATTTCTGTCAAGGTTTCAAAACCAAATTTCCTTTTTTTTAGAAAAAGTTGTCCATTTTACATATTGGTTTGCATGTGAAGTTGTAAATTATTTATCCTTTTATAAAAAATCTTCAGGGATTTGCCTGATGTTTTTAGAAATTTGTTCATAAAACCCCTTGTTTATAAATTTTCCCAAATGTTTCGCCATTGTTTTTCTATATATACAAGATATTGTGTATCTAGAAATGCCTTAAGATCAAGAAAGCCCTTGATGTTAAGGCATCTCTTACAATTGCAACACTTTCTAGGGCAAGCTGCTCTGATGGCTCCAGTAAGAATAAGCACAGTCTGTAAACACCAGATTGTTTTCACTACATAACTAAGTACGGATTTCAGTGCGTAAATCCAGACATGACAGCCAGAATGTTTCCAGTGACATCATGGGAGTTGATGACACTGTGGTGAATACATTATGAGTATGTGGATGCAGTTTATCTGCACCATTTCTGGCTCTACCACTCACCTGCTGTCACTCTGAGTCTTTGAAACATCCCATTACACCTGAGTCTCTGTCAAGTGAAAATCCTAATTCAGAGGCTCAGGTTCCCATTTCTGCCACAAACAAAGCATAACTTGGGGAAAGCTCTTTACTTCTGCATCTCCATCCTCCACTGGTCTCACAGAGGCAGTGTTTCTTCATTACATTCTCTGCAGATCTCATCTAGTACAGTTTCACCTGATCCAGGATAGTGGCTTTCTCCAACACTATACAGAGCCATTTTTAAAAGGATTCCAGGTACTGCTATTGCAAAGCACAGAAAAACAATAATCACTTCCCCTGGGATTGTGAGTCTGAGCTGTTTGTTCTTTGATAGCCTAAAAAAAAAAAAAGTACAATGCATATATTTGAGCAAAACATTATTGTCGTGGTAGAACCAAAGGCTGACTGATGAGAATTTAAAAAATGATAATTAAAAGCAAGACTTTGTATAGTCATCCAAGCAGTTTATCTTGCCCTTTACTCTGAAATGTCTGGTTAAAAGATCCCATGAAGTGCAGTATGATTAAACTAACACGGATCTAAATTGCCGAATCACTGTTGCTTCCAATTAATGTATGGATTTTCTTGAAATCAAGCTCATCAGAGCCTGTATGTAGATTAGTGGTCCTGGATACAGAAATTTCACTTGCCCATGATTTTTTCAAGTTACTTATATAGGAAAAACATTACGACAACAGTTTTATTATTTCTGCTGGTGTATCATTATCAGATAGGCAAAATCCTGAATTTGAGTCAAATTATTCTTTTCTTTATTTTTTCAATTTTGCAGCACCTAGAATAAATAGATGGAGGAGTCCCCTTCACAATCACATGTGAATATTCTAAACAGCTATTTCTAATACCACAGCTCACAAATTATGCTATTCTAAATGAGTCTTCATTCCTGCAACTGTTGTGAGGCAAATTGTTAATATTCGATTAGCAATAGTGACGTCACAAGGAAAATACAACTGTGTAAAAGGGATCAGCCCAAAGTCAAAACCTAAGTATACAAGGACTGAGATGAAAGAAATCAATATAAATAATGAGAGGGCAATGCGATGGGGCTCTGCAGAGGTGGACTTGCTAACCCTAAACCCTTCGACCTGAATTATAACAAGTAAATCAAAGCACTCATATATCTGGATCAAGGCACTTTCCAGCTTTGCTTTAGTGACAAGGGAATGGGCATTACCCAGAAGCTGTAGGGTGATGTTCAGAGGCAGCTAACAAACCACCAGCTCAGCTTTTCTTTTCCACAGGGCAAGCACTCTGAATGCTCCTCCTCCCCTTAACTTGCTGAAACTTGCAGTTGTGATTCACGACCTGACCAACACTGATAGATAACAAACCACTGACCTTGAGGGCGGCTTTGTATGTCAGCCTTCTTATTGCGTTGAGTCACCGCACTCCTCGTGTGTGTTATTTTAAGTAGCACATTTATCAGCCAGTACCAAATAGAATAAGTGGCCATGTGTATTTTATTAGTGGGTTTTGAGTATTAAAAAAAGAAAAATTGGGAAAAAATAACCACTTTACTTGAAAAAAAGAATACTTGAAGGCTGTGACACACTTTAGAAATCTCCTTGTTTTCAGTTACAACATAAGGAATCTATATGGATGCTAATATGTTTGCATTTGTATCTTTTCCAGACATTTTTTCCCCAGCACACCGCAGTGTAGCAATGTCAGAAATATACCATTCCCCATAACAGGACACATCTGTGGTGAATCTGCACAGAAGCAATTAATTTCCTTGTGGTATTTTTACACTGGGGTCTTAATGCAATTCCCCACTATACAAACAAAAAGCTCTAGACAACTCCTGCTGCCTGATAAAAAAAAAAAAAAATCAGATTGAGAAGAGCTGTTTGGCCTAGGACTGCTACAGGCAATGACTTGTAATGAGGCATCCCAACACTAATTATGAAGCTTATTAAAAAGAATTGTTTAAGTTGTACTAGAGTGCATGCTATAATCACGTTAAGGGAGATACGCATACTGAATTGGGGTTCTCCAATTTTTTCCCTTGGAGAAGTGGACCCACTACTTAATGAAGCTAATTTGGGTCTCCATTTATAGCAGCAATATCATTGTGCTTGGCAGACTGGTCAAGATGAATTTGATGGAGAGGCAGGTGAGAACCCCAGCAGCTTGATGATAATTCACACATCATAGCCTTCACAACTAACTAACATCTGCAGGAGAGTGGGCCAAGAAACTGTCAAAAACAAATAGTTCAATCCAGAATTTTATTATTAAACTTCTCCCAATTTTCAGTAAGGTTGAAAAAGCAATATTTCAGTATACTGTTTCAGGAAAAAAAAAAAAAAAAGATTAATAAAGATGTTAGGAGGCCTGAACTGCTGTGAGATTTGTTTAATTATTCCCCACAGTACTGCCCCAGCAATCTGCTGACATTTAGCCCCGACCTTGCAAATCCTCAGTAAATATTAATATATCAACTCAAACAGGGACCGTTGTTTTATTGGTTCACGGAGCTCAGAGAGATTCGCCACAGCAGTGAAAAATAATGTGCAGAACTGAGGAAGAACGGCTCCTTTGATATCACCTTCTGCTGCACACATGTGCTGGGAGCATCAACAAAATGGAAATTCTGTTACTTTGCCACAGCTGTAGAGTGACACTTCAGATGCCTTTGCTTCCCTTTGTACAGCCTGCTGGAATAATCCCAAAACCACAGTGGCAAGAGATTAGAAAACACACGCACGCACGCGCGCGCGCACATACACACACACACGGCGGAAGAGAGAGAGAGAGAGAGATCACTTTTTATTATCTGACACAGTGGATATTTTAATAATGGTAGGCTTCCACCTTAAAAGCTAATAAGCTTTGCCAAGAACAATGAATGTGCTAAAAAGAGCCAAGGAGAGCTGAGTGCAATCTACAGGAATCTGTTTACTACGATGACTTTGCTGTTTGCCTCCGTGAGTGCCACATAAACTTCTTTTTTCTCCAAATAGTTGCCCCCACAGACTACTTCCTAATGTATTTTATGTGCCTACAGTCCTCACAAATCCTAACAAAGTACACTGAATTTATTTTCTCCCTTTTATTTGCGTGCCTCAAATGTAAATGTACATTATTAAAATATCTTCTCATAACTATAACTCCATTACTAATAGACGAGTGTTTGATGTGGGTCAATACTGCATCCAAAATTCTTGGGTTTAGGGGAAAGGGCTGCTGTGCAACATTTGGCATTCAGATGTATTGAGCTGCAGAGTTAATGCGTGATTAATTTTATTCATAAAAATGTTAATCACTTCATTGTGAGATCTCTTTAACATTCTGTGCACCGAACACCTTTTAACTTCTTTTTCACACAAGCTCACAAATGTATTTAATATTTTCAAACATTCTGTTATTACCAATAACACTGGTAATTAAACATACATTTAAAATGCAATAAAAAGCTGGCAAGCAATGGCACGACACCGAACACAAATGGAAGCCCATTGCCCACTGCCTCTCCTGTGCCCCCTCCCCCTTGGCAGCAAATGACCAGTTTTTTAATGTGCACTTGTTTGCAGAGTCCCAGAGGCATTTTTTTCCCTCAAGCCTACTCCAACCCTCATTGACACGGCCGAATACCATGAAAATAATACAGCCACGTAGCAAGCTATGGATGGTTCTAAAAATACTTCTGTTCTCAGGGAGGGGAGGATCACAGTGTTGGGTGCATCATGGCAGGCTGGGGGCTCTGAGGGGATTGTTTTGGGTTGGGATGAGGTTGAGGTTTCTTTGAGACAAGCACTCAAGCCTCATCTGAGAGTGGTGTCAGGCACTGGTGGGTGTGCCGGCTGCACTCACTGACTTCTTGTTTCCAGCTGGGCAAGGCTATTGTGAGTGTATTCAGCCAATGCACTCATGAAACTGGATAAATGGATTAGTGGATCAGAGACACCATCGGCATCTTCAAAAGGAAAACAGCAGCCTGCAAAAAGACTGACATTTGTGTACTGGGGCAGAGGGTGTGTGAATGCTCTGCCTCCTCCAAAGGGACAAGACAGTGATAAACTTTCCACACTGACCACCTCACTTTGTGCTACAATTGACCAACAAAATAAATGGATTGCTTCATTGTTTTTGAACCGTAGGCAGCACAGGGAAAGCGCTCCTTGTGCAGCAACAAAGGACAATGTATTGTGTGGGGCCAACAGCTCAAAATAAAACCTTTAATTATCTACGGGTCAGCCATAAATCTGGAATAAAAATAAATGTTACTTTTTAAACTCGCCTTTAATTCTGCACAGAGTTTATGCCGGCGCTTTCTATTCTCTCAGGAAAGGCACTACCAGGACTTGTTGTGCGCCCCAAATTTGCATTTTTGCATCAGCTTGACTCCCAAGGAACGTGTTAGGAAACAAGTTTGGCTACCAGACATGAAGGATGACTATAATGCTAATTAAAGTAAGCAAAAACAGATAAAAGATGTATTTTTTTTCACTTTTTTTTTTTTAAACTCCCATGCATGTATTCTCTTCATATACAGAAAAAAAGAAGCCAAAACTAATATTAATAGTGGTGACGAGACTCAAGTAAATTAATTCCTTACAGAAGTACATTGTTTAGTTTTAAGAGCTCATATTTTCGAAGTCTTAAATTTTGAATACCTATTTCTATGGGGTTTTCAGTCTCCTGGTACCCAGCGATTCCTGTCCACATGGCTGGTTTTATGGGCAAGCTATGAATGGCACTGCATGGGGGCACCGCACAATGGGGAACACCAACCTCGCCAGGAGCTGTTCCTGTAACTTTTCACTGGAAAACACGCCACGCAGGCCATGTTTATTACATGTTCCAGCATTTTACTTGATTTTTTGGTCCCAGGTAAGTTTTACTGCTGAAACCCAGAGACTTGGAGCCTGGAATCAGGCCACACGTCACTCCTCACCACAGCCCCCATAGAGCCGGTGGTGGGCTCAGTCCTGCTGGCCACTGCCACGGCCTTTCCTGGCAGAGGGGGACCTGTGGTCCTGCATGGTGCAGCTCCATGGCTGCCACCCACTTCCCACAGGCCAGAGGGGACCTGCAACACCTTTTCCAGCCATGGTTTCCTGATCTGTGGAAGGCAGCTGAGTTTTGGGGCCAGCGGGTGGCTCCCCTCCATCCACCTGCAGGCCTGCATGCAGGGCTTGGGTGCACAGATGTCACCAAGACGGCAGGGGAGCCTCACCCCGGGACTGAGGCAGCCGTCTGAGGATGGAGGGCGTGTGCTGAAGCCCATGTTTGATGCCGTCTTTCACAGGGCACTTTTAATTCTCACTCGCCCTTTGCCTGTGTGCCTCTGTCAGCCCCAGCTACTCTTTACATCTCGCCTCTTAAGGATATTGGAGAATTAAAAAAATATAAAAAGCAAAACAAACAAAAAATAATTAAACATACCAAAATAGCTTTGGAGCTAGCCAGGTGAAGGAGAGTCCCTTTATCGCCTTCCCTCCCCAGCCACAGTGCGGTTTGCTCAGCCCCAGGGCGCACTCCGCGGCTGCCTGAGCCCCATTCCCGCCCCAGGGCGTCCATCCCTCGGGGCGGGCACCGGCAGCCCGCCTCTCCTCCGGGGCCAGGCAGCTCCGAGCGGCTCTTCCCGCCCGGGCCTGCCGGGCTGGGGGGGACGGGGACGGGGCAAGACCCGGCAGCCCCTTCCCCGGGGCCGGCCGGCGCTGGGCGCGGGACCCGCCACAGCCGGAGCCCCGCGGGCAGAACGATTGCCGGGCCGGCATTGTCCCCCGCCGGCCGCCGGGAGGTTTCCATACGAGCCTGTTTAACGGGGGGCCGACGGCCGGTCGAGGCGCAGAGTCACCGCTGCTGCCGGCCCCCGCCTCCCCGCCCCCGCCACTCCGCGCTCTTTGTAATAGTCTCATCTACAAGGACGATTGAAACTTTATAGTGCATGATTCATAGAGCGGGGCTGGCGCTCGGAGCCGCGGCGCATATTACATTAATCTGTGTCAGGCCACTAAAACAGAGATATGAATATGAATTCTCCATATTGCAGGGGAGATAAATGTGCTTGTGAATAATTGATCGGCGCCCATGGAAAAAAAAAAATAAATAAAAAAAAATAAAAAAAAATAAAAAAAAAAAGGCTGGGGAAAACATGGTCATACCACAAAAGTTAGCGGGAGATCGAACGAGAACGAGTCCCGCGACCAGGGCTGGTGCGGGGCTGCCGGCGATCTGGGGCAGCCTCAACCCGCACCGCGCCCCCGCCCCGGCTCCTCCGGTCGCTACCGTGGGCGGCAGCTTCGGGGCAGCTCCAGTTTCGGAGAGAGTGCATCAAAAACTCAACCAAAGCAGCAAGAAGGGATAACAGGAGCCGGGAACGATAGCAATCATAGGAATGAGCCAATTTGAGTACACACACCCTATTAATTTTCTTCTTCCCTTTCTTCTTCCCTTTCTCTGGGCTTTTAAATTTTTTTTTCCTAGTTAAAAATAGACCTTTTTTTTTCAGAATAAAACAGAAAAAGAATAAAAAATGAGGCATGCATACCAATCAGCATGTTTCATAACTACGTCTCTGTGACAAAGCCAAATCTCCGTAAAGCTGCCGTTTGCTTTTAATCTGTTCTGGCAACTGCGAATATCTGAGTTTGCTGAATTCGAGATTATATCAACTTTTCAGTGTTCTTTCTTCATAGATTTCTGCCATTCTTCTGTTAATGCTAAGTAAATAATAACAAAAACAAGACATTTTTTACTGGGGGAGGATGGAGGATTATGCACACGCATTTAAAAAGTGTTTTCTGGCAGCCTTTTAAGTAGCACGAAAATGTATCTTGGCACTCGGTTGTCGGGCTAAAAGAAGTATTACTCCTTGTAGTTCCCATTCGATCCAATGCAAATTTTCTTATTGACTTTATTTATCAGGTTCGGGTATCGTCATCAGTAAAAAAAAAAAAAAAAAAATAGTAGGAAGCAAGTACTTTCCAATTTACTCTTATCAGCTCGAAGCATTCACAATTACGGTAAATCGTTTAGCTTAAGCTTCTCTATTATTCCCCCTGCACTCTGGTATTTTCTGGTATACATCTGCTGGGGTGGATCTCAATGAAAATATGACAGAAAAACTACAAATTATTTTCCTGCCAGAGTGACGTAAACGATCATTCCTAGCCCGGTTCACGTGACAAGTGAAACCTCGGGATTATGAACCTCCCGCTCCTTCCTAAAAGCGGCGCGGGGGCTCCCGGCGGCGGGGGCGGCGCGGGGGCATCCCGGGCGGCCTCCGAGGGCTCGGTAGCGCAATGACCACCCGTACACGTCCTGTCTCTCTGAAACTTCGTGCAGGAGAAATGGCCACCTCGCTGCGGCTTGCCGGGGAGGGAAAGGCGATCACCCTGCTCCCCCAGGTGCCGAACAGGCTGAGGCAGCGGCCTTCGGGGACAGCTGGGCACTGAGGCACGCAGCCACGCCGGAGCTTTTCTGACTTAACACGGCCTTCTCAGCCGGCCTCAGGACTTTTCGGTTTTCCCTTTTTTAAGGGGAAGCCACTTGCGCTCCTGTCCAAAACCTTTGGGAGTGGCGCAAGCACACTCCGTCCGAGCATGCAGCCCGCAGCCCTGGGCGCGCTCCTCCAGCAGTCGGCATGCAGCTACCAGGCCGCCCCCTACTCCGCCAGGCGCAGGGGAGACAGGAGCCTGGCGCTTCATCCCATCCCCGGCAAGCGCTCCGGGCGCCATGGGCAAAGACGGAACGGTGCTGACCCGGCGGGGCTTCATCCATCGTCCCCCTCTCCCGGTAACACCCTCCGCTAGTTGGGGAGGGAAACGTCACAATTGTTAGCGTTACTGGGGGGAGAGGTGGGAAATTCAAATAAACAGATGAGAAAAAAAAAAATCCAGTGCTGCAACAGAGTCAGCTCTAGAGATTCTGAGGCTTCCAAAGGAGGAAAACTGCCAACCAGATAACTACTGGGAATTATCACTCTCCGGAGGATAATCAGAACTGTAAGCGCACTCCGGAGGATGCTGTTGGCTTTCTGGCCGAATTAAAGGCGGGCAGCCGGCTCTCCGCCCCAGCCGAGCGGAGCCGCGGGGACGACGCCGCCCGCCGCCCACAGAGGGCGCTGCGAGCCTGCCCAAAGCGCGACCCGCGGCTCCGCTCGGAACCGCTCGGAACCGCTCGGAACCGCTCGGGGAGAGGGGTGCCGCTCGCTGGCGGACGGACGGACGGACGGACGGACGGACGCGCACACGCTCGCTGTCCTGCGCTCCCCGCAGCTCGAGTCCCTGTGCCACACAGGAATCCCCGCTCCGCTCCCCCAGGACAGTTCGGCAGCTCAGAGCATCCCGGCGCGCCCTTTAGGTGCCGTCGCCGCCCTGGAGGAGCGGAGCCGGCCCGTGACAGCCAAGCGGTCGGTCCCCAGCGGCAGCGGCACCCCGGACGGCCGGGTTCTCCAGGACGGCCGCGTCTCCCGAGAGGAATTCGGGAACCGAGGCAGCCGGTGCGGGACTGAGGCGATTTCATCTGAGTTGATATGAAAGAGACAGCAATTGCATCAGGTTTACACCAGCACTGACCTGACGCACCGTTAAGCTCTACAGGCTTGGAGAATTTTTCTTTCCTTTTCTTTTTTTTTCCCCTTTATTTTTAAATACGTCTACCCTCTTCCCGAAGGCTAAAATAATATAGTTTGGTAAAAAGTGCAATGTTCCCTTTTGTTGGAACAGTTATCAGCAATTACCAACGCGAGACTGTCTGTGATTTGAGAAAAGGAAAAAAAAATACACCGAAACAACTAAAAGCCAAAATACAAACCAATTGATGGTATGCCAAGAACTGCAGGGTATCAAAATAAGTCTCCTTCCAGAGACTCACCTTCAGATATTCCACACAAAATCTATTTTGCCTGACCTGTTTCTCTGCTCCATCAGAAAAACGCAAAATTTAGGAGCCCACCGCCTCCACCACTTTGCCAACAGATCTCTAAGCCATAGTTTACCGAGGCTGCTTTTGATTGAGATGATTTTGCAGCTAAATCAAGATCAATATTCTGATCTCTAACAAGAATTTTATTAATATTTTATTTGAAAATCTCATCTTGTTTCCGACAAGTCCTGGTTTGAGGTTGGTTTAGTTTGGATAGGGCGTCACCGCATTATTTCTTAATGACTTTCCCAGCTGCTTCTTTCCATTTTCCACCATCAACAACCATCTGGTATCTTATTAGCACCTCAATGCTCATTTAGTGTCCTCATTTAGGAGAAAAAAAAGAAATAAACACTCAAAATATTACACATTTTAACGGACCATCTTTGGAAGATTAATGTCTTTATAAAAGGATAGATCCTGGCTCTCAGTCTATTTTCAGTCAGCAGATCAGAATGGCAAAACTTTCTTCTAAGATTTTTAAGATGTGGAAGAGCTGCTTTTTTTTGGTGTTTTTTTTTTTCCCTTATTAAGTTATATTTAATCTCACAGGAAAATATACCGTCATATTTCCTCTGTGTTTATTCAAAGCTCATATCGCTACAAATAATTCTTTTCCTAAACTATGATTTTTTTCATATTGGGTGGGAATATATACCAAAGCACCAAAGCTCTTGATCCAATTTAGCAACCAGTTTGGACAGCGACGTTATACACTAGGGAACTGTGAGAAAACTTGTCCCTTTCAGTTTTATGAAACTATTTTGTAGCAAAAGTGGAAGTCAAGTCCATTTGTGTCTGGAAAATGGATACTGCAGAACACATCTGAATCACCACATAATTGAAAAAATAACTTTAATATTACTAAGGCAAGAGCCAGCTTCACTCAACTTTGCAAATCTGCATGAAAAAGGAAGCTCGCAGCTTGTTTTCGGCAAAATACCTTGGATTTGCTATTTAAATTTCAGTTACCCGAAGGAGGAGACTTGACATTTTAGAAAACAAATTATAAATTTTTGAATAGATTTGTAATATATGTATAAGATCTGTAGCAACAGAATGCATACCTGAAGAGAGCTCATAATTTCATTTAGTTTATTAGACAAAAATATATGATTTAGACAAGTTTTGCTGACGTGTTATTTACAATCTGAAATCACTCTATATACAGAAAAAAGAAAACCACAAACACATGGGAAACATTTACCAAACAAATAATCCAAGAATGGTTAGAATAACATGATCTGAAATGGTACAATGAGGAAGGGAATCCATCTACAGATTTGTGTAATGCTTTTATGGATTTGCACCACCTTATTGCAAAAAGAGATTGATGGGAGTCGTTTATACCGTTTCCTTTTTTTTCACTCTCTCTGTCCTTAATATCAGTCTCTGTAATATTTTTTCACCAAATCATTTAATCAAGCAGAAGGGAGAGCTGTTAAAATTCTCGGTGTTCCCTCTTGCTGAGCCAAAGAGCTGCGGGGGGGAGGGGGGGGGGGGGAGGGAGGAAGGAAGAAAAAAAAAGTAACAATCTTTCAGAAAAAAAGTATCTTTTCTTTTTAAATTGCCTGTCTATTGCTATAGCATTTTAGTAATAGATAATCGCACAAAAAACATTGTCTCTGGTGTAATTAACACAAGATCTTCGAGATCTGTTAAGTTTTAGAAAAGTTACAGTCTGGCTATGTACAATTGCAATTTAGTCTAAGTTTGAAAAGATTAGAGCAACTCCTGTGCTGTTCTCATTGTCTGGATGTATTGTTATGCTGATGATTAGGTGTTATAATTAGTCTTTATTATTCAAACACTCTGTTTCACATAAGTAACATTCCTACAGTGAAAACAAACAAACAAACTCACTTGTCACGGACAGGCTGGAAGGGCGATTTTAGCGGCTGGGGTGGGGAGTCGGTTCTTGGTACATTTTCTCTTTCTAAGAGACAAAAAAAAAAAAAAAAGAAACAAAACAAAAAAAGTAAAAAAGAAGCCAAACGAAACCAGGAGAGCCATTTAAGAATAACAACAGTAAGAATCTGGAGACTGTACAGAGAACACACTTCCCCCTCACCCTCCTGTTCAAACGTGTAAAAATACATGTGTATGTGTGTGCAGCGCTATTACCCTACTTTCAGTATTTAAGTAGTCTGCAAGCTTTTCTTGACACATTTTTTACTGTCATTGAAATTATTGGGAGATGAGGGTCATGAAAGAAGGAAGGAAAGCTCAAACCTCTACGTTTCACTGAGCTGTTCCTGAATTTTCATCTTACCTGTTGGGCGTATAGGGTGAGTATGTAATAGGCCACGCGAAATGTGCTTAATGTATGTGACCAACACGCTGGGTGGGGGGCCGGAAATCAACGCTAGAGTAAACTGTAGCTCCATTAAAAGCAATCAGTTACACCAGTATGACACCATTCCTCAAGGAGTTCACGTGCATGTGTTGGGGATGGAGGGAGAGGTGGAGGCCTGATGCATTAATTACCTATGTGTTTGGGACTGGTCCTCTCTGAAGGCTTTTCGCTGCTTAGGGCTCCCAGTGTTGCTGTTAAAACAGAAGATTGTTGCTGGGCCTGGAGGTGGTGATTGTGATGAGCAGCATGGTGGTGGTTTACTCCCAAAAAGGACCTCACATTTAGAAGGGAACTCTGAGTGAGGAAAGCCCCATTTGTCCAGTTGTGAAATTTGCCAATCTGGCATGTGTAAAGTCCATGGCTAGGGAGAAAAGCAGGGTGCTGAATCTGAGGAGAAGTGTGGTTAACCTGGGGAGGAGGGGGCGGCGGAGGAGAAGATTTCAGGGCACCATCAGGACTGGTTGCCGTCTCTGCCAAAGACCAAATCTTGGGTTTGCTGTGAGATGGCATCTGTAAATTGTTTGGTCCCCCAGGACTGATGATTCTCGTGCTATTGTCAGAGGCCTCCTTCACCATGGCCAATGCATCTTTGGGTTTCAGCCCTTCAGACCCTGACAGTGCCAAATCCTTCTCCTTTTCCAGATGCTCCTCTTCACTGCTTTGTCTCAGGAGCTCAGGCTTCTCCTCCTCTTCCTCGTTGCTCTGCTCCCCATCATTCTCATCGATTTTATCTATATCTATGCTCTCCAGGTCAATTTCCTCATCATCTTCATTCTTCTCAGGGTCCCCCTCATTGTCACTCCCGAAGAGGTTTGCATCTTCTTGGTCCTTACTCCTGGAGCCCCAGGTCACCTTGTTCTCCTTCTTGAGCCGCCGGCGGGCGTTGGCGAACCAGGTGGAGACCTGGGTGAGGGTCATCTTGGTGATGATGGCCAGCATGATCTTCTCGCCCTTGGTGGGGTAGGGGTTCTTGCGGTGCTCGTTGAGCCAGGCCTTGAGGGTGCTGGTGCTCTCCCGGGTGGCATTTTTGGGCCGCCCTGGGTCCCCGTATTGGAACTGTCCGTAGGGATAATAGCCGGGGGCAGTGTGGGCAGCAAAGGTAGCAGGGTGGACACCCGGATTATCTTTCAGCTCGTACTGGGAGCCCTGCAACACATTCAGACAAGCGGAGAGGAAAAAGCACATCAATTATCTCGTTAGCGTCTCTAACAGACCTGAATAGGCTACTCCGGGAGCTGGAATACGCCTTTCAGCGGTGCAAAGGGTCTTCACAGCCGAATTCGGCCCTGCCCGCTCCAGGCTGTTCGCATTTAGGTCATACAGAGAGGTGTTCCCAAATGATTCCCCCTTCTTGCAGGGAAAGGAAAGAGAGGTGCTAAGCGGGGCTCTGACAGACATTATGAGTATTTTCTCCGCAAACCAAACCAAGTTAAACCAAGTCAAACCAAACGATTGAAACGCAGCAACTTCGCCTTTGCCTCGGCGAGACAATTCACTGTGCCCTTGAAATTATCAGGCACGTAGAACAGGTACTACATCGCAGTTACAAACTAATGCCCGCACACAGCGCCGCATTTATCTGCGAAGTATCCAGGATGATAGAAATGCATGCAGAGCATTCTTTATTTTTGCTCCTAGTGAGACGAGACTGGGGAGATAAATGCACAACTTAAGTACGAAGAGACTTATAAATGTGAAAGATTTTCCACAGGCATGCCAAAACCACCATCCCCGCTCCCCGAATCGTACACCGAGATTCTAGAGTAAAACATTAACTTCTAACTGCTAGAAGAGCCTTTAAACTCTGGAATGAAAACTGATCCAACCATTGTAGAATATGGATGTGTAGACACTTTATCTCATAAGTTTTACTTTGATCTGGCCAGAGCAAACACAAGTTGTTTACAAGCGTTTAGAGACGGTGATTTATTTGCAATCAATATTCTTTTTATCATCAGTAGTAAAACACAGCAAGTCAAATTATCCCATCAAGTGTTTTGGTAAATAACATTTTATCTTTCTAGCAACCTCATTAGGCCTCATTATTACTGCAAATTGTCCAGATATTAACCAAATAATTTATTTCTTGATTTGCAAATGTTCAGAAATTAAGAATTTATTTCAAAATATCACCGTCATAGTTAATCACTGTAATCAAATACCAGGATACTTTGCGAGTAAGAATGGGAACTGTTCCAAAATAGCTAACATTTCAAGCAGTTTTCTTTCTTTATTTCTTCTAAGATCTCGCCTTTTTTTTCCCTAGTCCAGAAATACATTCTTCATATTACTATGTCATAATTTATGTCAGACTTTAAAATGGACTTCTTCAATAATGTTTGCGAATAAACTAATTTAACTTTGTCAAACAGTTAAGAAGGATCATGTCTTTTAATTTCAGAGACACCGTTTATAGCCAAAGAGTAGCCTGATGTAATTTTTGTAATGTGTTACAGAGTAGGCTTTCCGCACTCCCTTTATT
This sequence comes from Cinnycerthia olivascens, assembly GCA_035048155.1. NCBI lineage: Eukaryota > Metazoa > Chordata > Aves > Passeriformes > Certhiidae > Cinnycerthia > Cinnycerthia olivascens. Next base: position 88,949,605 of record JAWWMU010000106.1, on the reverse strand, counting down.
CTGCTGTATTTTGTTATTGTTGCTGAAATTATATTTTTTTTGTGCAAACTCTGTTGGGAATTCTTTTGAAGAAGACACTTGTGAATCACTCATTGCTTCTGTCTCAACTTTTACTGCATTTCCAAAATCAAGGTTCAAGAAAAAAAAAAAAGAAAAAAGTAGGAAATGCACGCTGTTAAAAGTGACTTTATGGGAAATGTTTGCAGCACAAAAATGACCTGTTTTCAGATGCTGTCCCTTGCTCAACAGCGTATTTTCTTATTTGCCTACACAGATGTATTAAAAACCCTAACAAGTTATGCATTGCATGCATTCAGTTATAAATATTCGCACTCCTATGTGTCAGGGGGAGAGAAAAGAGAGACATTTAGAAAATGAAGTGGAACCTATGCGTAGCGCCGCCGAGAATTTTGGTGATACCAGCAACGAAAACATTTCAACGACACCGGATATAAAAACAGTTAAAAAGAAAAATGTTTCACTTTCTAACTACTACATTCTTAGGAAAATGTGAAATTAATCCCGTGGACAGCCCGGGTGGTGACAATTTCTCTTGGAATTAACGCCAATATGCGTTTCTGCCTCTATATCTGTAATGGGATGTAGATGCTCTCTTTTGCTTCGTGCAAATCCCACTTATGATACCCGCCATAATCAGAGTATGAAAAGTTCAAGGAACAGAACGGGACATTTTCAAGGTTTAAGTAAAATGCCTCGAAATAAACGCCTCAGGTACCGACACTTCAGCCTTTCGGACGAAACCTGTTTGTTGCTCAGCGGCAAAGAAAAGTACCAAGCGGAAAAAGGAGTGCTCTGGAAAGCCCCGTGAAACAGCAGGACCGACAATATCACCCGTCAACAGCACCAATAACAACAAAGAAAGAGAAGAAAACAGAAAATAGCCGAGTTGCTAGGGAAAGCCGACAATACGGAGGCAGGAGCCCTGCTTAGCGGTTCCACCGCCAAGAAAAACTCGGAGGAGTTTTGCCCGGCTGGAATGACGAGGAGGATGGGGGGCTTCGCGTGCAGACGGAGCCCGCGACCCCCAGCCCCTCTCTCCCCCTCAGACCCGCCGACAGTCATGCTTCCCTCTCCACGGCGGACCCCGCGCCGGGCGAGAGCCGCCACCGCAGCCGCCCCCCCAACCGGGCCGGGGTGTCCTCGGGGGTCCCCAGAGCCACACGGGAGCCACCACCCGCGGCCTGGGGGGACAGGGACACGGTCAGCGAGGGGACAGGGAGGGGACAGGGACGGGGACAGTGAGGGGACAGGGACAGGGAGGGGACAGGGACAGTGAGGGGACAGGGACAGGGAGGGGACAGGGACAGGGAGGGGACAGGGACACGGTCAGCGAGGGGACAGGGACAGGGAGGGGATAGGGACACGGTCAGCGAGGGGACAGGGACAGGGAGGGGACAGGGACAGTGAGGGGACAGGGACAGTGAGGGGACACGGTCAGCGAGGGGACAGGGAGGGGACAGGGACAGGGAGGGGACAGGGACAGGGACAGTGAGGGGACAGAGACAGTGAGGAGACAGGGACAGGGAGGGGACAGAGAGGGGAGAGAAAGGGGACAGAGCGGGGACAGGGAGGGGACAGGAGGGGACAGAGAGGGGACACTGTGACCTGCCACTACCCTGGCGGGGGACACTCCTGTGGCAGGGGGACACCCCCAGTGTCCCCAGTGTCCTCTGGCAGGAGGGTGGTGGGGAATGATGTCACCTGTGATGTCCCCATCAATGTCCCCATGAATGTCCTGTCCCTGTCACCATCAGTGTCCCATCCCTGTCCCCATGACTGTCCCAATCAAAGTCCCTATTAGTGTCCCTGTGATCCCATCAATGTCCCCATCAATGTCCCAATGTCCCCATCAATGTCCCAATGATCCCATTAATGTCCCTGTTAATGTCCCTGTGTCCCCATTGCTGTCCCTGTTGCTGTCCCCATCAATGTCCCCGTTAATGTCCCCAATGTCCCCACCAATGTCCCCAATGTCCCTATTGCTGTCCCCAATGTCCCCATTGCTGTCCCCAATGTGCCCACCAATGTCCCCAATGTCCCCATCAATGTCCCCATTGCTGTCCCCAATGTCCCCAATGCTGTCCCCAATGTCCCCACCAATGTCCCCACCAATGTCCCCACCAATGTCCCCACCAATGTCCCTGTTAATGTCCCCTATGTCCCCATCAATGTCCCCACCAATGTCCCCACCAATGTCCCCAATGTCCCCACCAATGTCCCCATTGCTGTCCACAATGTCCCCATTGCTGTCCCCAATGTCCCCACCAATGTCCCCAATGTCCCCATCAATGTCCCCATTGCTGTCCCCAATGTTCCCAATGCTGTCCCCAATGTCCCCAATGCTGTCCCCAATGTCCCCACCAATGTCCCCAATGTCCCCAATGTCCCCGCAGAGCGAGTTCAAGCAAACCTCCTCGTTCCTGGTGTGATCTCCCCGTGCCCCACCCCGGACACTTTTCCCGGAATTCCCAATTTCCGGATTTTTGGGGTTTTTCGGCCTTCTCGGGTTATTTTATTTTTAGAGTTATGTTAGTTTTAGGGTTATGTTATTTTTAGGGTTATGTTATTTTTAGGGTT
>JAWWMU010000106.1:88906707-88941228 GCA_035048155.1 Cinnycerthia olivascens | reverse complement strand
GGAGGGAAGGAAGGAAGGAAGGAAGGAAGGAAGGAAGGAAGGAAGGAAGGAAGGAAGGAAGGAAGGAAGGAAGGAATTTTTTAAAAATTTCACTCTATTTTTGTCAATTTAATTCACAGTAACAGCAGCTTTTAGACATCTGACTATGCAAATGAATGATTTGGTTTGTCTAAATAAACAAAAACTTGCAATCAGAGATACCTGATCGATTACCTAAATGTGAATATGAATATCTTCAGTGTATACAGGCAGTACAGGAAGGAATCCAAACCTGAGCAGCTGCAGCATTTGATTGTACTGAAGGTAGCAGCTAGTAAGGAGTTTGCAAAGATTATTTCATTCAGAGAGAGAGAACATGTGCTTTCAAAATGAAAAATGCAACTTTTTTAAAAAGCAAAGTAAGAGAAATTTGCTTTCCCATCCGATATTCTGTTGGTGACTTTTTTATTAGTCCTTTATCAGTTCACCTCAGGTGAACTTACATTTATTTGTGATAGCAACGTGAATTCATAGACGTTCTCTTCCTTTGCTCTTTAGCAAATTAATTATTAGAGCTATGCACACAGGCCTATATGAACAAGGATTAAAATCTATGGAATGTATCATCTGCCTCTCTCTCTGTTTCTTTCTCTGTCCATCTATCAACCTATCTATGAATATTTTATGGGTCTGAACTTAATTAACAAAATAATTTCCATTTTGTCTCCAAAATGATCAACAGCAATTATGTGAGTTTTTTAAGGTTTATAATTTTATGTCACCAGACTGTTGCTGGGGGGCAGAGGCACAATTGCCATGCCAGCTGCAGTTGTATTTATTTGGTTTTTTCCTGTCTTGTTCCTGTAGGGCTGCATTATGCAGTTTTTAATTAGTTTGTGTTTGTATTTCACCCGTCCCAAATCAATGCCATCCTGGAGCAATGCAATGTAAATTCCTGCAGTACAGGTGTAGCTGCTAGCTCTGGAACACTAGGAAACTCATGTCTTACAAATGAAAGCAGTGAATGCCATTCAGCCAAACTGTCAGCTTTAAACAGCCAAGAGGAAGGAGATCAAAGCAGAGAGCAGGAACTTCTACTCTCCAGATTAGTCTTTATGGTTTGAACGCCTAATGCTATTAAAGGGAACCAGGACACATAGCACATCGTTGGCTACAAAGTTACTTCTAATTTTGCTAAATTCCTGCCTTATTTTGGCCAATGTAAGCCTTCAGAGCATTTCAAGATGCACTGTTTCCTTTGAGGCCTAGTAGCTACTCATCGGAAATTATGCAGAACTAATACCTTCAGAGACACATTTCTGTTTGTGCACATATTTATATAACTTATCACCTTTTGAAAGATAATTTTGATTTCCTCCTAGGTTCCACAAAGTCTTTTAATAGAACTTGCAGCAATAAAACCTGAAATTCTAGTATCTCCAGACATGAAAAGTCCCTTTATATTGTGTTTGGTGTCTCTTCTTTCTTGAAATGACCTCTGTACTGTGGTGTATAAATCTATTATTCCAGTCACCAGGGAATTCTTTTAAAGCCTTTTTTTTTTTTTTTTTTTTTCGTCAGGAATAAGAGATCGTTCATCTTTAACTAGGCCACATAGAAATTATGATTCAACAGCAGTGTATATTTAATTAGAGTAATCTCACTTGAATTTAATTACCTAATGAATTATTTGTTTAAAAGGTAAAAAGGCTTGTTTGCCAAGTACAGTGCAACCCACTGATAAGAACTTCCGTTATAAGAACATTAATATTAAAAAAAAAAAACAAACCCCACAATATTTTATGGTTTTAAATTTTAACTCTTTGTTTCTGCCAGCCGTCGGTGGGTACACCGAGCCCGCTAAGATCAGGGCTGCCTTCGACTGCCGGCGGGGAGCCTTCCACAGCCCGACTCGCGTAAGTTTCGCGCTTCCCCGCGCCGCGCAGGAGGCCGTGGGGGCGGGCGGTAGGGGCGAGGGAGGCACGGGGCGCGGACGTCTTTGCCGGGGGAATTTCGAGGCCAGAAGCCGGCGCCATTCGGCAAGGGGCGGTATGCAGTTGGTGGTGGGGCTCAGCGCCCTGTGCATCCCCGGGCAGCCGCCGGCATCGGAGCTGCTCCCCAGGGCTGCTGCGCCGTCCTCTCCGTGCCGCGTCTGGAAGAGGTCCTGGCCAGGAACAGGAAGATGTGAGAGTGGGGAGTGACAAGATACAAAACAGTCGTCTTTTTTTTTTTTTTTTTTTTTTTTTTCTCTCCGTTTCCCCCTAGCCTTATGGTCAGTGCCACTAATCATAGTCCTTTGATTATTTATGCTTCTTCAGCCGTGGCAACAAAAACTGGCCAGCCTCTGCCCTTGACCTTTCTCCTCGGTTCCCAAGTTTTGCAGCTACTTGCACTGTTTGTTTCCAAAATACAGCACATACAGTGCTGAACTGCAACACTTGTTGGAAGATTAGTCTAAAAGCACCACAATTCGGGCATTAGCCGACTTAGAAAAGAATAAAAAGTGAAAAATAGAAATTTTTATTTTTTTTTTTTTTTTTTACTTATTCAATAATGGGAAGCTCTTCTCGATGTATTCTACTTACCTGATGCAGAGAAACTAGGTCAAAAAATTTTTGGTTTGTTTGTTTGTTTGTTTCTGCCCTGGGAATCATCTCTATGGTTTGACAGTGGGTCCTCTCGAAGGTGTCACGGGGCTGCTACGTGCCGCTTGGACCGAGAACTTTCGGTCTGTCCTTCCCCCTTCCTCGAACATAAGGAGGCCATCGGCAGGGCCTGAACCGGAGTGTGAGGAGCTGCAAGGGGTAGGACCGGTCTCCTCTTCCCTTGCTGCCCTTGCAGTGATGGTCTGGCATCCCGCAGGAAGCAGAATCTCTGTTAGATTAGAGGATGGAAGATAAAAGATATCTCTGGAGGAGGGGAAGGTGGCCTGGGAATGCCAAATATGAAAGAGGTATTTCTCCCTTACCGTCCTTTGGTTGGTAAGAACCTACCAAGCATTTCTGCTTGAGAAACACCAGCAAGAGGGAAAGGGGAGGGTGCGTGTACTGAAACTGTGGGCAGGGAGGGCAAAAGTAGGTGTGAGCTTAAAACTGAACTTGAGCAATGTTGAGGCACCATTTCGAGACAGTGCCTCGGGTGGCACTGAAGCTCCCGCTCGTGAAGTCCTGCAGCGAAGGACCGCACCACTCATTAGCCCGTGGGCGCAGACGCACCCCACGCTCAGGGGCAGAACTGCAGAAGTACCCACGGATCAAAACATCAAACCTGTCTGCTCGGCAGGGAATTCTCTCGCTGTCCCCCTTCGCCCTGTGTGACCAGGTGGGAGGCAACCCGGCGGTCGCCGGGCGGAGGTGGCGAGGGCAGCGAGCCGCCGGCCACCCTGCGCGGCCCCGGCGCAGCCCCGGCCCCTCCGGCGTCGGAGAAGGAAGATGTTTTCCAGGTTTCCCAGAGCTGCCTGCCCTGCTGCAGGCATACCTGCTCAAACCCTCAGCCAGTCGCTGAGAAGCTTGTGCATTGCGGAATTTACTCCCCAGCGGTTCAGGGGAGCGAGGAAGGCTCCTCTCGGCCTGGGGGGGTCGAGGCGCGGTGGTCTGGGGATGTGCTGAGTATCAGGCAGGAAAGGAGAGGTCAGAACAAGCCTCCCTCTCTGCCATTCAGTCTTCTCCATTTCAGGACAGGGATCCTAATTTTTTTCATGGGCTTTGGAGGCCTGCTGAAGTAGAACAGTTTTATTTATGTAAGGGTTGCACTAGCTGCTGGCGCTGTGGCAACAGTGGGGCTTACCAGCTCACCAAAGTCCTTTTTCAGGGTGCCAGGTATGTTTGAGTCTGATTATTGTTTTGCACTTTCAGGTAAATATGCCAAGTCCTGAACCCAAGAGTAGCCTTGGGACTGTTAGTTACAGTGAGAATGGATATCGACTTCAGAGAACCTCAAACCTCATGATTATATTAAATATGTCTAATATATTCAAAGCTTGGATCGTGGTCATTTTCAGATCTTAGAGCAAAATTATCACAACATTTCACTGTTTATAGTCACATAAATATGTTGGTCTCCTCTACTATGTGTCATTTGTACACACTGTTATTAGAATCAACTGGCACCCTCACTGAAATGCTTATAATGAGTTTAAGATATTATGGGAGTTATAGATCTGCAGGCCTGGCATTTTAATTCTTGAGGACCTATGCTTTTCTTAGAGTTACAAGTGCAGTTGCCACAGCACAGCTACATAATGTAGTTTATTCCATTATTTTTAGAAACAAATACACATGTTATCAGATCATATTTTTCTGTGTGCTTTTATTCTTACTCTCTTTGGAGAATCTGTGTATTTTCATTGTATTTTTACTGATAAACTACAGCTGTAAAATTTCAATCATATAGTTATGGAAGAAAAAAACTCTTAAATAAATGTTAGTGTAGAACTTACTGAATTAAAATTCCTCACCAAAGCTTCTCAGATTCTTTTTAATATTCTATAAACAGAGTAATTTACAATGTCATTCCATCTCCTCTATAGCTTTCTTCTAACACTGCAGCATTAGTAGCAGTTGGTGTATTTTCTCTTTGGTTTCCTTTTCCTTAGATGTATAGTCACTCTTTTTGCTATTATAATTGATTTATGTATCCATTGATGTGTGCTGCATTTTAATGATGACTCTTTGTTTTATCCAATAATACTTTGCAATAAGATTGTTTGGATTGCATTTTAAGGACAGGTGTAAACTGATGCTTAGAGTTTTCATGACCAATGTTGACCCAGGCAAGATTTTTTCCTGGGAGCAGATCTGCACTCAGATAAGACTGTACATTTTTTTATGCATTTCTACACTTACTGACATTTTTTTACTTTACATTAGGCTTACTAAAATGTAATTACCTTTCCTCTTTTGCTTCTTTCCTCACATTAATATTCTAAATTCTATGAGGCCCAAATATTTTGTGTTTTTTCTTTCTAACAACTCCAAATTATATTTGAATGACAGGACAGTTTGAGCGTGACCTGTAACAGCACTGGTCCATTTAAAGTATTGCAATAGGATAACAGTGAGAGCAGAAATAAAGTGGATTTAATGAAATAATAGAAATTAAGTGAAAAGACATCCATTAAACACCTTATTATAAGAAAATCCTTCATATGTGGTTCTTAAGCAATTATTGACTTGTAGGCTAATAATGTGACTGTCCTAGCAACAATGTAAATCATGTCCTCTGCTGAATTATTGGTCTAGATACTGTAAGAAACAGAAAACTAAAATTTTTTTTTTTTTAGGGTTGGGATCTTGTGGTAGTTAAGTCTCTGTGGCAATGTGTGGAACTTGCTATGGAATAATGAGCTTCACTAGAAATTAGCACTGTGTTTATTTTATTGATTCACTGCAGGTTTTTCTCCTCAAATCTGCTGTTCCCCATCCCATATGTTTCATTTTACTAATGTTTGGTAGTTCTCTGTCAAAAGTGGCAATGTTGGGTGTTTTCACCTGGTCTTGAGAACTTTCAAATAATAATGATAATATCACATCCACTGTTAATTTTTCATGTATAACTATACTGCTTCAATTTACAAGATATTTTATGCAATATGTGTATTCTACTGTTTCCTCATATGTTTTGCATTGGTTGCAGACAAGATAAATTTTAGAAGACTAAGTCATGACGTTCAGAGACTTACAGACATTATTGAGAACAGTGAGAATTATGAACATTCATAAACACAACAGGCCCAAATTAAGACCCTCAATTCAGCAGCTGGAAGCCTTTTGGGGTTGATTAGTACATGCAAAGAGAAAACATGCAAAGAACTACTTATTCAGTATACTCTGTACCCTCAAGTTAAAGAGACTACCAGTGGAGTAAAATATCTGTTAGCTTGGGTGTAGATAGCAGAACCTGAATATTTTTTTTGTGTTTACCTATGTCTATAAGTTCAAATATTTAACACCCGGATGCTTTTTTTAATGTCACAGGATACTCAAAGACAGATATTAATCCAAGCAGATGTTTTGAAGGCTGGGAAAGTAATAGGTCATATCCTGCAGAGCTGGGCTGATAATGGACTAAAAAATGCCCATTTTCTGTTTCCCCTTTTATTTATTTGTTCAGCTTTTCCATGAGGGTCACAGAGGAAGGCAACAACATGGTCATTCAGTAGTTCACAGAAGATTTTGATCTCTCTCTCACCTTGTTTCAGACCAAGAAGCATTTGCAGTAGCTCATACTGTGCTGGCGTCGCTGCTGTAATTGCACTAACCCAGAACAGTGTTGCCATAAACATTTCTATGCTAAGCTTAATAATTCTAATGCTTCATGGAAGCAGTCTTGGTGCAGTTGCATTGATATAGTAGATGCTGCCAGCGTAACTCACAATAATCTTGCAATCCTTACAAAGCCTGCTCTCTACAATTTCCTTCTACTTCACAATTATTTACTTGATCTAAACTATTTGCTGTTTCATAGAGTGATAAAAGCAGTTCATTTATTTCAAATAAAATAATCTCTTCAGGTATTGATTGGTCCTCTGACTAATCCCCGCTTCATGAGTCCATCTTGCAACCTGTTGGGAAGTTTCCCTATAATGAAGTGTTACTCCATAGCTGAGCCAACTTCTGTGTTAATATAACAGATTTTCACCTACACAGAGGTTTGCTGTGAATCTTTTGCATTGTTGCATCTTTGAACTAAGATAAGCTCTACAGATATGAAAAAGGACTTCTCTAGCAGAAGCTAGATTACTTGATTGAAAAGCAGCTGTGGTCAAGACAACAAGAACCTTTGACGTTTCAACTTCACTGTCTTTTTTTTTTTTTTTTTTTTGCTTCTTTGCTTTTGTGACTGAAGAACAGATCTTGAGTCCTAGGAACAGAAAAGCCAAATTATTCTCTTTCGGTAGGACACAGAAACAGCAGAATAGTCCTTCTTGGGAGGAAAAACCCTCCATGTTGAGAAGGCTGTTATACTCCTGTATCTCCACTGAACAACAAAACTATTAATAATGTCAATGTGCTAACATAAAAGTTGGATCCTACTAGTTACTTTCTTTAGGTACCAGTCTTTCTTTCCAAACTCAGTATACTTTATTTTTCATCATTTTTTTTTAGGTCTTCTCACCTTGTTTCTTATCTTTGCCCATTAATCACCTCATTTTTCCTTTTGTCTCCATATTCCATGTTTGTATTTGTCCATCTTTCTTGGCTCAGTCTCGTCAGCTCCATTTTTGATCCCACGGTAAAACCACTCTTGCTCTTTCAGTTGTTTTTACTGAAAACAGCATCCTTATATTCTTCATGTTTATCTTCATAGTTGTGAAAGAGTTCAGAGAAGGGATTGACTTTCTGAGTGTTCATATAATGCCTACTCCATCTGAGACCCTAAAGCCTAAGTAATAATTAATAAATAAAAATATAATCAATTTTTCATGTACTTATCCTGCTTAAAAATAGTAAGTATAAGCAATTAGGATCTCAGGTGACTCCTCATGTGACTATAATTGTGTGACTAATTACGTTATCCTTTTCACTCCACTAAAACTTACACTTGGAAGATCATGTATGCATGCAAGAGTTAAAAACATTTCTTGATTTGTTTGCTTTTGCATTCCTAACAGTTGCTTGTTAATAGAAACTGTTTATGGAAAAAAGTGGTGGTCTGTGGATGCAATCTGACCTTCAGCTAGAGCTGATATAAAGTAACTTTACAGTTTGTCTTCTGACTATTCACAGCGTTAGGAAAGAGCATTACTGTATGTGTGTTTAACTGGACTTCATGCTTCCATGCATGTAGCACTTGCAGTTTCCCTAATAGTAAGAATGTTAATTCAGACACATACAATTTTGAATACTTTTTCATTACTGTTTAGGTTTACTTGGCAGGAGTAGAAACGAGGTAATACATATGGGAAAGAAAATAAAAAGCTTTTAACACCACCGAAAGGGTAACTTCAGCCAGCTCAGCAAATTCACGGGACGTGTGAGGATGCAGCCAAGGGCATGGAGAGGTAGATGAAGACACGATGAGGATGGCTTTCCAGTTCAGGACCTGAGCCTGAGAAGTGAACAAAGTCCTGCTGGGGGGACAGTTTCTAGTGAGGCCTCTTAGCAGTTCATGTGTGAATCCATACTGTTTCTTACTAACCTAGGAGGTAGGACAGAGTGTAACCTCAGCAGGTGTTTACATCATAGCACATTGGGAGTGGCTCTTTCCCTGGAAGGCAAGCTGTTGTTCAGAAGGACATAGGTAGGCTGGAGAAAGTCCAGCAGGGATCTAATGGGATTCAGCCCAGAGAGTCCTGACCCTGGTCTGGGAACCCATCCTCCAGTCTTGGCATCAACTTTTTGAAAGGCAGCTTTATAAAAAAGGACCTGATGGCCCCAGTGGACAGCAGAGGAGACATGAGCCAGCAGCAATCAGCACTTGTAGTGAAGAAGACCAACTTCATAATGAGCAGTAACAGTGTGAGTGTAGCCAGTAAGAAGAAAGTGGTTGTTAGTGGGGTGGGTGTCAGTCTCTCCTCCCAAGCAACAAGGGATAGGATGAGGAAACGGTCTAAGGTTGTTCCAGGGGAGGTGTAGATGGGATATTAGTTCACTGAAGAGATTGTCAAGCATTGGTACAGGCTGCCCTGGGAAGTTATTGAGTTGCTGTCTCAGGAGGTATTTTAAAGATGTGGTGCTTAGGGACGTGGTTTAGTGGAGGACTTGGCAGTGGTAATGGCTGGACGTGATGATGTTAAGCATCTTTTCCAACCTAAATGATTCCATGTTTCTTCTTTATTTAGCACTTGTGAGACTCCATACAAAGGACTCTGTCTATTTTTGTGTTTCCCAGTGCAAAATGGGTGTTTATGTGCTGCAGTCAATATAAAAGGGTACCATTATAACTAGGAGCCTAGAACACATGACAAGGAGAAGCTGGATGAAGAGTGGTCGTTCAGCCAAGAACAACAGGTTAATAGCAGATCCTACTGCTGCCTTCAGGTACTTGTTGATAAAGTGTAATCTAAATGGAAAAGCTCTTATTTGAGAGGTGGGATGAGAAGCAGAAGATAATGGGAAATTATGTTTAGATACCAAAAGAAAAAAGAGCAAGGTGGCTGGAGGGGTGTGGGTGTGGTGAGAAATAAAATGAAGCCATAAGAACCCAGACAGTTTGTGGACCCATCACCCCTTAAGATATTCAAAACTGAACTGGACAAGACCTAGAGGAATTTGACATAGCTGGACCCATGTTGAGAGTAGGGCAGAACTAGATGACCTCCAGAGATCCCAGTGAACCCAGTGAAAGTATTTTATGATTTTGTAGCTGTTGAGCACATAGTAATGAAAGAGTGGAGTTAACATCCTTGTCTGTGTTAAAGGACGGTCCAGGACAGACTACAAAATGTGGCAATATGGTGTGTGGCTGTAATGTGCCAGTTGTATCGACTACAGATATATTTATTTCATAGCTTTGAACTCTCATCAGAATTCACTGTGTAACAAACTGATGCTTCTCTCTTAGGGGTTTATATTACAGCTTTTATATAGCCACGATTGCTAATAAGATGCTGCCTGATACAACAAACAAACCATGAGAGCAAGCTAGAGACATCTGACAAGCACTGTGCCATCTTTATCAGTAAGCCACTTCAGGAAAGAATGGAGACTAGGGAGAAAGGGATGATGAACAAGACCTGAGAAATAGTCATCATGCAGCTGATAGTCAACTTTCCAACCCAGATGGTGATTTAATGGTCTGCTCCAGGAGATGTGCAAGTAGATTTGCATGTAGATGTTCAGGACAGCACTGTAAGAAAGTAGAGCTGTTAATTATTATATCATATATAAATAATGTATTATACTTCTGAGGATAATTCCTCTGAGCACACGAGTAAAGGTACTTCCTACCTAAAGACCTTTTGTCTATGGCCAGACTAACACAGTTCAACTCTCTTGGCTTGTGACATCCCAGCAGAGTCTCTTAGACCATTCCAAGATTACAAAATAACAAAGACCAAAGACACAGAATGTAAAATACATGAGAGGAACAGGAGTGGTTTGAAATGCATTTTGTAATGTTGAAATGAAAGTATTCTCTGACCTTTCTTAATCCTAATTATTATTATTATTTATGAAAGAACAAGTGCTGCTAAATAAAAGATATAATTTTAATTGTGGAATTAACTGTAATTACATGTCATTATGAAATATTCCATAATTTTGTAATTGCTTAAACTGTTGGTATTTACTGAACATAATTTACAGTAATTCCTTTATTCTTTCTTTGTCTAACCAATAATTATCTTTGTAATAGGTAGTAGAATCGTGAACTGAACAAAACTGTACACATTAAGTGTTCACAACATTTCTATTTGTCTTTTGTTTCTGTAGGAATCCAAAACAAAGTTAATCTGATCAACAGGGATCAATAGAAAAGTGAGTGAAGATTCTTATTTCTTTGAAGCCAGGGAAGGCAACGAAATAATCCTCCTAAACAATGAAGGCCTTTAATTCAGAGTCTTGAACACTGAAAGGCATTGTGAAGTGGGATTTGCAGTGTTTCTGGTTTTAATTTAAACTGTACCAGCAGGTGCAGTAGTTGGAGGTGAATTACTTTTACTACATTTTTGTGATATTACAAGACAAAAATCACAGAAAAATCACAGACCTGATTTACAGACTGCAGGAATAAAAGAAGTCTTTGAAGAACTTCCTTTTTTTTTTTACCCTCCATGTTCCCATCTCCAATTTTAATGCATGCATCCTCCTTTCTTTGTGTTTTCATTAGGTCCACAAGCAGAAGGGCAACTCAATACTTGGGACTCTGCAACTGTGTGAGCTGGTTACCTCTGGAAGAAACACCAGCGAGTTCTTCACCCTTCACCTATTTGGTGCCTTTCCCTGAAATCTGGTAGTGGACTGGGCTGCAGAGGGCCCTTCTGTGAGCTTTTGGGACTGAGGAATGCTTAATACAATATGGGATGGGTTCACCACCCTGAGTCACCAGTAGCTGGTTCATCATACGGGTAACACACAGCAGCAGGGCCAGCATTCTGTTGCATCACTCCCAGAGTCTAGAGGTGGCAAAGGGGCTAGCTGAGAGTTCAGGACACTTGGCATCATTTGGTGATGAGGTGAGTCCAGGAATGTAAATACAGCCTTGTGGTAGCAGCCAGGGTCTTACTCAGCCTGGTGACCACCAGACAGGTCCCGGAGTTAGGTGGCAGGTCTGAGGTTGAGCTGAGAAGTCAGTTCATGGATGAGAGCCCAGTCCAGCAGACTGCATAGCTGGGTATGGTTATGACAGACATGGAGACAGGCACGCTTACAGCACAGCTCAGGCAGGAAGCAATGGCCTCAGGCTGAACTGAAACAGGGCCCCAGTGTTTGTGTGGGAAACACAGGGCTGTGTGCCTAAGACTGAAAAGTGCCCTTAGGGCCTTGATCAGCCCATGGCATGGTGGCTGACCAGCAGTCAGAGAGCAGCACTAGCAGGTGGATCTTAGCTGGAAGGTGCAGTATTAGACAGAAGCAAGGATGCAAAGAAGGTCCCTCTGGCTCATGGTGAGGCAACCACCAGGCTGGACAGAGGAAAGTACAGTGGGCTCCCATTTTGATGAAGCTGATGGTGGTGCTTTTGTGGATAGCAGGAGGATGATGTTTTCACTCTCTGTTTCTGTCTACTGCATAGGCTTGAGAAAATGCACCTTGCAGTAGGCCACCTACTGTCAGTCACCATTAACTTGTTTGAGGTAAAAGAAGTTCTTATAAATCTTCTCCTGACTTCTTCTGTCCCGTCATGTTCAGCTGGAGTCTATTTGGCAATGAAAATATAATGTTAAATATTTATGTTCCATATGTCCAGTTCCATACCTCTTACAGAAGGAACTGAAGATTGATTGCTTGCTGTCTTTGTCTTGATCTTTCACTTGTTTTTGTCTTTCCTTTTCTTGTAATGTGAGAGAAATTCCAACTTTTGAACCTTGGCTTAAAGAGTTTGTCTTGACCTTAGGCTGAGCTTGCTGACTTTGTTACTCTGTGTTCTTGTTTGTACCTTCTAGGAAGATATAAATGGGCAAAATCAAGCTTATTGTGGATTCACAACTCCAATTATGACAACTGTGAGGACCATTTAAAATGTATTTATTTCACAAGTTGTCTTTTGAGTTTTCTGTCTACCTGCAAGGAAAAATATTGTCCTCCAGCCTACTTATCTCCAGGAACTCAGGGACCCTCAACCATCAAAACTGTTACAGAAGATTGGTTTCATGGCATTATGGGGAGAGGCATGATGCCAGAGTGTGGGTCTTATCTTCAAATAACATCTCCCTGAATAAGGTCCTCTTTGTTTGAGGAGCCATGGGTGTGTTTTGTATGCATCATTCATTTATTTTTCAGTTACATGTTCAGAGATAACACAGGTTGAACTAATTGTCTAAATAAGATTTGGAATTTAACAAATTACAGTGTTCAATAACATAATTTTCTTTGACAAAAACAACACAGGTAGTGCTCTCCTAGTCTGACAGCTCTGGGAGCTAGAGTTGATTCAGAAGTGCAAGAATGAGATTTTAAAAGCGTAAGGAAATAAGAAATGTTATTTATCACTGTTTCAGTGTCACTAACTTGTTATTTTTATTGTTCTTCAGAATAATGGGATTTGTTAAAGCAGTTTATCCTCACATCACGTAATACATGTTATGCTTGAAGAACGAGGAGGATCCAAAATACCAAAACATAAAAAAGCACCCTAAATGTAACAGAAATCCACAGCAAGGAGAGCTACACTTTAAAACCTACCCTATTTCTATCTGGAACAAGCAGAAAACAAGTACATTTGGAAAGGAATATTATTAAAACCACATAAATTGAGATATTTGCATAGTTACTGCCATGCTCAAATGAAAGAAGATAATTGTGTATGTGAAAGGTTTTCAACAGCTGTCTTTGAAATCAAATAAAGAATTAGATAAACGTGCTGGCTGCTTTGCGTCTGGGTTATATAAACCAACACTCAATATTCACAAATCGCTAAGTGGTTGTTGGACACCTGAAATTCTATTGATTGCTAAAGCTCAATAATGTCTCAGAGACTTGATCAAAAGAGCAGGCAAGCAAACAAGTAATTATATAGCATAGAGACTCTTAGCATATACAAAATACACTGCAAAGAGCAAACATTCTGATTAGATAAATAACATCAGTTTGGTATGGCAGCAGCCATAACAGGAAACCTTTCAAATGTTGATTACATAAAATTAAGGACGATACAGTGAAAAAGAATATTATAAATCAAACAGCAGGAAATTTCAAGGATCACAAATCCTTGCCTAATATAAATTACAGCAATAAATTCTATCATGGATTGTTTCTTTTATAACAATGGTTACCAAGAAAATAGGAATTGTGAGCTAAAATTCCAGGGCATTTAAATCATTATAGTCCTTAGAAGTTTAATTGCTTTATTTTGCTTCTAGCTTGCTCAAAAGTGAATACAAGTAATAGAAATAAAACTGTTTCATTGTATAAATTAATATTTGTTTTCTTAGATTCTATGTTAAGTCAAACGAATAACTTTCTTATTGTAGTTATTATGATGACTGGAAATAGTCAACCTCATTCTTTTTTATAGATGTTTAGCATAACCCTGTTGACATACATTAGTGGATCGAGAATTCCACTGAAAACTGTGGAAAGATACCAGTACAAAACTGGCTAGTAAGTCAGTCTTAGTGCTTGGCAGAGGTTATTGACCCTCGGATCTTCTCATTATTACAAAACACTCAAAACACCAACTGTCTGAAAGATAATAGTGATTTTTAAAAAATCTTTTAAGATTAACTCTCAGAGTATTGTGCCTTGCTTTTCATCTCACTGGTATTATTAGTCATCTCTCAGATGGCTTAACAGGAATGGTCACCATACTGTAACCCCAGGCTCTGATTGTGGGGATGTCCTTTTGCTGTAATTAGAGGAAAGATATTGCCTCAGAGAAAACAGTAGCATAAACATGTACTGCTTTGGCTGGCATTAATCTATTTTGATACCAAGTGATCTGGCATCATGGGAAGCCAAAGAAGATTTTCTTCATGTGGTTTACAAACAAAAAGAAGAGCACTGCAAGACTACAGAAAAACACAGCTCTAGCAATGCTTATAATTTGGCCTGAGGTTGACTCCACAGTACCTGCAGGCAATCCCACACAATGCAAAATACCACCAGTGAATTCCAGTTCTCTATACCAGGCAGCTCTTAACGGAGGTTGGCCAGTCACCACACCCTCAT
This sequence comes from Cinnycerthia olivascens, assembly GCA_035048155.1. NCBI lineage: Eukaryota > Metazoa > Chordata > Aves > Passeriformes > Certhiidae > Cinnycerthia > Cinnycerthia olivascens. The sequence goes on along the minus strand of JAWWMU010000106.1, from coordinate 88,926,982 downwards.
GACTAGTTACATGTAAAAGCAATGCTGTGCATAAGTTAACATGGGATCCCATATAATTCTGGTCAAGCTTTCTCAGAAGAAAAACTCTGATGTATATAGCATGTTCCCTTCCTTTGAGAACAGTCCAAAATGGCAGGCTAGAAGAAACAAGTCGTCTCTGCCCTTCTAATTTAAATTTCACTGTTCCCAAAGTATTCAACAGGTCCTGTCCAAAACCAGGACTTCGGCTTTATATCCAACTATAAGAAATGCTGGGTGGTAAAGAATTTCTGCAACTTCCCCATAAGATTATAATGTTTTAGGACTAGTCTGCGATTATTCTGTTTAAAGAAAAAGATGAGTCTACAGCTACACAGTGTCATCTGATACCACTGACAGTGTGACATTGATTATATACAGACAATGATCCTGAATTGTTCTGCAGTACTCCACAAAAGTATAAGTGAAGATTTGAACCCATTATTTATTTACCTAGGATGCTTCCACAAAAATTTCAATTTTATATCTTTAGGGCTTCACAGCTAAAGTAGAGCCACTACTGGAGTAAGATGGAAACATTGGTAGTAGTCTAACACCTCTGCAGTGAGGCGAGAAGGAAGCACAATTTTTGCAACTCACAGGATTGCTTTATACTGGACTGGTTGTACTGGGATATGCTGCTGAACTGTGAAGTACAAGGTAATCGCACAAGACCCATAGTTATGACTTTCAAGACATCTGTTTAAATAATGGCAACATTGTCTGATACTAAGGGCATATAAAAACCTCATTTATTTTATTTTCCTTTTATATGATTGGAACTAATGAAAGTGTCAGGAGGTGAGCAATTTCTTTTCAGAGAGTTTGTTATTTAGCTCCATTACATCAATAAGAAATGAGGTATTAAAATATATGAAAAGATAAATATGACAAGTTTTCCCTGGTTTTCCAGTGTGAGTTGCCTTCACTGTGCCTGTCATTCACACAGGAAAACTTCATGGTATAGATGGGGATTTTTTTTTTTTGTGTTGTCAGTATCTAAGAAATAATAAGGTGTGAGCATAGACATTAGATTAATATGAAATTTTAAATATTGTATTTAGAATGGTGGAACTGTACCACATGATCTGCAATAAATTACTTATTTATATTTCACTTACCTATTACAATGCCAGGAATGCATTTTCAACAAGTCTTGTGTTTTTCTATCAAACACTTGATATCAGGACCTTGACAAAAGAAAATTAAGCATTATGCTGCTGGAGAGTCTCTTAGTTTCACATAACAAGGAATTATATTTTTAATAAGTCCTCAAGTGAACTTATGATACTGAATTGGCCTGACTACTCTTGAATCCTGTGTTTTCACCAAGGAATTGTGGAGGAAAATGGAAGCTAATTCTCCTCAAAATCCTCCCTCTCTGACCCAGTGTCTGGATTCCCAGTTTTCATTTGCAGAACCTGGCAAGTGTCAGTCTTCTTCCCATGTGGTTGTTTTTCAGCAAACAAAGATAATCTGCTCTCTACTACAAATAGCTGCATATGATAATAATAGGATCCAGGTGAATGCCAAATCTTCCTTGAAATGCCCCAGCCTCTACTGATGAGGAGGCTTGCAAGCAGCACCATCTGTCAGGGGTGTTCATTTATCATTAAGCAACTGGGGAGACAACAAGAACTCAAACACTACCAGAAAAGTGGCAGTATCTCTGTCTTAACTGCTGTACATTTGTTTCAAGGAAAAATTTGTGAACAGAAAGTAGGGCTTAGTGTATTAAATAAATAATTTGCTCTGAGTCAGATTCTGCTATGTTTACTCACACAGAAAAGTACTTTATTTAGCAGCTGAGTAAGCATTTCATGTGGAGTTAAATATTGTCAGAACCAAGAGAAATGATAAAAATTTATTTTATATTGCAGGAAATAATCAGAAACTTTTTAAACATGGCTGACTGTGGTTAGAAGGCAGCCAATAATGGTCAGTAGGGAGCTTCATGTTAGTGTGGTCCATGCAGAAGGACTGCATGCAGAGATTATTTCACCATTTCTAAGAAATTCTCTTTTGCCAATCTTTAAATTATAATTTTCAGAGTCAAATGAATTCTCAAAGGGACAGCAGGCCCCAAACTTGTCCCCTGTTGGATTCCTGCTTCCTCTACCAAAGCACATTTGAGAATCCTGTAAGAGCTGACACCAAGCAATCAGTAAGAAGCAACGCATAAAATATATACAAATGCAGGATAACACAGGATACAGAAGACTCCAGAAAGTAAGTCCCTGATCCAAATTCCTGTTCAAAGCATGTTCGACTACGGGATTAAACAAGAATGCATAGGGCTTTATCCAGTTGGTTCTTGAAACTTTCTAAGATGGAGACTGCACAGACTTTCTGGGTAATCTGCTCCCCATCTTCACTGTCTCCAAGGTAATAAAACGTTCCTAATATCAAATCCAAGGTGGCATATTTTTGGTGCTTTTCCCTCTTAAATAACTTGAAAACTTAAAATGAAATTATTCTTTGTGCAAAAGAGGTGTTAGTTCCCAGCACCTTGTTTTGTGTAGGAATTGATTCAGAGGGCATTTTCCAGAAGTACTTGTTAGCCTGGATCTACCAAATGAGGCAAACAGATATTTAGACATATGGGAACTTTAAGCACATCTAGGTTAGGTAAGAGGTAGCAGAGGTTCTGAGGATCTTGATTCTGATTTTGATGTACTCAAAATCAAATAGGTATCTCAGACCTTTTTGCAGCTCCTTTCCTGTTCTTAGGCAAGTAAGTCCCAGTAAGAACATTCACGAGTTTTGTGGGGCTGGCACTCTTAAGAGCATGTTTGTGATATGAACAAAGAGAGTTTTAGAAATGTTGATAGCTTGTGCATTTTCAGTTTCACGATGGGAATCACATTAATGAGAACATCTGACTCAGAATGTTAATGCTTATTCTCATACGAGCTAAAACAAGTAGACAAACTGATAACAGCATCACGTTTGAGTAGCTGATCTTTTGTCTTTTACTTTTACATAATGCACTATTTCCAGGGAAAACAACAACATCAGCTATAAAACTTCCTCTGGACAGTTAATTAATAAATCTATATCAATTAACTTTTAAACACTGTTAACTACAAAACCAGAAGTTTAAATAAGCTATAAATTCAACTGTATATTCCAGCCCCCCTGTGACAAGCAATTTCTAAGGATTGCTAACTGGGGGTGATATGCAGGGCTGCTCCTTGTCACTGTTCTTGTTCACTGTTGCTACTGAACAGAGCATGAAGGATAAAAAGCTTATGAAAACTGGAATGAAAACTTTCTATATTCTTATACAGCAGCCATCATGTCTCCCTCATTGCCGAATTCCTTCACAACCAATCCTGTACACATTCTTCAGGGAAAATTGCACTGAGCCACTGTTTCAGTTAGAAAATCTGGTACAGCAGGTATTTTGGGAGCAGATAGGGGCTTGAGAGGCAGTCAGTACTTGGTATAAATAACTCCATGTGCATCTGGGTTGGCGGTGCAAGCAGGGGTAGGCATGGGACAGTGAGAGTAGAAAGTGCTGTTGGGGGGAAGTTCCTTGAAGGGGAGTGTAGCTATTAGAGTATGGATTAATCTACTGAAAGTAGAGGATGAGGGTGATCTGAGGTCATGTGGTTGTGGATAAGGGGGACAGAAGCTATGAGGAGGAGATGCAGACGGGTACCAGTGGATAAATTGCCTTTACTGACACAGCTGCAGACTTGAGCTGTGTAGCACCTTCTGGTCTTTGACAGTGAAGGATACCTGGAAGCTCCAGCATAAGCTCCCATATTGGATGATAAGGTGGCAAGAAACACCTTTACTCTAGTCCTCACCAACTCTTCTCACACTGCCTGCCATATCACACAAGAGCTGTGATAAGATTTATTGCCTTTTGCTGAACTTCCAATTCACTCACCAATGATGTTTAAAGGACCCACTAAAAAGGGTGTTCTGACAGAAAGGTGTTCTGATTGAAGTTGTAACATTTACTGTGGTTCAGGGTGTTTCTTTACAAAGGCTCTAGGTTGAGCAATATATAAAATATGGCTTTTTTTCTTTGTCAGCCAGGAATCATGTGAGTGTCAGACATGGTTTAAGTTACAACCAGTCCTGAGTTCCTTTCTGGATCAAAATTTTAATAATATCAATGGGTGTTTTGATCATGCAAAGATTGCTAATTTGCCCTCTGGATATCTGGACTGGTATCTTCTGAAATGCTGACTTGGGATATAAATTCCATAAACAGCTTAAATTTAGAATATTTTCCCCTTACTGTACCTATCAAGGATCTTTTTTTATCCTGTGGGGAAGAAAACATCACTGGAAAATCACAGCGATTAACATACTGTTAAAATCTCATTCTTAAAGTAAAAATAAACCATGAAAGCTAACCCCCAGAGCATTAAACTCACCTTTAAACACCTACACATTTCATTCCTGAAACTTTTATTGTTTTTCAAGTAGGAAGAATATCCCACTTGCTGCAACAATCATAAATTTTGACACAGCCCCAGACACATTAAAATGTGCCTTCATAAAGCTCAGTCTTCCCTCCCATACTTTTTATTCTTGCTTGCCCAAGTTACAATGTATTTTGAAACAGAAAGGCAATAACAGACAACTGTCTTTCTGTAAGATATAGTGAGGTTATTCTGTACAAATGGAATGAACCTCATTTTTTCATTTCAGATCAAAGCAGAAATCTTTTGAAGTTTAGCTATTTGATAAAAAAGGGCTTTATAACAAGCAGATATAGAAGTTAATAGGACATAGAGATATTTTATTAAATTGCAAACCATTATTAATATTGCAGTTTTAACTTGAAAGAAATATGTGAAATGACACCGGAAATTAATTAGATTATTTCATCATTCTTTTACATTATAAACTTTGATACACTTGCATAGATATATAGGTACATTGATAAAAAGACACAAAGACAAACAGAATTTTAATGAGTGGGAAGCTTTTATCTACTATCACTTTGTGACTTAATTTTTTCTGTTTATACTGCCTATTGATTCCAGTTGAAACCTGCTGTTTTAATGTTGTTATTGATATTCTCTCTGGGTTTTCTTCTAATTCTGGCATTGATATTACCTTGATCGGATTTAGTTTATTTGAATTGCCTGTAGGTTTCAGTCTCTGGAGTTTTTCACTGCTTATAGACATGCAAAGATAAAACCTCTCTTTTTATCTAAAAATCCTTGAGAGACTCTGAAAGATACAGCCGTTTTCTGAGAACATTAAAAAGAAAGAGGCAACAATCAAAAGGAATATACTTCTCACCCAGCTTATTCAAGACATCATTTCTATATACCCTGAGTATTCTCTGACATGCACAGACTTCTCATCTAGTCAGTTCCATTTTACATTTGGAAAAAATGTGTGAAGAAATTAGATTGTCATAAGGTGACAAGTGGTTCCAAGCTCCATGTCTCAGGCTGGACCTTCACCAGACTGTCTCTGGTCCTGGATAATTTCAGAAGTGAACCTGCATAGTGCTCCATGTTATTTATTTTTGCACCATGGTGAAAAAGTTGGTTCTAGCACATTACTTGAATGTAAGAGAAAATCTCCCTTCCCAGTGAGAGAAGTTGATGTATGAGGGTGGGTGGGGTAAGTGAGGGAAAACTCTCTGTGTTTGGGCTAGAGGAAATTTCTCTATGTTCCAGAGAGCTGTGATTTTGTAGATGCCCCACACCTGAAACATTCAAGTCCAGGTTGGACGGGACTCTGAGCAACTTGATTTGGTTGAAGATGTCCCTGCTTGATGCAGAAGAATTGGACTGGATGACCTTTAAAGGTCACTTCCTATACAAACTGTTCTGTGATTCTCATTTCCAGTATTTCCCTGTGGCTCTTAAAAAGAAATCAGAAAAATAATAGCTAAATAAAAAAAAAAGAAATTGCAAAAGATTTCATCTTTCAAAGTATTATGTTTCCATTCATGTAAAATGGAACAAAAACCCAACAGATATTCATTACTCACTTTTCTGCTTTTTTATCTCTGTTTGTAATTTATTTGCTTTATTTTCTTACTCTTTGTTAGTTTTTCCTACCTTTTTTTCTTTTTTCTTTCTTTTCTTTTGGCTTGAGTTAATCTTTATTCCCCTTTTGTTTTGTTTTGTTTTCTCCTGCTTTCTTCTTCCTGTAGGTCTAGAGTTTATTTTAATTTCTTTGTTCTGACTCCTTTGTCATGTAACAGCACATATTTTTGGAAATAATTATTTTTCAGGAAATAATGAATATTTTCAAGTCTGTAATTAAAGACAGGTAAATACTGTGAATATATGTGTAAACATGTGCTGTATTTGCATGTGATTTATTTCCTCTGTCCAGCTGTCACAGACCATTCATATCGACAATTTGACAACTTACAGAATTCCCTAGGATGTAGCAGGGAGCCTGTGAAGTACAGGGCATTCATAGAGAGGAAGAAGGCTCAGAATTGTTTACATGGATTAACAGTGAATCACCTTAAAATCAAAATAAATTTAGTTTTTAATAACATTAAGAGGGAATGGTAGTAGAGGAGTGGAGACTGTGCAAAAAAAAGTCCCCATAAGTAGAAAGACTGTGATGGGCTCTTGGAAACCAGTACAGAGAGAAGGACAGCACTGTTTACCTTTTACCAGTCATCCCTGAGGATCACCTGCACTGGGGCAGCAGCACCACTTTACAGGCTGTATGGGCTGTATTGTTGGAATTGCTTCTGACAGCAGGAATGAAAACGGATTGTTGGGGAAAAGGAAGGGACCTAACGGATCCAACTGTCGGTCCATCTTTTGGGAATCAGATATGCCATAGAGGCCACCATTTTCAATGGCCAAATGTCAAAAGTTTTCCTTGGTTATAATTTTTGAGCTCGTTTAGTTTCTGATTCACTGTGGGAATGAATTCTACTGCTGAAATGTGCATTTTATAAAAAAAAAAACCAAAACAACATTTTGTTACCTGATAATTTCTCTGAATGTTTCCTTGTCCTTCTGTAATGAGATATAGTGGATGAATATTTTTTTATTCACATTATCCATCCTCTCAATGATTGTGTAGACAATGTTATATCTTTTCCAAGCTGAAAAGTCTGCTAAGTACTCTTTCCTAGATAGGAAAAAATATATATCTCTGATCATCTTTGCAATTCTCTAGTTTTTCTGGTTTGCTCTTTTATTGCACACAGCATCCAGCATGAGGGTTTGACAGGTGTTTACAGTGTCATAATGACATGATGACTGTTCTCAGTTTCATTCTCAATATTATTGATATTCATTGAACACAGCATATACACAAATATGCACAATAATTTTAGGATCTATTTTTTGAGATCCTGACTTTGAATGTTTGTAACAAATACCCAAGAACAAATATAAACTCTCTCCTTTTTTCTAGTTAGGTATATTCTTCTTATGAGCATAACTGTATTTATTAAGACCTGATTTCATCTGACATTTTAAGACTCAATTATTCAATATAATGAATTCTCCATTTCAAATTTTGCTATTCTGTGTCTGTCTCTTCACTGAATTTGTTTTTTCCTCCTTTTTCCTTAATCTTATTGCCTTTAACCTCACTTGTGTACACATTTCATAACATGTATCTCAGTACAGTCCATGTTCATCATTGGTAAGCCCTTGACTGGCTCACCCAATGAAAATCTGAGACTGAACATTCATTTCCAGTCTTTTTTTACTGTCCTACAACTATTATTTATAAATAAGAGGGCCTTATCTTTTAGTCCAGACCAATTTCGTTTATTAAGAAAGCATTTGGTGAAAGACCTTAAAAAAACCACAGGTGTTTTCTATCAACGAAGTTGTCTTACCTCCCTACTAATTGACTTTTCCAATTGTTTTGGGAATTTTGACTCCTTTATTAAATCATATTATTTTATTTATCCTTTCAACCACCGATTCTGTTTCTATCAGTTTTCCCACTTGGGCAATCAAACTTACTGCTCTGTAGTGTCTGGGTTAATTGTTTTAAAAAATGATATCATATTTGCCAGTTTCTCTCTTTTCAAAATAGAGGTAAGTTAAACAAGAGGCTACAATCTTGACTTCCAAACTCTTTTCTGAGGTCTGTTAATTCTCTGATTTGCCATATTTATTTTCCTTTTCTTTACTTTGTTCTAGAAATTTCTACAACTGATAGTCCTGTTTGGGGCTTTCCACTAGTTTTACATTGGTGAGAGTCCACTGACTTTCATGTAGCTTCTCATATTTTTCTGGAGTATCAGAACACTAGCAACTTGTATTATGTGGAAATTGTTTTCCCTAACCATTTCCTCTGTGTCTACATTATTTACTTTCTCATTTCTGTTTCACTGTCATTTCAAAAATCAATTGCCAGCTTCATAATAGGTAAACAGTTAATCTCAGGTTGGCAGGCCTTGAATCAACACATCTTGGGCTCTAAAACACTCAAATATCCTGTTGAAGACTGGTTGGTAGTATTTATTTGCTGACTGGCAGCTAAATATTTAATTGTTGAATTCACTAGCCGCTAACCGCACCACACAAAAATGTTGACTAGCTCTTAATTTTCACATCAATTTACTTTTCATTTTCATCTGTATTCTGCTTCTTAAGAAGATTTTGAAGTCTCAGATGTAACAAATCAAAAGCAGATGTAGAATTCTGGCACCTTTTAAAGAAGTCAGAGATAAGCTATACTGGGTGTGACTCAGACATCAACCCAGCCCCATATAGCCCCTCTCTCACTCCACTACCCCTGAGATTGGGGCAAGATTTGGAAATGTAAAAGGTAGAAAACGTGTGGGTCAAGATAAAGATGATCTAGTAGAGAAAGGGAAAATAGCAAATGCAAGCTTAGCAAGACAATTAATTCATCACTTCCCACAGCAGACGGGTGCTCAGCCTACTCCAGGAAAGCAGGACATGTAACAGTGACTTGGGAAGACAAATGCTATCACTCCAAACATCCTCCCACAAGAAGGGACCATCTGCAGTACCAAACTGGGGAGGAGGAGGAGAAGGAAAGATAAGAAGGGACACTGGAGACCTTAGTATGAGCCATAGTGGAGGCTACAGATGAGGATATGCAGGCAGAAGGCAGACATCTAAGCAGATAGAAAGAGTAGAGAAAGGATTCTGGGGAGAAATAAATAGGAAAACCAATTTTAGTGTTTTTCCTATCCAGAACCTGTCATGGAAACCAGATTTGCAAACCTCTACCTTTCCTATGGTCATTGAATAGGCTTGAAACCCATTGATTAAACTGTGTGTCATATCAATTTATTAATGGTAAATCAATATATTCAGTTTGCTATCATCAGCACTTCTGCTGTTAGCTCAGTTGGAGAGGTATATGCTGTGATTCCAAAAGGCCAAATCCTAATTGTGATCTCAGTATTAATGCTGATATAGATTAAAACAGCAGATGTTTAATTAAAAAAAAACAAAACCAAACAAAAACCTGTGTGAAAAGAACACCAAGACTGTAAAGTCAAAAATAGAGGTGCCTGAAACTCCAGAGTCTAAACACACTCATGTGCTCCTACTTTTGTCCATCCTCTGTAACTATTATTCTGCAGACTTTAATGACAGACACAGAAGAGGGGAGACAGGACAGGACTGTGTGACTCAGACTTGCTGACTGCCAAAGGTGTCTTCTCTGAGGGTGAACCACGTTTGTGTGGCTGCTGCCTGTAGCATCTGTGTCTCCTGTAGTGCACAAATAGAGCAGGGGGATACAAAGGAAAATGGGCATAGGCTTGTAGCCAGACAATGAGAATGTCTCTGCCTCTACCAGAGACTTATATGAAGATTGGCATGCAATCATTCCAGCTGAGTAAAAATCTCATTTTTCTCACACTCTGTGGATATCTACAAAGGACTTTGACGCCAGCTTCATGCCAGTGTGGAATTGTTACTTCCGGAAGCCGAAGAAAAGCTGGCTGTTCTCACCTTAGACAGTTTTGAAAACTGATGCAAAAAGCCAAAACCAAACAACTCTACAAACAAACAAACAAAAATACCACCAAAAAATACAGGAACCAAGAAAAAAGAAGAGTTTGATTTAAATCTCTCAAGTGAGTTTATTGGATCATTTTGACTGTTTTTGTCTGAGATTTTTCATCTGTAAAAGGATGGTATAATTTTTCTCTTTTCATACAGATAAAGCAAAGAATTGTAACTAATTACTACTCATGAACACAGCTATGCTCATGAAGGAGGGAATTGCTCTGTATATAGTGTGTATTTGCTTGCTTTTGCTAATATAGTGCAAGGAGCTGAGCACAGAGAGAAGGATTAATTCAATGGGACTATATCAATTTAATTGTTAGGCATTTAGTCTATGTTCATGTCAACACAATGATCTAATGATTCACCCTACTCCAAGCAAACACTTACGCAGAACAAACCACTCTCTGCAGTCGCTGGACTGTCTGTCACTGGTGACTGAGGAAGCAGGGATGACTCGTTCAAACCAGATACCCAAATTTAGGAACCTGTGGAGAGAGTGAATCTAAATTAACACTGTGAAAAGTACCCTTGATTTGGGAACTGGACAAATTGATTTTTGTCTAAAAGCTTTCAAACTTATTTTTTACAGAGATTTAGTTAAGTAAAAAAACCCAAGACTTTGTATTGTGCTGGGTAAAGCTGGAGGAGTTGCTCTCTGGTGCAGTTACAAACTAAGTAATGAAAAAGGTGGAAATAAGAAATTGGTATTCCAGTTATATAGAAATTCTGTAAACAAGATCAAAGTGTTTCAGCTGTTTGACTGTGATGATGAGGTAAGCAACTGAGGCCTACATTCTATAAACACATTCCATCATATGATTTTTAACCATCAGAAATGATCAGTTTATATTATTTACTGACGTTAAAGCATATAAAATAAATCAGTGTATTAGCTCCCCTGTATCATTACACAAGGTATGTTACATATGAACTGAATATCATGTCTGGTGATGGAGAAAGTCTGTTTGTGTCTAATGCTGTTCCCTGGAGAAATTGTTCAAGAGCTGTTCATCCTTGTGGAAAGATTACTCTCATATCAGTGAGACTTATCTGCTGTGTAAGTGCCAGTTGAGTTGTAAAGCTTCTCCAGGGCATTTTATCAGGTGTTCTTACTCAGCATCAATGGTCTCTACGAGAAGAGAAAGAGCAGAGAAACAAGGCTTGGTTCTTCCAGTTAAACTAAATGGATCTTATAAAGGCCTTTTCAACCCTATATTTCTTTTTAAAATTATTAATTTAATATTTTTAATTTGATGTAAATTATCTCCACCCCTCTGCTGCATAGAGATATTGAAACCTATAGCACTTATATTTTACTTATTTTTTTCTCTCCATTAATGTTGAGTATTACTTCAGAAGAAAGAAAAAAGATGTGCTAAAAGATGTGGATCTCCATTTATAGAATAAGTTTTCTTGTCCTTATGCCAAGAGTTTCATCTTGGAAATTCTTCAGATTCTGTCCTTGGACAGATTTATATATGGGATTTTCACATATGTTTCAGTGAGAGTTTAGCACTTTTATCTTACAGAAGAATTTGACCTCTGGGGTTTACCTCTCTTGGGACTAGTTTAGGAATATTAGCTGTACTATGTCTTGAAAATATTTCATGTCCATTGCTGCCTGACTGAGAGTAATTCAGATACCACTTTGTAAGAGACTGAAAGTGGATTTTGTAATCCTTTTGAAATCTTCCTCTTTTTTTGACGTCTGTTTGTTAATCAAATTGGAACGAAATGCACAAAAAATTGAGACTCTTAGAATAAAATACACCACTGTTTGCTAGTGGTTGAGAGTGGAAATGTAAGTCAAAATATAAAAGTTCTGCTACAGCCTCAATTAAAGACTTTATCCATGGCTTAGGAAATATCTCTTAGGACGGCAACTGTTCCCACTGTTGCAACTAGAAGAAAGAAATGAACAATTTTTTACAGCTGCTGGGGTTTTTTTACTGCTATCAAATGAGATGCTAATTTTTCCCATCTACCATTGTGGGAAGGTTTTTAGATCTGTTTGGTTTGTTTTGAGAGTCCTGAGTAGGTGGGGAGTTCTGTCCCCCTTGATATTACATTTGGTTTCTTTTTATCCTTCTGTAAGTTGTTTTATCAATGTAATTAGATTGTTTCTTTTACTGCTTGTGAAAGAAGGCACCACAATCAAGCTTTAAATAGAGGTCATTACAGTAGCTGGATTTTGTCCCTTGTGCTCCTAAATACCTAAGTAGCTCTGAGGATAAAGGACAGAGATACTTCTCTAAAATTTTGGGGGACAAAGAGTTGATATAGGTAAAATAATAAAGCCAAGGAAAGAAACAGCTAAGAAAAAAAGGAGCTGAAATTGCTTCCTGCATTTTTTTCCCCATAATTTCACAGTTTCTTTTCCAGCTAGCAAAATAAACAATTAAAGGCCTTCTGTTTGATATATTATTCAAGTTAATGAGCAAAAGCACGTTTGTTACTCTCATAATGGAGCTGAGAGAAGGAAATCTGTTGCAAACTTGTCATTGTTTGATGCAAGGCTGAGGATTAATATTCTTGTTTCAGATCAAGAGTATCCCATTTCAGTACAACAAGTTGCTATTTTGTGAACTTATATTATGCAGAAATCAGAGTGTTCACAAACAGGATTTCATAAACATAATAAAAGGTATGAAACAAAAACAACTCATTCATTTTTGATCTAACTTTTGTGTATTAAATCCTAGGATTAGAAACCCCAACACCACCAAACACTCCATAAAATGTGAAGGAAGCCTGCACAAAAATGAGAAAATGAATTGAAAATGCAGATGCAACATGAAACATATAAAGAAGTAATTGTTGCAACCACAGTATGTATTGGATTTAGTCTTTTTCTGACCTACTGGGTTCTTAACACTTCCATAAAGTCCCAGATCGTGGACTTCACATTTTTGTGTTTGTTGAACATTTAACTCTCCATGTCCTTTGGGGACTTCTGTGCATCCTTATCAACACCTAAACTCATACAAAAACAAACTGCACTTTCTAGAATGGTGCTCCCACTAGTCAAAGCCTATTCAACCATGATGACATCAGTCAGCTGTAGTTTCTAGATTTTGCTTTGGGAACAGGCACTCTAAAATACATACATGCTTTATGAATGGTCAATTCAATTAGCTGTACAGATGGTAACTGAATACTCAGTTTCTTTTACATACAAAGAGTCTTTTTCACTTTATCGCTTATCTATTAGGATGGGTAGAAATGAGTCAAAATTTTTAGTGGCTAAAGTTCAAAACTTATAAAACTATTTAAATAATCAAATTTGTAATTTTTTTTTGTTGTTGTTTTTTTTTTTTTTGTTTTATATTTAAGACATGGCAGGCATCTATTAAAGACTTATAACTGGCATCTCCTGAGGTTCCTGGGCTATTGAGTTCTGGTTTCAATTTTAATTTGTCAGTCTGCAAAATACTTGAAAGAGCAATCTATAGCTAACTGTATATCTTGTCAGAAAAAGTGTATTGTGTTACAGAAGTTTTGAGTTTTTGAAACTCTTCTCTTTTCTCTGCTATTTTGCTATCTAACACTATTTTTTTCTTACCGCTTATTCCAACAGAATGCTTTCCAAGTATTAATAATATCCTCTCTTGGCAACGAGTTTTGGGACTGCATTGGTCAACAGAATCGAAAAGCAAGTAATATTAATAACTCTAATTACCATCCTTATAGGCTAAATGGAATGGAAGAATTTCTAATTCCTCTTTGGAATTTATAATAATTTACCTGCCAGCTGACCTGAAACATCTAGCCAGACCACTATTATAAATGACTGTCTCTTATCAGTGTTTGCTTTATGTGGGATGAAAGAATTATTTACCATTAGTGTTTGTTGATAACGGCGATTAGTCTGCATGTCCTACTTCTGTGGAGGAGCTCACAGACAGGTATTGTACAGCAAATGAACCCATGAACTCCAGAAGTTACGTCAAAATACTTTAAATATCCTTGGCCCAAAACATGAATCACCAGAGCTGTCCTGATTACAGCTTCCCTCCAGCTCAGAAAGCCACCCAATCTGGACAGGAAGTTTAACTTCATGAATCTCAGGGTTGATAAAATGGTGGAAAATATTCACTGTGGAAAATATTCACAGTGGCTTTGTGTTTTTTCCCCTAACCTTTTCTTTCTATGCAGTAAAATACTGTGTAAATAAAATGTACTTTTCTTGTGGGATTTAGTTTTGGTTTTTTTGGTTTTGGTATTGCTTGTAACATGCATCTCAGGTTACAGTAATTTAAATTTATTTGCACTGTCTGCAAAACCTAATTTTTATTTAAGTGCAAGAACAAAGTGTTGGTCTCATTGATCCCTTAATTAGGTGTAACTACTATTACTGAGAATAAGACACTATTAAGCAAAATTCTCCTTGTTATAATCCCTCAAAGATGTGTACTTGGGAACAAGTTAAAAGAGTATAAACCAAAAGGTGTAATAGTATTCTAGAATAAGAAGCCCAGGAAAAATAATCACTGTCATGTAAAAGCAGAGCTGGGCATAATCTATAATACTAATGCTTTTTATATGTAGGTTACTGTATGTGAAATGCTACAGTAATTGCCTCCTTAAAGTATTATTTGATTTCTCATGTAAAAACCAAGCTGTACACAGTATCTTGAATAGCTGCAAATAGTCTTTTTTCAGCATGTCTGTGGAAATGATCATGCCAATTATCTTTTTCTCTTAAGCTGAATTTAGTTGTTATTCAGCATGTTTTTGTAACATGTCTGGTGGTGTCACAGAGGATTTCCATCCAGCATGCATCTTTTTCTAGGGCTTATGTCAAAACTCAAGTTATCAAGGCAGAAATTCTTCCAGTACATAGTGCAAGAGAACTCCTACTCCATTTGATTGGTAGCCAGGTAAGCTTCTGGGAGTTTCTCTAGGAATTATATTTTTCTACTTTCTTTGGAGCACTGTATCCTGTGGAGCTAATGTCATCTGCAGATGGACAGACTGGAAATGAAGGATGGAGGAACAACTAACACACACAGCAACCAGGAGGGCAATGGTGAGCTGAGAAAATGCTGTTAAAGGGAGCTTACTTGCTTCTAGTGAGCTGCATAGACTATACTGCCCTCACTAGGGAGGGTGGCTTAAATCCTATGATAGGAACTTGCCTCTCTGGAAAATTAATATCCCACTTTAAGTATCTGGGCCTGTGTGTGTTTTTTCATTCATAAATCTGGGTGGGTGCATAAGGGCTCAGGTCTTGATGTTCCTAAACTTGTTGTTCATGCAGATGAAACTTACTGGTGACAGTGGGAATTAAGAGCTGCAAATCTGGCTCCAAAAATTGCTGAACAGATATCTTCCCAAAGGCTGATGGAAATCAAGAAGTCTTTTGTATCAGGCTTATGGTGAGAGAAAGGAAAGGTGGCCTGCTGGTCATTCACTTTTTTCTACAGGCAGTTTTATTTAATATAGTGTTGAGAAGAAGTATTGCCACGGTGAAAATTAGAAAACTCACTTTTTAAAGTTATTCGACTCAAATTTATTTTGAGACTTGGGATCTGCCACTCACTCACTCACTCACTCACTCACTCCCTCACTCACTCCATTCATTCATTCATTCATTCATTCTTGAAGTTCCAAAGCAACAGCCAAATGGCAATTCAGGAGTCTTTACAAGGCTTTCCATCCCATGCCTAGGACCAGGCATGGGAAAGTCTGGCTGGGTATTCATTCCAGGAGCCATTTTGTGCTAACATGGCACAGCTGGAACACTGAGGCCTCTTGCAGGACATGCCTAAAGTCCAGCTGCCCAGGGGCAGCCACAGATCATCTTCACAGCCCTTCTGCAGCTGCCATGATTTCAGCCACTGTGTCTGTGTCATCCTGTATCCAATTATTGCACCAGAGGGCTGCAGCATTCCCTATGCAAGAAATCTTGGGGTGCTTGCCTGCAACTCATGAGGGAATGGCTTCCCACAGCTTCTCTCTGCCTTGGAGGATTTATATACTCTGAAGAGATAATTTTAGTTTTTTAAGATTAGAGAAAAAGTATTTTTTAAAATGTAATAGCATTTTAGGATTTAAATAAGGATGCTCTTAACAAAACAGAAATAAATTTTTGCCTTGTCTTCTTCCTGCCATCCTTGGTCTGGAAAGAAAAATTTTCAGCTGCTGTTCTAATTGCTCTGTGAGGGTAAATAATTTCTATATGAAGGATTATTTAAAATAAAAAGGGCATTCTCCATCTTACTGTTTCCCATCTAGGCTCTAGATCACAATTGTGATTGCCTTCCCTAGAGAAAGAATGAGCACATATTTAAATTGTAAACTGTAATTGATTTTAATTAAAAATAACTAAATATGTGCAACTTAAAGAGTTATTGTTTCTAAATGAGAAATGATAATTGTTCCTCTGTTGGCTGCATCATGATGAAGTATTTGATTAGGAATTTGATATAATTGTCATCTGCTGGGAGACGACTGTGGAAGGCGATATCTGCAGGCATGTTCCGGATGCTTCCATGCAGGATTCTAGCTCATGTTCTTCTGAAGTCAACTGGAAGTCCTGCTTTTGACTGCAGAGCCACAGAATTATTCTCCTGCAGAAAGAAAAGTTTATTTATTCTCTTTTCTAATCAGTAGAAGAGTTTCAGAATGTGTAATAACATGAACAAATTAAGAAATCAAATATGTAATTTTTATTCCTAACATGTCATCCATGTTAAACTTTGAAATAATTGTTTCTTTCTTGCAAGTTTTCCTCCTCAGTAATTCAAAATGCATCTTAAACTCCTAATTTACCATTAGTGCTGTGTTATCATTGTGTGACCTGGCATATTTCGAATCACTTCTAAATTTTAAGCTTTAAGTTCAAGGCGGCACCAAGCTCCTAGAGCATCAGCACTCTCCAAGAGACACAGACGAGTTCAGGGAATTCAGAATTATATATTCTTATCACTACACCTGAGGTCACATCTGCTGGTGCTAGAGGTTGTTAGGGCATTATCAGCACTGATTCTTCTTAAGCTGTGAGAATAATTTGGATTCAGGGAAGAAACACAAACTGATCTCTTTCACTGACCCACTAAATTTAATAGGATTTGTCTTCTCTGTACTATGGGTTGGTCCACTGATAAACACGTGTTACTGGAACAAGTGTGTTATTTTAAAATTTACTTTTCTGCTAGACTATGAACTCTATTGTGACTTACAGTTGTCATTTTAGGCTAGTTAAAACACACCTGGAAAACTCACTTCATTGGCTTTAGATTAGACTTCTAGGCACAAGCTAATGCCATTTGAAGGTTGACAGTGCTGAAGCAGGCACTGAAAAAGGTGCTTGTCTTGTAAGCAAGATAAATTCTAAGCCTTCTGCTTAAAAACAGTACTGGTTGCTCTTAAAACTGTGTATGGTGTATGATGTCACCTTTTACTGCTCTGAACATACCCTGCACTTCTCTTTCCCTCACAGCCTTTCTTTGACATGTGAAAAAATTACATTTACATATTTTATATATATGTAATTTATATTCTATATGTGTTATTTATATTATATATATAATTATAAATATATTTATATACGTAATCAGTGTATTTAGAGGCCTTGTAGACATCTCAGTTATATATCTCCTGTTTTGTTTATCCTTGGCTAACATATAGAAGTGGGTTATATATATATATATATTGTCAATACAAGTAGTATCACTTTGACCTGAAGAGTGCTGTTTTAACCCTTTCATTTCATCAAAGAGTAGTAACTATTGAAGTAACTGCACCATTTCATTCTATGATAACCATTACAAAGGGAATAATATAAAATATTATTATTGGTTTAGTATCTGTTAGCGAGTATTGCAAACTGCTTAGGTTTAGTTGGAGATAAGTTATTTGGAAATCAAATGAATTGTGGATCTTGAGAGGCAGTGTAGATTAAAAAAAAAGCAAAAGAATGGCCTGGGTAGCATTTTTTCTGATCATGGACATGGATTTGTGCAGATGTTCTTATCTATAGGTGAACAAAAACCTTCTTAAATCACAGTCTCTCTAATTAGTTTAATTTTCTTATTTCCTAATAGCAACCTCTACTACTGCTGTTAGGTATTCCATCTTCTTGCATTTATTTTTCTTTGTGTATTGTCCACTTAATAAGTTTTCATCTTACTGTATAACCCAAATTTTGTATGTTCGATTTGTATTGAATTGTCTTTTATTTTTGCATTTCATATTTTAATTTTTCTTTTATTCCTATGGAATCTCTTACTTTAGGAAGACTGAATTAAAAAAAACTCTATCTCAACCAGAAGATCATAATAAAGAAATTATGAGTAAAATTACATTATCTATTTGCCCTTTTACTTCAAAATCTGTGAGTTATTTGGATGTAAGAATCATAATTGTGTCAATCATAATTGGAAGTTAGTTTTGCTATATTTTGCATACAGAAACATAAAATAAGGCTAATACTGTTCAAAAGTAATGTAGGAATGTTTCCATTTTTGGATTCCCCAAGTGAACACTTGAATGTGTTATAAACTAAAGAACAATTCTTTCCCACAAAAGTCAGCAACAACATTTTTGAAAACTTTTGGCTGTGAAATTTTACTAAGCCTCAGGAAAGATTCCTGTGAGAGTCAGGAACACAGAGGTATTTTTAGAGTAAACAGCATACCTTGATCATAAAGCTTCCTTTGTATGAAGCTGGTCAGTGTACTGGGTCATGTAACCATCTGCCTGGAAAGACAGGTTCAGATACTGGATGGCTATTGAAACCTGTGACTGTCCCTCGCAATGTTGGTAGCCTTTTGTCATTCAGTCTACTGCTGCGCAGGGAAAATTAATAATAGTATTGTATTCTGTCAGTAATTGTTACATGATTTTATTAGAATAACAGAGTAATTGTTTTTCTATAAAGTGACTTAATAATATATGACAAAATATGTCATATTATATCAATATCGTCTTGTTGTACAGACGTCATATCCTCGTCATGCAATGGCCTTCAAGCCTTCCTTGTGACCAGTGCTCAATCTCAAAGTTCTGAGCTACAAAACAGGACAAACAAGACAGTAGAATCTATCACCTGAAACATACCACAATGCACAAAGAAAGCTCTCAGTCTGTAGGTTTTTTAAAGAATAAAGTCTTTACAAATTATTATTTGGAATGTATCATATTTACACAAAATCTATATGATCAGCAGAATCACATGCCACTACAGCAAACTCCTAAGTATATCACTGCCAAACCTGAGATCCTGGTTCACATGTGTTAATACATTTGTGGAGGGAGGATTTTATAAGATCACAGAATTAAAAACTATTCCCGTGTGTGTTCAGACAGCTAAGTAGGATAAAATTTCCTTTCCACCACTTTAAATCTGCCACTTTCTAATGTAAGTGCTTGACTTTGTAAATCAAAATATTTTAAATGCTTTATTTGCACATAATATATATAGTTCACACTCTATTGTAGCTGCTGCATTACACATATTGTTATTGTAGCTATTGTTTATGTATTAAGTAATATAAATGCAACAACTACAAAAAATCTTGAGAAACACACTGGGAGAGAAATACATATTAACAATCAAGCAGGGCAAATAGAAATGCTTTCCCCAATCATCTCTGAAAGGTTTGCATAAAATTCCTTTTTTGCTTATGTTCCAATCACTCCACACAGCCTTTTTATGAAAATTCATGCAAGTTAAATTTTGTACTTTCAAGTGTTCATGGAAAGTGAATTTCAGGCTAGCAGCCAAGATACATTTAATCATGAAGCAAAATTAGTTTAATTGTGAAACTAAATTTGTTTGGGGAAGAATTAGAAATATGCAACTTAATATAATGAGGGAATAGAAACAATAGCCTGCTTTAGGTGACCAAGGAAACAAAACTTCCAACTGATGATAAGGACATGTCATATACATGTCATGGCTATAGGAACGAAGGCTGAACTACTCAAGTAGATTCCACAGCTGGATAATTCCAAAGATATCAGGATGGAATCCAACAACCTGGCCTTTTGCAGGTAAATTTTGTAAATTTGGGGGCAATGGATACCATCACAGAGCTTGTGTATTTGTTTCTACTAATCTTCAGGCTTGTCAAAGTTCTGGATAAGTTTGTCCTGTTTGACCTGACATCTTAAGTTTTAGCTTTTCTGTTTTTTAGATTCTGTGCTGTTTTAGTGTGTAGTTCTGGGCTTCATATCAAGTGTTGGTAAGTTCTCTTCACAGAGTAGGTAGACAAAGCAATTCCTTTTCTAGCTTGGGACCAAGGACAATCAATACAAATTTCAGGCCCAAGAGCATAAAC
>JAWWMU010000106.1:88897036-88906607 GCA_035048155.1 Cinnycerthia olivascens | reverse complement strand
ATCTCATGACCAGTCATCCATTTTTGTGATCATTTTGGGGTTCATCTTGGGTGTAGCCCAGCTGGGCTCTTGTGCTGGCTAAGTGTACCCATTGAGGCCTTTTAATAAACACCTACTTTACCCTTTTGCTCTGTCTGCTCTCTGTTCCAGGTCAGCCTTTCTAGACATCAGGCCCAACCAGTTTGTTGATTAGGTCAATGCTACATGATATTTCAGGTCAATCTGGGAGACTTTGTTTTTTACAAGAGCACAGTGCCTAGTTATATTGATATTATTCACATAATGTTTGAGATTTATATTTCTAGATGTATTTTCAAATGTTGGAAAAGTCAGGCTTAGTAAGTCTTCATAAAAATGTCATATCCAAAATGAATATCTTGTAAAATTGAAGTCAAGAACTGATTTCTGCCCCTACTTCTGTCTGTGAGAGCTCTAACCAGCACTTCTTAGTTATGTAGTACTTGCTGGAAAGGATTAGCAGTTCTGTAGTAAAATTTAAAAGAATTAAGATCAAATTTTTGAATCCTGAGCAAGTACCAAAAGCTCATATTTTTATAAATAATTAAATTATTGATTATAAAAATAGATGTCAGTGACATGAGAGAAAGACGTTATATTTCGGGTAAAAATCTAATAAATATGGTAACAAGGCAGATTTTAGTTGCTTGGGTTCCTTTTCCTTCACTTCTTGTCAAGAAATTGCTATTGTATATAGATCTAGTATTCCAAATTTTAATCCTTAAATGAAAAAACCCAACAACCTATATAGATACAAGTGGATGGAAATGTAGGGTGATGGAATAAAATAAAATCTTGTTACTGCTTTAATTTTTGAGAACACAAATAACGGATCCACCATTACAGAAGTGAGCTACCTTGAAATAAGATAGTTTCTTATTTATTTCAGCCATCTGAGATCAGTGACAAAAATGCCTCTGGACATATTGGCTGTCTCCATTGACTGTAGGAGCCAAGATTGCAATAGAGCAGCTGATCTATTTCACCTGTTTTACAATGATAAAAAAATTTGACATTAGTGCTCTTGTTGCTAGTGCTAATGCAGATACATAAATAAAAGGTTCCAGGGAAGTGATGCCTCAAGAGACACCAAATAAACAAAATATGCAGATGAGATAAAACACAAAAGAGTGACTGTGATAAGCCAGAGTTGGCAGGCATTGTTTGAGATTTCCTTCTAATTGGAGTCCGGAGCTGGATAAAGAAGGCAGGAATAAGGGTCTTCATTGAAATGAGGAAGTACAGAAGGGAAGATGGAGAATTCACCAGTGAGGAGCACAAGATTTATTAGGCCCCAGGGCTACAAAGTTAGATTTGAAACTAGGTCTAGGGGAGGAATGGGAAAGAATTTAATAATCTGTCTGTGTCCTTTGTTACCTGAGTGAGAAAGTTATGCAGGAGAGAGACATAAATTGTTTCAGGAAGAGGGTGATTGGTCTGTGAAAGCTTCTGTTGCTGGCAGAGTAAAATCAGAGGCCAACTTCATAGAAGTTATAAAAAATAGGGAGGATGGAACTCATTTGACAAACCTTAAGCTCATGTAAGGCTTTATATGTTAAGCAGGTGAAGGAGAATCTGAGGAGGGATGAAAAAGGTGACACTTATGTAGTTATTAACGAGCAAGAAAATCTGAATAGCAGCATACTGAATATATTACAGCTGAGGAACATGTTTGCAGTCATTAAGATCAGAAAAGAGAGGACTGAAAAAGCCAAGATGTGAAATGGTGAAAGATTTTGCTGTGAATAGTAGTAGAAAGATCAACAGTTTAAAGCTGCACAGGAAGTGAAATTTGGATCCAGTTTGAATATGATGCTTTAAAGAAAGTGTTGAGCAAAAAGTAATTCCCAAGGCAAAGGCTTCTCTGACCTTGGGCAATGAACTAAATCTCTGTTTTGGAGAAGATATTCAGAAAAAGGAAAAGAAGGGAAAAAAAGCAAGGAGAGGGAATAAAAGATATATTTTTACAGAAAAGACAGTCAGGTAAGCTAGGAAAAGTGATGGTAATGTATGAATGCAAACCAACAAATAAGATGCTATCAGCTATGGCTAGTGTGGAGAGCAGCAGGTGGGAATCTTTATTTGCAAACTGTCCCTTGATGGAGCGAAGAAGCTCAAGTTATCTTTCTGAATGATTTCCCTCCTCTTCTTCCCCTGCCTACTTGGAGTGCAAATACTGGACGAGCAGGAAAATTTGTCAGTCTAATGAGATGTTTTTAGCTATCATGGTGCTTCAACAATAGCATTAAAAAAAAAAAAAAGAAAAAAAGAAAAAAAGGCTGAATTTTAGGTGGCATGGTGCAGGATTTTTTTCTGAAGGTCAAGAAGTTAAAGTTTTGACAGGGACAGTGATGAAATAATTTAACGCCTCAGCTGTGTGGGTGCAGATGGTCATCCACATGGGGGATATTTTTCCAGCAGGTTATTGAGTCAATGATGCTGGCTGCCTGCAGTTTGGCAGTTATCCATTAATATGTAAAACAAAATTTTGGACTATGCAAAAATTGGGTGTTGAATTCCATTTAATGTTGTGCCAGGCTTCCTTCAGCACCTCGTGGTCTTGTATGATAGGAGGATTAAGAAAAGGAATTTTATCATTGGTGAACTGATTTACAATAGATTGGCAACTAAATTTTTGGGGAGACTTTGTTGTTTCCACTGAGATGGGATGGGAATTATTGGGGTTTTTGGTTTGGGTTGGATTTTTTTTTTGTTGGCAAATCACACAAAGATGAATTGACAATGACGTACATCATTGCTCATAGTGTTAATTTTGTTTGTTACTGTTAAGTTTATGTAGAAATTTGTGTAACTGAAGTTAAATCTATTCCCATTTTAGAGGTGCAGTTCTGTACACTGTTCTCATGTTTAAAACAGTACCAGTGTGTAAGATCCTCAACCTCTGACTGACACAGTTCAGTCAGTTGCTGGAAAATGCAGCAGGGAAACATATGTAATGTAGCAGGAATAAGACCTGGCAGAAGAAGTGAAAATAGTTGAGATAATATGGGAAGCTATTTTGGCAATAAAATTTTGGTGGCCAAACAGAGAAATACATCTGCCTAAGTAATGTAGGATTTTGGTAGGCCAAATCATAGTTAGTCAGGGTTAAGCTTTTCACGTAATTTGAAAAGACTTAAGTCCAAATATCAGTTTTCTGAGAAAGATTGCCTCCTCAGTGACTGCTGCTCCCAGATGAGCCTGTACTCCAAGCTGCTGCCAAACTGGGGTTCAGATAACACACACAATTGATGTCAAGGGCAGAACTCATCCGTTATCTCTCCGTATCCTAAACAGTTTGTTTGTCATCTACTGCCTTGTTTTCAGCAGTCACATCTAGATGAACCTTTCTGTACGTTTTTAAGCCTTCTGGCAAAAGCTTACTCTCCTTTCCCTCAACTATCATTTTTGTATACCGAATTCTTGATTTCTGAATGGCACACTGAGAGCCAAGGGCCTTGAATTTGTGCACTGAAACTTGCAGGTTGTACATCTGCAATTCTTTTATTGACAATATCCCTTTGGCAGCTGACCTCAAAGGTGGAACTGTCCTCTACCCCAGCACAGGAATAAAGAAAAATTAAAATGAGATCGACAACCAAGGATCCATCCTTGTTGAGGACTTTGAGATGTTTGGAAAAGGTAAGAATCAGTGTCAGAAAATAAAAGCACCATATCATAGAGAGTATGCTTTTCTAGAATATGAGTTAGATTATGACCGAAATTAGTTGAATTTTACATTTTGGAATGGCATACTATTAATTTTGATGCTTAAAATTTCTAAGGATGGTTAGAATATAGATGCGAATTATTGTGGAAAACTTTACTTTTATTTGATGATTTATCAAGGAAATATTCTTTAATACCTCTTAAAAATTAAAAAATTTGGTTTTAGATACAACTCAAAAAAAACACTGGAAGTTACAGAATCTAAAACCATCAAAATCTCTAAGTTTTCTGACATCAGCCTCTCAATAAAGAGCAGCTTGCAAAACCAGAACCTGGAAAAATCAACATTATCTTGATAACAATGGAGAATGGCTTCATAAAATCTCATCTGCTGAGAAAATGATACATGTAACTCTTTTATTTTCTCTTTAAATTGCTAAGGCATAGGAAAAAAATAATCTGGAAGCAATAATTAAAGTGAGCAAGAAAAAAAAGGGATGGGAAAACAAATGGTAAAAACTGAGGCCATAAATTGAATCTGACAAAACTGGAACTGGATAGGACAAGGACAGTTGAGAAGGTATCCCATAAAGGAACTAAAGAAAAGAACTGAGAATGCATTGGAAGCAAAAGATAGCAGGACTTTGTGTACTTTTTTTAGTATGTGCTGTCTGGTGATTACACAAAAGTGTGACACAGGGAAATGTATTTTCATCATTTGTTTCCAACTGCTAGTGAAAGCAACTCTTCTATAGCCCAGTGAATACTGAAATCAGCTAAGCCTGAAACCCAGCAGAAACTCTGCAAAGTTCTGGAAACTCTCCATATGGAAAGTTATTGTAGCAAATCTGGGACCTGGATGTTTTGGTCCACACATGGAAAATCACAGTGTATTGTTTACAGCACACCTAGGGTATGTATGGTATAAATTTACTTTCAGATATAGGTATCACTACTTATTCCATCACATATCCTGTGCTTTTGTTGAGACAATTAAGAGCTTGATTCTTAAACTTTGTTGTGGTGTTTGCACCTCTTCAAATGGAACTATCGTTGCTGAAACTATTTGAATATGGCTTATCTGATTTCTGTCTTCTTTAGAGGTACATGGATTTGACTAGACAAAAGAAATTAAAGTGAAGTGAATAACTATATCTCAATAAAATATTATTACAGTGCTTAAAGGTGTTTGCTTTTGTAGACCATTGTGCAACCAACCCTACTGTTGTCTCTCTTAGAGTTTGGATTTCTGTATTCATCAGCACCATCATTTTTCCCCAACTGCCTGTAGTTTTTGGTGCTTTACTACCTTCAGGTCACTGTGTAGCATGCTTACAAACCTCCCATTTCTGTGTCATTGGTAAATTTGATCACACTTGAAAGTATAGCAAACAAACACCTGACAAAAGGAAAGACTCATTAACAGCCTTCATTTCCTATGCAGCAACGCAAGCAAGCACAGGCATA
Source organism: Cinnycerthia olivascens (assembly GCA_035048155.1). Lineage (NCBI taxonomy): Eukaryota > Metazoa > Chordata > Aves > Passeriformes > Certhiidae > Cinnycerthia > Cinnycerthia olivascens. The sequence continues at coordinate 88,901,453 of JAWWMU010000106.1, read as the reverse complement.
CATGAGAGTTCTGGCAGGAATACAAAGGAACTGTGCTTGGAGACTGACAATTAAAACTTTCTTAGGAAGCAGGACCGCCTCCTTGTTTCTGCTGTGCACTGGGAGAGTGAAAACAACTCCCCGAACCACCTGTGGTTACTCCTCACAGATAGTCTAGGGAGCACAGTTTGAAAACACCTGCCAAGTGTTGGTCTCTGAGCAGAAGTCTCACATGCTTGGCAGGCTTCTTGTTCATTGCAGCATTCAGCACTCAGCCAAACTTTGCTGAAATTATTTACATTGACCCTTTGGAGCAGACTTTTAGTGAGGACACAAGATGAAGATGTTACTTTTAAAAGAGCTTTCATTGTCATGCTTACATGAGACCTATTATTAAGGCTCACTGGACTTTACACCTTCACACTGGATTGCACAAGAAAGTTTTTAATCTCATCTTCAAGAAAGAGAGAGAAACATTGGTTTTCCCTGACCCTAATGGTGGATCCACACTTTTGGAGACCAAAAATGATCAGTTGTCTTCAGGATAGAGGTGCTGCTGTCCCACACTGGTAGCTGTCCCCAGCCGGTACAGTGGCCCCGATGGGAGCTGGAGGTTATGCCTGGGTCGCTACTTCTGTCTGTGCCATAGGATAGATGAGAGTTCTTCAGCCCTGGCACAGCAGATGTTCTTCTGACTGCAGCCAACAGGCTAGTCCAGCTGCAGGTCACCAACTCATCCCTCACCCACATCTATCAAGAGATGCGCTACTGTCTTCATGGTTTGCCATGTGTGCAAGGATTTGTGCTCCAGGGAGAATATTTAACCCTTTTTTTCCACTTTCTTTTTCCCCTCCAAACCCCCAGATGTTCTGCTGCTGCAGTGGTGGCAGAGTGCATATTGCTAATTCATTACCATGACTTCTGCAAAGAGTGGGAGAACCACTGATGCAGTGTCAGGACTGTGGCAAGACAACAGGAATAAACTGCATTAAAGTCACATCAGACAGCTCTGAAGATACAGGGTTAAAATTTCTAATACTGATTCATGGCAATAAGGGTTATTATGGTTAAACAGAGAAATTTTAATTGATAGCTCTTTCCATTTAGGGTTTTTACTTTTTGTCCTTAATATAATGATTGTCAAGTACTCCAAAGTTAGAAAATCTAATGTTATGGTTATCTAACACTCATCTCCTGGATAAGTGCACTGTGATACTGTCAAGTAATCATATCTTTTCACTTATTAAAAAAAAAATATTTATGTCTCACTCCACAGAATGGATGATGTCTTCTAAACCAATTAGAATTAAGAGGTGAATGAGGTTGTTTAGAAAACTGGTACTTTATTTCTCCTAGAAAATGCAATGTGAGCATAGAAACAATGTAGGGCCTGCAGGAGAAGGAGGACAGGTGAATTTGGGGAGAATTGGACAGGCTACGTAGGTTGGCCAAGACCAGTAGCATGAACTTCAACAAGACCAAGTGCTGGGTCCTCCACTTTGGCCAAAATTAATCCATGCAGCGCTACAGCCTGTGAGCAGTGTGGTTGGAAAGGTGTGAAGCAGAAAGTAACCTGGGAATGCTGGTCAATATCTGGGAGAATATAAACCAGCATGTGCCCAGGTGGCCAACAAGGCCAGTGGCATCCTGGCCTGTATCAGCAATAGTGTGGTCAGCAGGAGCAGGGAAATGATTGTTCCACAGCACTCGGCACTGGCGAGGCCATACCTTGAGTCCTGTACCGAGTTCTGGATCCCTTAATTCAGGAAGGACATTGAGATGCTGGAGCATGTCCAGAGAAGGGCAACAAAGCTGGTGGGGGGTCTGGAGGGTATGTCCTGTGAGGAGAGCTGAGGGAGTTGGGGATGTTTAGCCTGAAGAAAAGAAGAGTCAGGGGGAGCCTTATCACTCTGCAACTCCCTGAAAGGAGAGTATAGCCAGGTGGGAGTCGGCCTCTTCTCCCAAGCAACCAGCAACAGGACAAGAGGACAAAGTATTAAATTGCCCCAGGAGAGGTTTCAGTTGGACATCAGAAATAATTTCTTCCCAGAAAAGGTGATTAGACATTGGAAAAGGCTGCCCAGGGAGGTGGTAGAGTCATCATCCCTGGAGATGTCCAAGGAAAGACTGGACATGGCACTCAGTTCCATGGACTGGTTGACATGGTCTGGTGGTGTTGGGTCATACCCTGGACTTGATGATCTCAGAGGTATTTTCCATCCTAACTTTGATTCTGGAGATTGCCTTTATTATTTCCCCTTCTACCATTTGTCACAGCTCTTTCATAGCATCCTAGAATCATTTGTGTTGGAAAAGGTCATCAAGTGAAACTGTTAACCCATTACTGCCAAGTCCACCACTAAACCTTGTCCAAATGCCACATGTGGTAAATGCCACATCTACATGTTTTTTAAATACCTCTAGGATGACTATCTCATTTCCCTAGGCAGCCTGTTCCAATATTTCACAATCCTTTAGGTGTAGAAATTTTTCTTAATATCCAATCTAAACCTGTCCTGGCACAACTTGAGGCCATTTCATCTTGTCTTGTTGCTTGTTACTTGGAAAAAGAAACTTCTCTCCACCTTGCCACAAGCTCCTTTTAGATGGTTGTGTGTGACACTGCACAATAACTTAATCTAATCATCTTGGAAGTTTACTGCTGTTGTGCATTTCTTGCAATTAAGCTGCAGTCAGATTCAGAGGAGAGAAAAGTCAGCCAAGGCCTTTAGGAGAGAGATCTAAGGCTGTACGATGATATCCAGTTGATGGTTCCAAAATTAGGAGGATTCAAAAATACTTTATGATTAAGAAAGGTGGGTTTATATTTTAATTTCCACTTCTTCACTTGCAGTTGTGTTATTTTTACTACATGCTAATTGACCATAGAATATTTTTAAAAAAGAAGAGGAAAAAAGTGCCTGTGAGAGTAATTGTTCTGATTAAAGAAAATTTATAATTTTTAGTTTCATTAACATTTTCTTTGCATACTTAGGGGATGAAAAAATGAGATAAAGGAATAGCATTACCTGTACATCTTCTATAAGAAAAAATATTATATGTAGAATTTATTTGGAAACAGAATTTATTTTGTTTTGATTTTTTTTTGTGGGGGGGTTTGTAGCCTGATCGTTGGGCACATTTGCCTTTATTTTTCTCGTCTGAAACTTGTAACTGTAGGGATGAAGGATTGGATACAAATATATCTGTATTTCACATTGGATTATGAGTGAATTTTTAGGAAACGTGGACAATTAGGAGAGGTGCACACTGTGATGTCAGTGTGTTTCCTTTAAAACTGTTTTCCTTTAAAATGAAACTAAACTGGAAGGAGTGCCCCTCTCTGTTCATGTCACTGGTAGCTGTTGGAAGCTTGGGACCAAACTAAAGTTAAGACAAAACAACTCTCCCTAAAATGACTGTGATATGAAGGTCAGGTTGTCAGGAGAAGCTCTCTCACTCTACAGTCTGCTCTGCAGTGCTGCCCTGGTTGTGGATGTAGACATGGCCACTGTCTGCTGGGATAGATACTGCCAGGGTTTTGGGAAGTCTTGTTTACAATTGTTATGCTGTGGTATTTTTGTATTTTATGTGCTGACAAAACTAGCCACCTTCTTTGACAGAGAGTGTTTTTCTCCAGTGAGTTTTTGATATCTCTACTGTGATTTTAAAATGGTCTTATAACCATGCCAGCATTTTAATGTGCCCCGGATTCAGCTATATATGAGAGAGTAAAACTGTTGATTTTGGATGGAGTAGATTAAGACTGAAGTGGAGATTAAGCATGCACACTCATGTCTTTTAGAACTAATACAAGAATGTGGAGTTTTACACCCAGCTCTTGGATCTGTTTCAGTAAGCTATAAGGGCTTCTACTGCATTCCCAACTACAGTCAAAGAAAGGAAAGCATTAGTAAAAGTATCTCACATAAGACTCCTTGATTTTCCACTCCCTCAATTGGACTAGAAGCACCCAATTTCAGTAGAGGGAAGCTGCAGAAGTTACTGGTCCTCAACTTTTATTTACTGCCACTTAGATGATTTGTTGTCACTTCTTGCTGTATCAGGGCACAGATACAGCAAGAAGTTTAACTTGCTTGAAATTTCTCTCAAAAAAGGCTCAGACAGATGGAGAAGATTCTGTAGACAGCCTGGAAGCATATTAAGAAGTTATTGTCTTCCCAGCTGAGAGTAGATGGGTTTAACATATGTCAAAAAGTGGATAGAAAATATTATGCTAGCAAGCATGACTGAATTTGGGGCAGCAAGTGTAGTTATTTAAGCAGGTAGGTATTCCTTACACTGGCCAAGTTTTTGACTGACTGTCCGTCACTTTTGGATGACACTTCACATTGTCAGTGTCTGCTCAGTGGAGAGAAGTCTGCCAGGCTATCAATCTGGGGAGAGAATTTTTTGGGTGACCTCCACAGTAAAAGCC
>JAWWMU010000106.1:88877036-88892036 GCA_035048155.1 Cinnycerthia olivascens | reverse complement strand
CTGCTCTCACATGCAAGACGCTGCTGCCCTGGATGGTCTGGATAAGTTTGAAAGGAGGGGCTTTCCCCTCAGCACTGTTTTTATTTGATGCTTATTTAATGACTATGCAAAAGGTTTGGAAGACTGGCTTGGACTCTTTCTTTTGAAAACCTTGGACTGAATCCTTTCAGAAGGAGGAAAGGAACATAAATGGTGGACTCTGGACTTCTCAGCTTCTGGACCTCTCGCTCATGGATAGAGTGAGAATATGCACAGTAACAACAACAACAACAACAAGAACAAAGTAATCTTTAACATCTGTTTCAATTTAATCAAACTGCTTTTTCAGCTCATAATGTCCATCTCATGCCTTTCCCTTTCTAGTTTACTATGCCTTCTACAGAAAGGCACCATGTTGCTAGAGATTCACAGAATGGAGCTTCAGATTTTCTAGATTTATCAGACTCCTGAAGAGGTCTTGTCCTTTCAAGTTGCCTGAGTTCTGAGCACATTCTTTGACATCTATTCTTTCCTAATACTCAAGCCACAGCAAGGCAGCTACCTCTGAGTTGAAAGATCTCAAGAGTGCCACAATACTCTTCCTCCTGGCCTACTTTAATACTTAGTATTAATTCTCTCTCATACACAGAATTTGCCTGATTCCAGCTGCAGGCAATCGATTCTTGTACCAATTAAGCTCTTAAAAATATTTCCTTTTTACTTCATGAAGATACAACAATTGAATCAAGCCATCTCTCAAATAATTTTTGACTGAGACTTCCAAGCCTTTTACTGAAATATCTTCCATTGTTTCTGTGCCTCTTTTTTTTTTGACTGTCTGTCATGTCAAATTGCAGCATGATTGAGGTTGGAAGTGACCTCTGGAAGTCATCTGGTCTAAATAGCCTCCTCAAACCAGGTCACCTACAGCTAGTTGCCAAGGACCTTATCCAGACAGACTTTGAATATCTCCAATAATGGAGACTGCACAACTTCTCTGGGCAACCCATGCTTGTAGCTGACCACCCCCACAGTAAACAAGGCTTTTCCTTAAGTGCAGACAGCATCTTCTCTGTTTCAGTTTGTGTCCATTGTCTTTTATTCTTTCACTGGGACAGCTTTTGCAGTTCCCATTACAGGCAGAAACTGTACACCTATTTATGCATCTATTTATAATGTCTCCCTATACCATTCTCTTGCTTTTGGCCAGGACAGAGTTAATTTTTTTGCAGCGAGGGGTGGAGCCTGGAACTGGGTGGGCTTGTCTAGGTTATTACCCAATACCACTGAAATCATCATGGGGGGTAGAAGTAAGAGACTCTCTTTCCCCAGAAGAAGGATATGCTTCAGGTGGTGAAAAGTGTGTCAGAAGAGGTAAACCCATCTGCTATTGTTCATTGCTACCCAGGGGCCCTTGGTGAGCATTTTGAATGTAAATCACCATCTCTTTTTGTACAGTTTTGTTATTAATATTGTTTGTGTTACTGTTGATTTTTCTTATTTCACTGCTATTTCCTAGAAATTGTTTTTATCTCAACCTGTGAGCTCTACCTGATTGTCCTCCTCTCTCACCAGAAGAGGTGGTTTTCTTTTTATTGGCCGTACTAAGCTGGGAAATGCCATTCCTAAACCATGACAACAATACATAATGGGAAAAAAATTCACAAAAAATTCAACTCTATTTTTGTTCAGTACTCCTTGGTATCTACATCATGAAGTCATCCTAACTGGCTTTGTCTGCAAATCTAGCACTGGGGGCTCATCTTCATTTAGTTATTTGTTTTAGCATCCTGGATCCTTGAAACCATTTTTTTTCCATTTTCACCACTGAAAACTCCTGGAGGAAACAAGCATAATAGACTCCTCCTCTTTCACTCTTCCTCTTTCTCTTTTTGTGCTTGATAGGTCAGTAGGTCAGAAAACTATTGGCAACGTGAAAATTTGCTGTTTCTTTTTCTCTTCAAATGAAAACATTTCATCCACATTCCCGATTTACTGGTTGTTTGATCTCATATTATTCATACTATGCTTAAGAAAACCTATGTTTGAGCATAGGAAATATGCTAATGGTTCCTTTTAAAGATCACACACAGCTCTTTCAGTAATGGTCACCAAGTTTACAGAAATATCTTCTGTTGCAGTGAACTGGTCATATGCCAAGCATGAAACTCTTGGAATTATGCCAAACATGATATTCTTGGAATTGCTTCTACTCTGTCATCACAGCCTAACTTATTGAGCTGGGACGTGCTAAGATTGTGAATGGGCTTGAGTTTTCTGCCTCCAGTGAGCACTACAGCCTGGGCAATTCTTCCGACAGGCAGGTTTGGTTTAGAGGCACAGGTCAAACTTATGCTGACTTTACAGTATGTATAAAGATGCAGTGCTGCAGTTTGGTAAAATAACATGAATTTTGAAGTCTTAAAGGGGTTCCCAAATGATACAGTTTTCTTTCAGAAAAAAGTTAGTTCCCAGAGGATTTGAGTGCTCAGAACATCAAAACTTGATTTATTTTTCTTTCTATGTATCAATGCACGGCCAACATGAAACCTAGTGAGGGAAACTGCTAGACAGTCAGAAATTCAATGTCAGGGTGTACCCCAAATACACAATATACTTTTATTAAAAATATTCTAATAATTTGACTTTTGTGTGTTTTACTTATTTACTTGATATTGCAATAGTAAGTTTGATGTTTATTTATACGCTGGACATGAGCTTATGGGGGGAAAAGAAAAGCCCAAACCCTATGCACTAAATCCACAGGATTTAAAGTAAGGAAAACCCAAAGTAAGAGCGTCAGCTGACACTTTCACTTCAGGCTTAGATCATACTCTTGTATTTGACATTGCAGAAGATTAAGATTGATGTTACATGCTACATGGGCTACAATAAGTGCAATGGAGAGAGATAAGAGTGGCAGTCTCAGCTACATATTTTATTATTTTGTGGATTAGAAATGGGCAGACCTCTAAATGCCTGATTTTTGTTGGGTTAAGAGACCAAAATACTGACCAGCATATGTAAATACACACACATATACACTATTTCTCACATATTTGTGTTAGCAGTTAGTAGGATCTGTTCAATAAAGTGCAGCCTACTAGAAAGTAGAATCTACAAGCCAACTTTGACTATATCAAAATATTTTGACCTAAAATATTTGAAAATGACTATCCATATTTAAGAAGATTTATGACTTTTTATATTTTGCTTTTAACGATGTTAAAAGCAAAATATAAAAGATACAGGTTTTCTATTTTGGGGTTTAGTTTTCGTTTTATTTGTTGTTGGTTTGTTTTGATTTTTTTTTCCCCTTTGTCTTTCATTTTAATTTGGATAAAAGAACTTTAATTCATGGAGTCTCCTGTAATCTGCTATTAAATAATGAAACAAAATTCTCTAGACTGACAATTTTGTTGAGACCAGTGAATGACTCCTACAGTATTCTGTGTCAAAACATGTTACTAAGCTCCCTTGTGATGATTAGTGGTATGGCAGTGTTTCTTCACAAGCAGCAAATGGTGTATGTGTGTGTGCATATCTGAAATAAGAGGATTTTACTCTTTGTTTTTGATGTGGACCCTGGCCTTTAAGCACTGCTAGAATTTCAATCCGTAATAGATTTGAACATAAGTTAGTTATTATTGTTTTGCTTTGTATATAAGCAGTACATTAGAAATCTACATGAGCATTTAAGCCCTGAACTTCTGTTAATACTGATGAAAATAAGGCTACTAAAAAGACTTTGTGATGCTGCCCTTATGGAATCACAATAAGAATCCCCAGGCAAAGACCAGTTGCCCTGGAGACATACTTAAATCCTTATATCATATATCAATCCAATTGCAAATAATCTGTCTTCACATGTTGGTTATTAATTCACTTTTTTTTAAGAATCAGTGAAGAAAAACAGTCCGGAGAAATGTCTTTCATAATAAAATTAACTGTATTTTATTTATTCCCAAGGTGGTCATTTTAATAACTAGTAGTCCAGGAAGTCTGAGGATGTTTTTAGAATGGTTATCAAACAAGAGCTGCTATGAATTTAATTCATACTTCACACAAGCTGTGAGAAAAATCCACTGTGCTAGTGGAGAGAGAGTGAATAATTGATACTGGGGTTTTGTTGTGCAACTAAATGAAACTACCTCTTCTAGTCAGTCTGTGCTGGGTGAAGCTTTTTATACCTAACTAATTGCCAGTACAGTGAATGCTGTAATGCCACATTCAGATCCTGGTGACAGAGTCATGAAGCCAAGAAGCTGCTGAAAAAGGGGAATGGTAAGAAAGACACTGACACACTTTCCAGAAAACTATGCAGTGGTGTCGTCCCTCCTGATTCACACAGACCTTTTAGATCCTCACAAATGGGCAGGACTTTTCCGACTCATGGCATGACTTTCATCTCAAAGAACAGTCCTTGAAAGTCTTGAGAATGTTAATTCATAAGCTTCTTGCTATTTTAATGGTAGGCTTGTATTTTCATCAAAGTCAAGCACTTTTATTCAACTAAAAGTCTAAAAGCACTCAGTAAGCACGTAGGAGACAAAACCCACGAGAAAAGGCTAAAACACTCTGCATCATAAACACCATCCTTGTCATGATTTCATTCTTTCTGTCTGCATTGGGATCAACCATTAGTCTTCCATAGAAAATCCTAATTGTCTTATCTCCATTCTTGGTAAGGCTCAGAAGAGGTAAGACTAATCTGATGAATCAGAGGGATTTAGAGAAGACATGAAGCTTCTTCTTATATTTTAAAGAGTAAAAGTATCAGAATAAAAAGTTCTGAAAAAGAACTGGTACTTGAAGACAGAATTTTGTGAAGTAGTGTCTGTAAAATTTCTTGCAGTCATAAAGAAATTGTTACAATCTCAAAATACCCATTTTCAGAACTTACTTTGTACTTGATCTTAAACACATTTTTTTTGAGCCTGATAAAAGGGGAACATTAAAGTTAAAACATTAAAAAAAGAACAATATCTCTTTCAAAGCATTTTTCTTGATACTTCTTGTGACTTGGTTTTGGGTAAGACATTTTCTGGATAAAAGAAGTAGAACAATTTCATTCACACCATTTCATGTTCTTTTTGTTCTACAAATTATTTATATTGTAGGCATGTGCATGTAATGCACAGCAGATAGTATAGCCATAGTGTCCCATAACCTGTGCTGCCCAGGAGCACAGGATTCACAACAAAATGAGGGTGCAATGACACAACGTGACAGCACAGATGCCTTCCACAGCAAAGCACAGCTGGCTTTGCTGGACAGGTCGTGTCACCAAGTGGGGTTTGCAGCAGCAGTTGTGAAGCACAGTGTACCTTGGCTGGTAGGTCATTGTTGGTTGAACAGCACGGCCTAACACGAGAACACGAGCTGTATTCACTGCTCAAGGAAAGAGGGACTGCATTGAGAATGTGGCAAGCTGCTGATTTTACTATGGAGCTTGAATGGTAGAGCCTGGAGAGCTGTAGTTGTGCAGAGTAGCATGAAAATGACAGAATCCCAGCCACTGCATGGTATGGTTTGATGTACTGATGACATGACTACCCAGTAATGCTGTTCTTTTTCTTGCCATAATGCAGCACTGACTGCGTGATGCAGCAGAACATGGCAGTGGCTGTGCTCATGGCAGTGCAGACATTGCAGTGCATTGATTCTTTTTTGTTTGCTCTGCTTTCTGTAAACTGAGTATTACTTCTCTTTCATGAATTTTCTCATTTAGAACTTGCTTCACTGATTTCATTTAGCCAGTATGCATTCTTTATAGATAGAAAAACAAAAGGGAAATGTTCTTATTTAGAAAGAGAAGCCTGTAGCTAACATGCTGAAGAGTGATTCCATATTAATTTCACAACCTCATCACTTGCTCTCTAAATAGCACTACCACATCCCATTCATGAAAGAAAAGCAGAGATAGCCTTCTATTTTATTTCCCTAAGGTGTTATTTGAAGACCTGTGGCACTGTATTCAGAATATTACTAGTAGATTTTGGGTTCACTTTTGTTGTGTTTTCAACAATTGCTCCTTTTTGGTTTGGTTTGTTTTTGTGGGGTTTGTGTTTTTTCATTCTTTTTCTCTTTAAGACTGAAGAGCAATTTGATGGTCTTTATCAGAAATTTCACTGAAAGTCTCAGTGTCCCCAGGCTAGCACATTGGCACTTTAATGTAAAGGAGAAAAGTTGAATGATTTGATTTTTTTAGTATAAACTAGATTATCAGCAATTTAGATTAGATGCACAATCGAAACATGTTTTGTAACATCATAAATCAAGCGAACCACTTCTGTATTAATCTTGCTATCTACAAATACTTAAAATAAAATCTTTCATCCCTGTGCATAGGTGAATGCCATCTTATTATATAAGTGCAGAATGAGTGCTCTGGAAGAAAAAACCAAAACCTCACAAAATTTAATTGCTATGGGTTTGTAATCTGAGATTTCTATGAGAACCATGTGACTCGGAGATGTAAAACAGCATATTTGCAGTTTTCCTCTTATATCCACTGCCTTTGGATGACTACCAGTGAATGGACAGGATACAGTCTAAGTCTTACAAGGCTTAGTGTCACCTTGTGGCCATGACCACATGAAAGAGAAAGCTGCCAATGCTTGTATTGAACATTATGTTATGTATTTAATGGGTAAAAGAACCAGGTATCACTTGCAGTCTAGGGTTGTTTTTTTCTGTTAATCATAGTGCATATAGCAATTCATCATGGGACAAAACATGTCTGATTTTTATTCATGCAACCGTCTTAACCAACAGTATATCTTGTCCCTGTTTTACAGACGGAAAACTTGAACAACAGACATTGGAAGTCTGAACCAGCACTGGGAAATAGATATAGTCACTCCCAAATTAGGGCTTGAGTATTCAAATGGCACTTTTGTTTGGCATACTCAGGAGCAAAAGTACGTTGAGCCACTTTTATAATGAAAAATTTTTCTTCCAAATGGGATCTAGTGGTGTGGACTCACCTTTTATTCCAGGACTTGATATAGTTCCTGGTGCCCACACAGAATAAAAATGGAAAAGTTGCAATGTCCCTCATCTCTCAGAGACAGACTGTATGACATGAGGTAGGTAACACAATTTCTACTGTATGTTAAAGAAAACACTCAAAGTTTTTTGTAGACTATCTTTAAACTGGAAAATTTTATTACAGTATTGATGATTCTTATTACAGTAAGCGATGGTTGGAGATACAGCTCAAAGGACAACATACTAATTATGATACAAGCTCTTAATACTTTTCAGCTTAATGAAGAACATACTTTAGTAGCGTTATCAGTATATCATTTTAATAAGTAGAGCTATATTTTCAAAATTTGTGGGAAAAAAATCCCCTCTTATGCATTTGTTCTGATACAGAATATAAACCGCAGGATGTGCTTTTCCTCTTTTCAGAATCTGTAGGCAACTGGTTAAAAAATTTTGCTACTTAATAAGTACAAAACAAACCACCTGTGCATGAAATATGCTGAAAACAAATGAATTAATTTTACTACAAGCAAATGAATAACTGTGGTTCTGAGCAAAATTTGTTTTGGTCAGAATGATTCCACTGCTCTGTGCTTGCCAATGTTGCTGCCACGCACTTGGATTCCCTGGAATGAGGCCATCAATTTCAGCAGTGTAGAAAGAAAAGCTGAAGCAAGAAGTGTAAATAAGCATACTGTGCTTTTGAAGAGGTGATCCAAAAAGCCTGGGAAATGGAAAATAGTTGTTATTATGTACTCATTGTAGATAAAGCAATATATGTTACAATGTCCTAGAGAGTTAACCCGTGTGTGAAACCAGGAAGGGAAACTACTTTCAGATAAAGGGTCCCTTTCTAAGCTCTGTGAAGTTCTACCCCTGCATTTTTTGTATGTTCCTGTGTTTATCCACATAACTAACCAGTGGGAATGACATTTGAGTGACGTGGAACCACCCTTGTGTGACTACAGAATCAGATCCTCTGGCTTTGATCCTGGAAATTCACATAAGGTAGTGGGGGTCTATACATTGGAAAAGCAATAATAGGTACAACAAAATTCTCCCAAGACATAAGAATTCACTTCTGTTGACTAACTCTACTAATTTCAATAGGGCAAGTCTATTGTCGAAGGTGGTGGGATTCAAAATAGAATGTTAGCAATGAAACTGCATATTATTTTGGATGACAGCATCATGCAAGGGAACTGAAAGAAAATGATGTGAAATAACAGGAAGTATTTTGCTTATGCACTTTAAGCCAGATATTTCACTGGCTTATTCATTATCATATTCATTATTGTATTTATTTTGCATCGATTATTCATAATGATTGACTATGAATGTATTCCTGTTTAGATTTTATGAATGGTTAATCCCCTACAAACCTCTCTTATCCATATTTTTTTCTTTTTGGAGCATAATGATAATACTCACTATGAAATAAGAAACAGGTATAGAACTTAATCTTTAGAATGTGTCGAGAAAATAAAATGTCTTTGAATGAAACTATACAAATAAATATATCTCAATTCTTTGGAAAGTGGTCTTTGCACTTCTACCAAAAGTAAATTTTTGGTATTTCAGACCAAAGTAGCAATCTTGATAGTTTTGGTGTGAGAGCGATTAAGGTATTTTTTATACTTGTGGTATTTTGTATATCTACAAATAAATCACAGAAATGATAACTAGAGAATATTATAATTAGAAGAAACCCTAATAAAGCTAAGATGGAAATGACAGGGTAAAAGGGCTCAGATATAAAAAGTAAACATTTATACACCTGTTTCCCACAGGCTGACAAAAGTCCCTCTTTGATATTGGTTTGGTGCTCTATCCTTCAAACATCTATCAAATATATTAAACCAGAATCACCATCATTTTGGGGATGGAAGAAGTTATGCAATTAAAAAAAAAACAAACCAAAAAACCCAAAAAAACAAAGGGAAAGTGAGTCAGATAATAAAAAAAATATTTTCAGATTGCTCAGAAAATAGCTTTTCATAGCACCATTGGCAAGAAGCTGTTTAACTTAACTCATTAAACAATATATAACTTAGAACACTTCAAGAATCTCATCTAAAATAATAGATTTACAATCAGTTTATGACCTTCCCAGCTTTCACGTCCTCTGTTTGTCTTGCTTGTGTTCTGTTAAACAAGAAAAGTGTTGTGACCCATAATTGCAGGCAGATTCACAGCAGGTTTTGAGGAGCTTTTTTTGCCATGGTGTCCGAGCTGTCTCCATCTGCTGCTGTCTTGTGTGCTCCCCACAGGGGGACCTGGCTAATTTTTCAGTCAATTAGCAGAAGGGTTGCTTTTGTTCTCCAAGTGCACCCCCCTGGGCTCCTCTTACACCCTGGACACACTATTCAGATGTTGAGAGTTTTCAAAAAGCATATCATGTTATTTTTTTTCTACTGACCTTTGTGACATTGTTGAGCAAATGCTGTCTCGTAATCATAGACACATTAAACTGTGTAGACTAACTTTGGAATGGTTTTAATATGAATATTAATATATATGTAGTGATGATTTTTCTTAAATGATCTCTGAAGTCTTGTATCAAAGCCTAGTCATACCTTTTAATTGAAAAAAAACCAGTTGACATACTCATATCTGCATTATGATCATTATTTACTGTATAATTTACTCTTTCAATGGAAAAAAAAGTTCCTTAGCAATTGCTTCTGCTACTTACCTTCTAGAAAGGAGCATTTAAATGTTGAACAGAAACTTCAGGTTATGAGCACAACTCCAGTTCCAGTGAAAAGTACTTATGTATCTCATGAAAAAAAAGAGCTTGAAAGAGTAGGTTTAATTTGGCACATGTATGTTTATACCTTTGCATAGCTAGTAGAGGGGTAATGCAAACATTATATAGTGGTTGAATAATAACCTGATAATCAGGCTTCTTGTGTATTCTTTGTGTTGCTTTCTATGAATTTTAATCAGGATTTGGCTAATATGCAATCCTTGCAAGACAGAAAATGCTGTTATTTCAGTATAACAAAATATTACTAGATTTCTGGGAAAGAGTCAGTGTTTTCTTCTGAAAAAATATAGTTGAGCTAACAGAAAGCAATATGCTTTAAGCCCCCAATTTATGCACATTCCATTTGGAATGCTATCTTGCCGAGGTGTCCCTGAGCCTAATCGGCTTCAAGAATTTTCGAACATCAGTTTACAGTTTACATATTATATTCTCCATGTGCTATAGCTGCCATTGTATACTGTTGAAGAATATAGAATCCTTTTCTTTAATTTCACTGTCATATCTTTTATTTGTGATTTTTACCTTGGATGCAAACGCAGATCAGTGAGGGTATTTTTTCTTCTCCTTAGCTCCATGATCATTCTGCTACTTTTTACAGCAGGATATCAAGTGAGTTCGTTTTTCTGTAACCTTTCATCTGCCCAGCCTCTCGGCTATATCTTTCTATAGTTAATAAATATACTTTTTCTCAGTGTTAAGCAATAAAATATTCACTGGGTCTGAGCTGGGGTTAACAGATTTCTGAAAATTTTATTGCGTGACAGCCTGTCCTGAATAATCCCCTCAGCTGTCTCATGTTCTGGGGCAGAAATGATCTTATGTGTCACTCTAATAGTCTAGAATTACACTTGTATCACTGTCACCAGCATATGGGGCTGTGTATACCCCTAGGCCCAGCTCCCTCTCTTTCACGGCATTTAAAATGATAACATTTGGCAAAGCCAGTTTTGACAGAAAGTGAACTCTCCTTTCCGCGCCGGTGACAAAGCCAGCCACCGGAGGCCTGACACCGAGCAGCCAGTCATCATACTCTTTGCTGGGTAATGATCGCGGGCTTCCCTCCTCTTAATAACCACCTCGCTGCAAGGGGAGGCTGCAGTGCAGGTCTTCACTTAATTATGCAGTCTTCGTCTTAAGTGCTTTATTCATGTAAGGCCTTCAGCTGCTCACGCGTTATCGTAGCTTTTCTTTTTTTCCATGCTGCCAAAATGTACTGGTTGCTGGGCAGGCAATAGGAGAGGGGAGGACTTTTGGAAGATTACAGGCAGGAGAACAAAATGGTTTGGGTATACTCACAAGAAAAAAGAAAAATTAGGAACTGCACTTTTTATTATCATTATAAGTCTGTGAGTGTATTACGGTGCTAAAGGTGACATACAGCCTGAGAGGTGAAAAAAAAAGAGAAAGATCCAGAATGAAAGAATAGAAAAGTAAGAAGAAAAATTAATTACTCTCTAAAGTGAAGTTAGACCCTTAAAGGTCAGTTTTAAATGCAAAAAAATAAAATGTGGCAACTCAGGAACTTGATGCTCATGTGAACCTTTTATGTAGGGTTGCTAAACTAACCCGTAGAAATTTATGAAATGCAGAAGATTCTGCCAGCAGCTCTTCCTAGGAGTCTAGGGAGAACATTAGACACTATTTACTGTTGCCACTATATAAACTGTATTCATATTTTTCTCCCACACTCCCAATTTTAGTTTAGAGTTTGAATTTGAAGAATATTCTCCAAATATTCTGTGTGCTTGTAAAGGAAGCTCTGACTCATTTCCCCGTTTCCCATTGCCTTCTCCATAATGCATCTTGTCTGAAGCTGTAATAATTCCCAGTAGATATCTTTACTGACATATGGTTTAGTCTGTTCTTAGGTAGTACATGTTTCAGGATGACTATTTTAAAAAAAAAGTAAATAAACCTTTTTCTTCTCCCTCCCTTCCCTCAGCTATACTAACACAATGCAATCTACAAATATTTTCAGTACTTTTATACATAGATGACTTTGTTCACACCGTGGAAATGCCCCCTATCATGCTGATATCCAGATGTCGATTTTAGAAACATTTAGGAAGGCTCCTCAGTTTTCTTGAACTCCTGTTTTAGAAAAAAAGAGATGTCTTGAATGTCTTTCATTACCATTGTACAGTGAAGCGTGCTCCATAATATGGAAAAATGAGCAATGTTCTGGACCACAGCAGTTTCACAGAGATCTGGAGAATCGATTCACCTCAAAAAGGGAAGGATTAAAAAAATATTGTCCCAGAAAATTAACTTGTGAGAGTGTTGGATAATAATGTGAACTGTTTGAAATTTGATTTCAACCAAATTCCAGATCTTTTGTGTTTCAGTCAATTCTCTTTCTACAATGGCAATCTCTTAGGACTTACCACTGCACAACCTGAAACCCAATGATATGGCTGCGTGAAGCGTAATGCTCAATGACCTCTTTTGTAGGACTATAGAGATCTCATTAACATTAATACCATTTGTGGAGAACCTTAGGACAATGGGAAACAGTGCTTTAAAAAACATGCATTCACCCACAGATGTGCATTGAAATTTTAAAGACATGTACTGGATTGTTAGGAATATGCACACTGAATTTTAAGCAAATCCCTGAAGTTTCTAGTGCCACTGTTTAAGCATTTCATTCTCTGTTATGTGCAGTGACTTTCATGATCAGTTTAAAGCTATTTGCTTGAAACAGCTCTGCGCTCATACTATGGACCTCCTGACAACTCTGTCATGATTCCACCCACTGAAACACAAGCGATCACTCTCCACACACACACCAGTTCTCCTTATTGTGATTAATAATTTTCAGGTAACTGGTAGGCACGGAGTTAGCATGTGCATGACTTTGAACTTGGATCCTCACTGCTCTGTCCAGATGCCTGATGAAGCTCAGTGCAATATCTACTGTTAAAAGCCATATAATGACTGCAGGTATGACCCTTTGTGATCAATATAAATATTTCTTCTGTGTCCAATATAGAAAGTGTTAGCTTCAGGTTAAAATTACATATCTCTGACTTGACATTTCTGTTAACTTCTGGCTGTGTATAATTGTGTGTGTGCATCTAAACATACATATGGGCTTATTTGTGTGAATGCTTATGTATAGAGATGCACACACCCACAAACCATGTGCATATATGTAAGTATTTACAGAATTATATGCTGGGTTCACTAATTTAAAATTGTTTACATACCTTAATTTGGCTGCGCCTGGTAGCATTTTCAAATCATTTAGTAGTTGATGTCAGTAATTTGTTGGCAATGCTGATGTTCAGTGGTGGGCAGAGAGGAAAACAACAGTAAGGAAGAGAAACTTGGTCAGGTTACAAGCTGCTGATAATGAGTTTAAAGAAAATGAGCCCCATCTGACAAGTATCTAACCATACATGCCCAGATAAATGGATCTTTTTACTACTGTATGGAAACAGTGACTGTGACATGTTCAGTGTAAGTGGCTAGTTGGGATCATTTTTCTTCATGAGGAAGACCTCATGTCTAAGGCAAGATGGTATCATTCCATGATGGGTGCCTATAGACACAGAGAAGTTCATTACTCACCCCGTTACGTGAGCAAAGTGAAGTTAAAAAGATGTTGTGGCTTGGTTCTGGTTATATGGCAGGTCCAAGAAGAGTTAGCAGTCTTTCACTGTGAGTTTTGGTCTCAATGCTCTTAGTTTTTCTGTGAAAACAGAAACTCTTGGGGTTTTGTCTTCAGGATTCAAACCATTGTATTTTCAGCTGGATTACTTAAGGCAGCAAAAAAGTTCGATTAAGTGCGTACAAAGTACAAGAAAGTAGCAGGGGAAAACCAGAACTGTGAACCATGTAACAAACTGCATTTTCACACATTCCGATGTTCATATGTTAAAGTCCGTGCAGTATTTCAGAATTCAGTTACATGAAAAAAGGATACTTGTAAATTATTTCTAAGCTTTATGGAAATTTTATCTTCCTATCAACTGTTGCATCATCCAAAACTCTTAAAAAACAATCAAGCCAAGCTCCTAAATTCCATGCTTACCTGCTACTCATGATTCCCTACAAGCAAACATCCTATTGGAGAGTCTATTACCACATCAGGTAGAAATGGCCATACACATGTGATTGTGACAATCTGACTATCATAAAATTAGTTTCCAGGTTGCTATTTAAAGATTTCTGCATCATGTTCAGAGGATAAGCACAGCTGAACATATGGACTACACAGTGTGCCACACTCTGTCTCACATTTATATGCTCAGTGGCCAAGACACTTTTCCTTGCAAAATGTGCAAAATCCACCACTTCACCAAATAGAGTTTTATTTATATTTGTTCTGATCAACCATGTTTCTAATGGGATGACCTCGTAATCTCAAATTTTAGAGGAGAAAATTTGGATAGTCATATGGATGGGTTCGATAGGATTTCTCAGAAGGTTTTATCAATATAGATGTATGTCAGATTGTTTTACTCAGAACATCTCATTAAGACTGGGGCATGCCAAAAGAGTTATTTTACCTGGCAGAGTTAAGAAGCTATAATAACAAAAGATGAAAATAGACCCCTTTCCCCTCTCTTCCCCCAGAAAATTTTCTGTTTAAGGTACAAAACAGGTATTTTAGAAAATTTGAGTTCTATACTTTTCTCAATCACTAACATTCTGAAGGACCTCAATTACATGGTTTAGCTACTGTACCTTTTTCAGGAACAAACTGAAGAGTATTTTCTCTTTTTCTTCATCTGTTTAGACTGTGTTTATTTGGATATTGTTGCTTACTAAGTAAATGCATAGTGTCTGGCAATATTATAGGGCAGTAAAGACTGGGAGAAGAGTCTGGGGTAATTACAATGATTCCTATTTTTGTCTTCTATTTTGTCTTGTTATTTAACATGGCAGAAAACAAAAGTTTGTCTGAGGGGAAGCTGGCTGGTTTGGTTGGCTGTGTACTCAGAAGTCATATTCTTCAATGCATAGTGAGGATGATGCACTTGGATCAGAATAAATTACAGTATCAGAAAAACAATTTTTTAAAAATACTGATAAGTGATCAAAAAAGTCAAGGAAGTAATCTTTAGAAACAAAAAATGACATTGTATGCTCTCTACATGCTAATTTTTGACTTGAATGCAGATAGCAAGGGTAGAAAGTTGTCATATTGTGAATATTGTATTCTGTGAATAGTATCTGTCCTGGTTTAGGGCAAATTTGGGAGAGACTCTCCAAAGGGGGCCCCTCTAGAAAACAAACCCACACGGCCCCTC
>JAWWMU010000106.1:88810954-88876936 GCA_035048155.1 Cinnycerthia olivascens | reverse complement strand
ACAGGATGGAGACTTTCGATGTTCCCAGGTCCCAGTCCGGAGCAGGTTCGGGTAGGTCCAAAAAGGAAAGGAGAAACAGTCCAGGAGGAAATTTGGACTGTTTAGCTAAACTATCTAATTAGCAAGCAGAATCAAAGCAGAAGCAAGAGCCAGAGCGAAAAGCAAAAGCAAGAAAAGCAAAAACAGCACCAGGTATTGCCTGTCTCTGTGTCCTGCCGGCCTTGGGGGAGAGGTTGATAACAAAAAACCAAAACAAAACATTCGCTCTTCAGACACAGTCTTAAAGGCACAGAACATGATATTCAGCAAAAATAGCACACACAAATGGGGATACAAACATCATAACGTCACCCTAGGACAGTATCACATACAAAGAATTTGCTTTGACCTTGTGCACATTGAGTTAAACAGTATGAAATGCAAACTTATTGTAAATTCTTGTAAATATCTTTGTGCCAGTCTTTTTTGGTCCTCTATATGCTGGAATTAAGAAAACTTAACAGTTAACTAGTGTAATGTAATTTGCATTCACATTTGTGTATTAAATTCACATTTGTGTATTGAGTTAAATCCTTGTCCTTTCATGGATGAACCTCAGAAATTTTCTTCCAACTATCTAATATACTCAAATATCCATTAACTTGTAACATGGAATTAGAAGTTAGGCAAAATGCAAATGGTTACACAACAGCAGGGGAAAAATAGAGTTTTGATTTTCAAGTTTCATTGTATCTGACTGGTTCAGAATATGTCACAGTTTCTCTATACCTGATGAGAATTCCATATATGGGTATGTCATATCTCGCCTTGAACCAAAGCAATTATCCAAGCCATAATAGGAATGATACTTGGAGGAGAACTACAGTTCTACCACTTCAGATTGGGTGAAGTCATAGTCACTTGAGTCAGAATCAAGTGTATGAGGTGCAGTGGTGACTATGAAGCTGATGAATGAAGTGGCCATTTAAGTGTTCTATTTAAAAGGAAGAGAAAGGTATGTGTAGAACATGAAAATAGAAATGCTTTCTGTGGCAGGAGACTGGAGAACAACTATGAGAAACAGCTGTTAATATGACTGGAAATAGTTTGGTTTTGTTCATGATCATATGAAGTTCTGCTGCTACTGTGAGAATGAGGAGGGCATTGAGAAAGAACAATAAGCCAGTTTCTGTATCAGGAAATAGAAGTGCTACAAAATATGATATCAGACAGAGCATTGAAAAGAAAGAGTTCTAGCTTATGGGTACCAATATTCATCCATAGAAAGCAAAAAGAAAACTACATAAGCATTTTAGGAAATAGTAGAAGCAAAAGTCATTTTGTATTTGAGTTATATTGGGCAGAGTAAGGTTAGAATTTATTTGTGTGTTATCACGTCCACTAAATGGCTTTAAAGGTGGAATAAGCTGGCAAAGACTGAAGGAGTCAAGAAATATGACCATAATATCCGTAGAAATGTTTTATTTTAATTCAAATATGTTCTATTTGTTGTCACCTGGAAAAACTTGCATAAAGATCAGAAAAGCATCTGGAGATCAATATTACTAAAAGTTGCCGCTGAGGCTTGACTCATGTTATGGTCTTCCCATAAAACCACTCTTCAACATAATTTTTACTGCTTTAAAATAAAAATGTAGATAAGTAAAAATATTACTTACTATGAAATTTAGTATTAACTGTTTGTGTGAGTGCTTGACATCCATTTTCTACTTGGTAAAGATGCTTAGCAATGTAATTCAATACCTGTTCTATTCTGTTGTGTCTTGCCAGGTCATGTCAATGGCAAATTGAACCTCAATAAGAAAAAAATTCAAAAAAACTCCTTGAAGAAAAGAGAGAAGCCAGAAAAAATTACAGAGAATGGAACAGTTAAATAAGGACCAAACACTTTAATGTCTTAGTGGGAGAAAATCATCTGAATCTATCCACAGAGTTTAGTACGACTTACAGATACTTTCATGAGTCACTGGATCTGAGCTAATATACTCTGCTGAAAGATGAGGCATATGGCTTAGACTGCTCTGTGCTGATGCCTCTATTCTGGATCAGAGTGAACTTTTACCTGGCCAGGCTGACAACAGGCAGATTGAGGCTGGTTCTGTTTTTATCCATCCATGCAAACATTCCTGCTGACACCTTTCAAGAACTGGACTTCATGCCTGTCATATGATGAGAAAAAGTGTCACAGTGCAAGTCCACCTTTATCTGGCAATGTATTTGATGTAGTACCATTGTATTTTAAATGGTCCATGAATATAACAAAAAAAGTATATTTTCTTCAAAGTAAAATAAAATTAGCAAGGTACAAGCTATACCAGATAAAAAACCAAAACAAAATCAAAACAAAACCAAATTCTTACCAAATCACCATAAGAAACAATGGAAAAATATTCACTAAGTTAGCATTACTCTCACACATCTGGGAAACTGTCTTTGGCTTTCCACTGTCGCAGGCACTTTTAGCAAGTAGGATAAGCAAAGACTCAGCATCAGGATGATAGGACAGGTTTCTATTGCATTCTATTTTTCAGGCATTCAAATCTGAATTGGATGTCTTTAACCTGTGTTCTTTATGATAAAAAACCTTTCACTTCCTGGCAAAAAACATCACATCATAAGTAAGTCTCTTAGCGGGTGTTTGCAAGTTTTCATCAGGAGACGTCTTCAGGAGGAGAGCCATTTACAATATTCTTTGCTAAATTCTTCAGGACATTGCTGCTGTGTGGCTGAACCTCCACTACTACATGGGCACGAGCTTTTCTGTGATCTTGCTTAGATAAGATAGCTTTTCGTGACCAGGTGGCTCCTTTTCCTGGTCCTGCCATTTAAGGTTTTGAGAATCATAGCAATTTCTTAATTTCTGCTGCTGCTTCTGTCAATGGCTTTTATCTATTCCAAGGCAAAGAAAGACATGAGAGTGTTGTGCAACAATATGAAACTATTTCAGTCATTCAAAGCACCTCAACTGAATTTTTGGTTTCCCATTTATTCAGAATGCAATGTGAAAGCCAGAGGTGTTGAAAAGTACAAACCGAGCACCAGTAATTTTCACCTGAACTCATTCAAACTGAAGCCAGCAGGTTTCAAAGAGCTCTAATAATTACTGAGAGACTTAGCAAAGGCTTGTCTGATCCTATATTTGTGACTTAGTACAGCATTCTAACCTGCTTTCACACTCTCCATAGCTAAATTAAGAGCTCTTAGACGATGATGGATGGCAAGTCTGCCACACTCTGACTTTAAAGAAGTTGAAATAAAGTACCAGCTGGAGAGAAATAATGGAAATGTGGATGGACTGTTCAGTGCACATGTAAATGTAAACAACACATATGAGGGACAGTGGAACTGAAAAGAAAGGTTTTAAGATGTGTTTCCACATCTTCCAAAAAGGTCTTGAAATTCTGGATTATAGACCAATAAATATGATTATAAGAAAAAAAGTATTTCTAACATATAACGAGAATTAGTATATATCTATAACAGAAACCATAAGAGGTATAGTGGATAATGCTCCCTGATACAAATATTTAAAGGCTCACATGGTAAAACTGTGAAGTGAGTCCTTTGAAGCGAATAATTTATTTTTTCATACACAATGGCACAATCTGGTAAGAGCAAGAAAATTCAAGCCTCAGGAGGCACTTGTGCCTTTCCCCTTTTCTGTCTTCTGTAAAGGAGATTATACTTCACACAGTCCTACAGAAAACCGCTGAGTTAGATGTTAGATTTTAGCCAAGTGTTAGCATACATTTTCCCAGAAAGACTGACTAGCGGGTGATATGTTGGACTGCTGTGTCTGCTGTCTAGCCTGAATACATCTTATAATCATCATCTTTCATTTTTGGCTGCACTTTTGTCATGACTTCTTGTGCCATTGCAGGTACTGCACTCCTGTTTCATGGTCATCCTGTTGCCAGAAACCTTCACTCTAGAACTTTCAAGTTGAAATCAGTGTTTGTTCTGGATTAGAATCAGTAAAGGTACTTCAAATTTTCAGGTGCTCTTTGAGTATTCAAATGTTGCTACTAATTGTAATAATTGGCATGTTAAAAAACAAAGGCTCCTACCCTGCCCTCACATGTCTGGAGGAGTGTGACTTGAGATGCCATAACTAAGCCTCAACTACTCTGCAAGTCTGTATATATCTTCAAAAATAATCTTGGACACAGTATTTGGTCACAGCTGAAAGGAAGTAAAGAGAGCTAGGGAAATGTAACAAATTTCTGAGTTAAGTTCCCTATAAATAAGATACTGAAATAAAAATTTGCTCTTTAATTAATTTTACTGGATCCAGATATGCACCATGTAGACTGAATTTATAGAGAAAATGACAGACAAACTGAAACACAGAGACAGATAATGGAAAAGACACATAATATGGTAGAGAGTATATTTAAAACTAGAAATTCTTTCAGTTATGGAAATATATATAGGTGGTTCTACAATGTCTTTAAAATTTAAGTTCTGAGACACAAACTATTTGGAGTACTTTTTTTTTTTTATGGCAGCAAACAAACAAATGTTTATGTTACTTTAAAAAAATGAATCGTCACAGACATCTAACCTTGAACAAGAGCTGGTGGATTAGATCTGAATCCAGCAGGATAACACCACCTTGCTCATACAAACCCACTTAATTTTTTTTTTATTCATAGGCTATATCAGTTTTTAAAATATTACTCTTAAGGCCACATTACCACTGGAGAAAAAAAATCTGGCATGTTTTAGAGTTCAGGAAACATTACTGGAGAAGTATTTTGTGTGTCTTTGTTGAACTAAACCAGTATATTTTCAAAAAAAGTCAAAATAGGAACTGAATTTCTTTAAGAAATACAATGATCTGTCATAGAGACTCAGTAAAATGTGATAAGGGAAGATTTATTTTGCATTCTGTATTTAAATAATGTACTTTTTTGAACATATAAATCTAATGCCAGTTTTCTGCCTTCTGTGCAAGAGACTGTGATCAATTTCTCTCTGCTTGGGTTCTGGACAGACAGTATGCATCTGTTGCAAATTTATTTGAATACCTGGATGCATGTATATCCTGATTAAACACTAATAGATACAGTGTAGCTGTACTACACAGGCACACTAATATGTTTGCTAGGCTGATCAATAATAAGATTGATCAGTCCTTCTCTCAGCCAAGTTAATCATGGTATTGATCAGCTTAGCAAACACATCCTTGCTTTCCTTGTGCAGTATTACTGTACGAGGCCTCCTCACCACCCTCATCAACCGGACATCAGGAGATTTCAGAAAATGAAATATAACCACGTTTTCTACAGTAAGTGCTCCTATTCCTTCAAGCTCATCTTCTACAGATAGCTATAACATTTCATGATTAAGGTGTTTAGATTCCTTAGCCCTGTCTTGCAAGTTTGAGCACTGTTAACCTGGGAAATTTCTGAATCCTTTTTTTTTTCTAAGACAAAAGACACTTAGCCCAGGCTCTGGCTATTAGGCCCTCTTTCTAGCATTAAGTATTTGAGATTCCCTCATTCTGTATGAATCCTCTAAAAGCATCTCTTATATTAGAGGCTCCAGGCTTTCTTAAGTGAAATTACTGCAGAGAAAACTTCAATAAAACCAGAAGATTTGGATCTTGGGGTATATTATTGTATTATATTATTTGAATTTTTAACTTTGGAACAATATAACAAGACAGTCAATAGTTTCAAATAAACATCAAAGGAAATTTCACAGTTATTTTTATATATGTAGTGGCAAAAAAGGCACTCAACTATGAAAACAGGTCTATTTTATTTAATATCTATACCTATATATCTATGACTGTCCCAATTATTTTGTAAAATAAATTCCCTGCCGCAACTACAAAAGAGTGTTGAATTGGTTGCTGTTTTCTGGCATCATATATACATATATACAAATGGCTGCAAGTACTCATGAGTACCATTTGTTTATGATGTGCTATCAAGGGCAGATGTAATTGGAAACAA
Organism: Cinnycerthia olivascens; assembly: GCA_035048155.1. NCBI lineage: Eukaryota > Metazoa > Chordata > Aves > Passeriformes > Certhiidae > Cinnycerthia > Cinnycerthia olivascens. The sequence goes on along the minus strand of JAWWMU010000106.1, from coordinate 88,870,973 downwards.
GAGCATCTCAAAGCAGATATTCAGCAAATGGAAACTGAAGTTACTCAACCGAAATTTTTGTCGTATATTTCTTCTTAGCTAATACCAAAACACCATTCTTATGTCTTTGGGACATAAGAAATCATAATAGGAAATTGCTGTTCTAAGATATAAGTAAACTGGTGAGAAGTTATCATTACTGGGGAAAGATGCTGTGGTACAGACTATATTGCTAGTTTGAGTGTAGCTAGAAATTAAACCTTATAAACTGTGCATTGCATGAAATTAGGTGATAGGAATATCATGCCAGGGTTTTCAAACCTTATGCAGGCTTAATATGAGTTGAAAATGTTCGAAAACACCCAAAAATGTGATCTCCCCATACTTCATATTGTATATATCGTACTTGCTTCAGTCTCTGTTGTGTGGTCTCTGCAAAGCCCCTGAAGACCTATAAAGTCTTGTAAGCTCTTGATTTCTGGTTAGTCTAACAGTAATTTTTGTAAGAGTCCATAATTAGAGATTTCAACCTAAGAGAGGTAATTTCTTAAAGAGTTAGTGGACCTGTCTAGCTGTTAAATCTTCAGTATCATGTCAATTTACATTTTGCATCACTCATTTTCATAACCATATAATTGGAAATAGAAAACAAATTTTTCAAAAACATTGTCACATTTTTAAAATTTGAAAACATTAGTGCAAGACTGAATTTGAGAGTCTGAAAGAGCTACATCTCCCATTAATGTCAGCTCAAATCCTATTTGCTTGATACTGTAGACAATTTGGTTTATGTGCTTTTGGTTGACAAAAAGAAAGACCCCAAAGCCACTAGCAATTAAAAAATTTAAAAAATAAAAAAAATGTCAAAGCCTGACTTCTGATTTAGCAGGTGCCACCAGGCTATTATGAGTAAATTTTACTTATGTGAGGGTAATCACTAATCTTTATGATCAGGGAGTTTTTTAGGGGTAGGTGGATTATCTGATTTTTTCATCAGCTAAAGAAAGGTGCAAGATTAAAACCCCTAGAAGTACAATCTTGTATCCTGTCTTTCGAAAACACAAAATTCTCTCAGTGTCCTGTTTATGCATCTAAAACTTAACTCCCAAGATGAAAGAGGAGCTTCATCCATATTTAAACAACAAAGATGCTGATAAATGAACAGTAGCTAAAATGGGTAGTTTCACAGAAAAAAAGGGCTTTTTACACAGCATTAAAAAAAATAAATTGCTAGTCTCAAGTCTTTCTTTTTAATATTTTCCTAATATTTTAAACTGGAAGCTGCTCAGGTTAGTGTATATGGGTTGGGCACAGAACAAGAAATGTCTGCTTTACTCTGACTGACATGTAGGAGTGACTTTTATATACAGCTTCTGCAAATGTGGTGTATTCTTCTTCTTTCTTCCTTTCACTGTGCAGCTGGCTGTGTGGCACCTCTATCAAAAACATGGAAGGCCCAGGACTACAAAGAAGGTCATTTGTAATGAGGAGAGAAGGTGGAGTCTAAGCTGTGGGTCTCATACTGGCATTGCCAATAACTACAGCTTAGAGAAAGAAGGTCACAGTGCTGCAGGGCCCTGACTGTAAATGGTGCTTCTATCACTTTAAAGACTACATAATTTCATTCCACTTAAGTCAGCAGACTGGGAATATGTGTAATGATCTTCTCTTCACCCTCCAGGGTCTGAGTAAGAATGGTTCCAAGACCAAGTTTTCTGGCTTCCATAAAGATTTCAAACGAAGAGTTTAAATCTGTGTGCAAGAATATTGAAGGTGTTATTAACGCTTGTTTGAGCTTTAGGAATGCCCTTTGACATCCTCCATTACTATTCCAAGCAAGTGGTATAGGTATTTCAACTTAAATAACTGAAACCAATTCTTGCTTTTTACAGGAAGTCTGAAGAAATAATTTTAACACTATCTTGACCAAATTAAGGAGAGTTAAGTGGTCCATTTAAAGAATGTCTCACCACAATATTATTGACTTTTTTTTTTTTTGAGTGACAGAAATGTCTTTTCCCTTTTTTCATTTTTTTCAAACCTGATGATTTTTCTTTTCCCATTTCTATTTAAGAAAAAAAAATCCTCACCTTACTTTTTAGCATTCTGGGTCTTATCCTCCACAACATCTTTGAAAATTTAAGGATTATGACTTTTTATTTCTATTTTTTAAAATATCAATACTTTATGCTGAATCTAAGATATCCCTGGAGGACAAGGAAAAGATTACAGAGAGAAAGAGAACTCTGAACATTTCCTGGGCAGAGGCTGAATTTTGATCTACCTTATTCTACCTTTAGAAACATGTCCATTTAAAAGACCTCTCTTCCATCTTTGAAAGTTGACAATGCATAAGAATCTAATTTTTTAATCAATATGTTTTATTTTCTGAGTAAAACCAGTAGAAACAGTGTTCCACTACGGAGTCTGAAAGCCTTCTGGACCATTTAACAAGATACAACTTATTTTGTGCAGGTTGCAGGTCTTTATTTTTCCCTAAAAGACAAATTTCAGCTCCAGGTCCAAAAACCAGGAGTACCTCTGTGCAGCGGCAAGTGACAGGTACATAAACTCAAGCAATTAGACTGAGAATAAAATCTGAAGCATTATAATGATGTTTATTCACTCTATATTGTGCACCGGTAATTCTCATTTCCAGAGACACAAACAGTAGGATGCAGCAACCAAGCAGGGCTAGATTAGAAAGGCCATTGCTTGGTGCTGTACCCTGGATTTATGCTGCTTTCTGATTTGAAAAAAAAGGTAAATATAGAGGCAATCAAGCCCTCTGTTTTTAGCAGGTATTAAAAAAATGTGCAAAACAACAACTTTCTAAGTCACACAATTTTTGCCCCTACAAAAAGTCTGGAGAAGTTCATTATGCTTGATGAAAGCTTCAGCTTCTCAAGCACAATATGATGAGGTGTACAAGTTGACTGTCCACCTTCTGAGTCAGGCTGTTGTATAAATAGGCACCAGAAGGTCCTGGTCAATGACAGACTGACCATGAGCCAGCAGTGCCCTGGCAGCCAGGAGGGCCAGGCATGTCCTGGGGGGCAGCAGGCACAGCAGGGCCAGCCTGGCAAGGGAGGGGATTGTCCTGCTCTGCTCTGAGCTGGGGCAGCCTCATCTCCAGTGCCAAGGGCATAAAACTGATGGAGAGTATCCAAAGGAGAGCAATAAAGATGGTGAAGGGCCTTGAGGGGAAGTTGAATTAGGGCCTGAGATCATTTAGTCTGTTCAGCCTGGAGAAGAGGGGATTGAGGGGAGACCTCATTGTGGTCTTCAATATCCTCATGAGGGGAAGCAGAGGGGCAGATACCAACCTTTAGTCTCATGACTAGTGACAGGACCCAAGGGAATGGCATGAAGCTGTGTCAGGAGAGGTTTAGGATGGATATCCAGAAAAGTTTCTTCACCCAGAGGGTGGTTGAGCACTGGAACAGGCTCCTCAGAGGAACGGTCACAGCACCAGCCTGGCAGAGTTCAAGAAGTGTTTGGAGAATATTCTTGGGTTTATGGCATGATTCTTGGGGTGTCCTGCGCAGGGCCAGGACTTGGACTTGATGATCCTGATGGGTCCCTTCCTACTAAGCATATTCTATAATTCTCAAAAAAATTGTCTCTCATCTCAGTGGCTCTTAATTGCTTCTGAAACATTAAGATGACAAAATGTGTGTCTCAACTAATGAAACAGGTAAGAATTCCAGCAAATAGCATGCCTATGTAGTGGGCTTACACATAATCTCTGGATTCTGTGCAGCATGCAGCAGGGCATTTAGTAGCAGAGGCTGATTAAAAAAGGTTATACCTTGCTTAAATTCCATGGTCCTCCCTTCAAAATTGGGAAGTCATGTGAAAGAAGTAGGAAAAAAAAAAAATTATCCCCATTAAAATTTTTTCTCCCTGAACTAAAGAGTGCCTTGGGTTTTGGTTTGAGGCTTCTAGTGGAACAAAGTAGAGAAATGTCAAAATCTCTGCTATTTTCAGGGAATTCAAGTTACCTTGAAGTAAGTAGCCATGCAATTGCTATCTTTTTTCTTGTTCATTTAGGTGAGCTATTTCCTCATATATTTTCCTTTCACCCTCAACTCCTGAAAAAAGCAGTAGCATAAAAAAGAGTATTGCTTTCATTCAGTTTAGTTGTCTTATATAGTTAATTCATGGCTCTCTTATTCATTAGTACCATAGTAATCTCAAATACATATTAATAAGAACTTAATATCAGAAACCACCATATTTTATCTATTTGTGAATATCAGTTTCAAATAGTTTAGTTTAAGTAAAAATAGAGTAACAGAAAGAATAATATCCATTGCATCGTGGATTTTTTTTATTTTAAGAGAATACCATAAGTAGAAAGCAGTTGAATCAATGAACAAATATTTGAATTAAATCCAAAATATATAAAAAAACCCAATGTGTGATTTATTGTCACAGCCCTCAAAAATATTCCAGACAATATAAGGAAGTAATTTAGCAAATGATTGCCAAGAGTTGTTCATATACCAGTAAGCAATAAATTTAAGGAAATTACATGGTTATGGAGTTCCTGGATTTGTATATTGTGCCAAATAGTCAACCATTTTTCAAAAATATGACTGGGAAAAATCGTGACAAAAATCTAAGTGTCACTTCCATAATAGTAATGAAAGTTCAAGAATCTTGCTAAAACATGGAAACAATTGTTTAATGAAAACAATGTTATTTACGTCTATGTACAAAAAATAATTAATTGAACAGAACATATGAATAAAGTTTCTTAAATTAACATGGAAAAATATTTGTATTTCATAAAAGTTGAAAATATACAACCTTGATTTCAGGAAATAATTATGGACATTTAGTAAAAGATGAGCAGAGTTTGTAATCTTTATATTTGTTCTAAAGAGGAAAATGTCATATTTTTCACAAATCTTTGTTATCTGTTTGAAAATATATTTATAATTTTTAGTGTTTAATTTGTTACTATATTGAGGAAATCTATTAAAACCTTTAAATATCTTTATGCTTTCTTTTGCTTGACATGAGCAATAGTTTCTTATTAAACCAAGTGTTTCAGCTCCATATAAGTAAGGCTCTACAGACAGGAGTAGCTGTAAATAATGCTCGATGAACTCAGAATACTTAGAAAGTTTTTTAAAATTGGTTCTAATCAATTATACTACCAGAAAATTAGAGAACTATTTTGTGTGAATAGTACAAATTAGTTTATGCTTTTTCATTTCTTCTAACTTATGGAGGTATTTATGTTGATGAAAGAGTCATTATTCACTTTAGATCATGAGACCTGACTTCATAGCTTTGCCTGGGTTGTCTTCTGAGCAGCTGCAGAAGTGAATCCAGAGCATGACATTTCAGAAGCTTTGGGAGAAGTATTGAAAACTATGCCATGAACTTTTTTGTCACATGCGATACTTTATGCTCTAAATGACAAGAAACAAACTTTTCAAGAAGCTGTCATATAGAGGGTACATTGTACACACAAAGTGGTGAGGCCTGAAACTCAGTTTGATAAGGAACTTTGGACAACACATTGTAAATACATTTATCACAAACTACCACAAATGATAAGGTAAATAATTTGCTAGTCCTTTGCTGATTGGTAACAATGCTAAGCTATGTTTTCACACAGATAAGAAAGATGCTCTCCCAATTAAATATTTTTTTTTTTTACTTTTAGAGGGAAGTGTACTATTTCCATTCTTTCCAAGTTATTTACATTTCATGAATTAGTCTTAATATATTGTCTAATACTAGGAGTATCCAGAGAAAAATTTCAAACCTCTTAAAAGAGAGCAACCAGTATGTAGTTTGCACTCTTTTAGTTTGTTCTTCTGGAGATCTTAGTTTAACAAGTTGTTCATATACCACTTACAGCAAATTTCTTCTCTTAGGAAAAGCTGCATCTTGAAGCACTCCAGGTTCATCCCCCAGCCTTTCCTTCCAGTCTCTTTCAGTCTAGACAACTTCTGGAAATATTAGTGGCTAACTGGAGTAATCTGTAGAGATTTCTTCAGTTTACTCTGTCACAATTCTCTATGCAAAAATTCACAGGAACAGTCAAGCAGGAGGTGTGAGTAACCCTTGTAGTCCTCTGCAGAATTTTCCATAGCTAATCCTCTTCACTTATTCTGTTTTTCAATAAAGTAACAACAAAAGGGACAATTGAGAGCTTCAGGAAGTTCTGCCTCCTCTCAGATTCACACATGTAGCTCCCAGTCAGCCAGTCTTCTTCACCTTCCCCTTGTTTCTTCCATGAAAAACATTTCCACATTGCTGAGGGACTTTTTTTTTTCAGAGCGTGATGTAGTCTGAGCCCTACAGCAGGAAGAACGTTTCATCTCACTGAAGAACATTTAACTTTCTCCAAGTTAAAGTCCTGGTAAGATAAAAGACCACATGAATATTTGACTCTAGTTCTTGTCTGTGAGGAAGACCTCTTTGTTCACCCTCTTATTTCCTGTTAGATGAATACAGCTGCAAATAAGAATTCAAAAATTTGAAATTGGTATATTTACACTGACGTATGGGTACCGTTATTCTACAGGGACTTTGCTTAAGTTTCACGTAGACATATTAAAACTATTATGCTGAATTTATTTTTATCTAGTTATTCTTCTACAGGTGCATTTTTAAGTCTATAAATACTTTCTAGCAAGAAAATACAAGACTTCCATGGCCTTTCATGTTCCAGTAGAAAGTGGTGAATATGACCAGGAGGATCCAGAGGAGATACTTGCAGTTTGTAGAAATAGGCTAAATTCCTTCCACACGGGTCATAAGAAAACAATCATAGACTTATAACATCAAGTTTAAAGCCCAATAGAGACCGCTAAATCATCTAATATGACTTCTCATATATCACATCCCTTTAAACTTTTTTTCAGTTACACCTATAATGAATCCAAACAATCATGCTTAACAGTAACATATCTGAGAGAAAGACCTGAAGATATATGTTGGGTGGATCATTCCCTACTTGTGTTAGTGCGAGCCAGGAGGACAGTTGGACTTTGAAGTGCAGGCAGCCAGCTGTGACGGAGAGGGAATCCAGGAACACCACCAATGGCTGCCTCTGGTTGGGACTTTGTTTTATTGCTCTCACCAAACCCATTCCAGTTCTACCATATAACTTGACAGTTAGTTAACCTCAATGTTAAACCTTTCTGCCAGAGTTCTCATTTAAATTATTTCTGAATTCAACTCACATCCAGTCTTTTTTTTTTTTTTTTAATTTATTCATTTTCAGTGTAAAGGTCTCCCAGAACTGTGAAGTTTTCCTGGTATTCCAAGATTAATTACAAATTATTACAATTGGACTATGAGTGTAATAGGATAGCTTTAAAAAATACCCGAGATATACCTCTGTGCTCATGTCATTTAGGTTGGATTATTTAAAATGTTTATTCCTGCTAGACAAATTTCTTCTTTTGCTAATGGATTAGGAGGTACAGAATATAATAATGCTCATTGAATATTTGTTTGTTTTCTGCATCACTACTGACTCCAAGGAAATGTTGACAATTCATGAACTAGGGCTTCTGCTAGGAGTAGTGTAGTTATTGTACCATAATTACTCAGTTATGGCAGCTAGGTACAAACTGCAGATTTGAGGTAGCCCTGCAAAGTTATCCAAAAGCACAGATAAATTACTTGAATCAATAGTCAGAAGTATCCTGCTATCCAAATGCCTCTCACAAAGGGGAGATTTCCTCAAACCTTGGTGTTTGGTTTGTCTGTCAGTGCTCCAGGAAAGCTGAGACCCTTGTGACCGATCATCTGTCCGTGTCCCATTGTGGGAATCCTTCACTGGGCAGTCCCCAGGATCCAAGGGTGGCTCTGCTGACTTGTTTGGGGACACACACCAACAACATAATGGAGACCCCTCAGTGGGTCTTCCCACTTTATTTGGATATGTTGCCCACTGATGGCAACAGATAATGCCTGTGAAGGATTTACACTAACAGTTTACAGACTAACACACTTTGTTAATATAAAAATGTGACAGGTTAAGGTTTGAGGATTGCCGGTAATGGTATCTGACTGCAAAAATGTATTCAAAGCAATGCACAGACAAGCCCCAATGCCCAATAAAAGTATTTAGGGTTCATAGGGTGGTTCTTACCAAATAGGCAAGGATCTATTTATCTAATAGGTTTTCTTATTTTTCTAATAATAGAAAAAAATAATATTTTCTGTGGAGGAGAAAAGAGGTTCAGACCATTGACTGATTCCAGTAGTTACAATGGAGTCTTCCCTAACTTTTCCCCATTATCAACTTCCTTTTATACTATTCTTTAGGTGGAGCTTGAGGGTCTCTAGTCATACCTATCTTTGTTACTGATGGATGTAAAATCCTCATGCTTCACTCTTACAGATACACTCAGTAAAATATAGAGCACATGCTCAGTGAAGGGTGGTTGTACCTTGGAGTTGGGTAACTTTGGGATGGAAGTGTGTTAATATTACAATGAGATTTGCAATTCCATCCAGGGAGCAGTGCCTGCATTTTACTCTATAATTCCTGTTCCACTGTAACTTTACTGGGTTATGAATACAAAATCTCAGTTTCCTCTAATTTTACTCCTAGCTATCTCTCCACATCAAGTTTAGAATAATACAAGATAACATAACTGTACCAAGAAGGCCATAATGACAGCTCAACTCCTTGGAGAAATAATACCTACATGCAGCTTTTTCTCATCTCATCACTGTGAGGGGTCATTTTTTCCTGCTTACTGGAGTGACAAGGTCGCAACCAACCAATAAATAGGATTGGTTCAGAACCCAGTCCATAATTTAATAATGGAAATAATGCACTTTTTTGATAATTACATTTACCAGTCAATATTCATACAACATTTTTTCCTTTTTGTTATCAAAAATAATGTGTTAAGACAATTTTATGTAGTGGTTTCTCATTGTGTGAATTTGGTGAACCAGGTAATTCACAAATCTGTGCCAGATTTTAGGTTTTAGGATTGTCTCAGTGTTTAAAGTTACTAATATTAAGCATCTTGCTGAATGCATCTGTCCACATCCTTCATCAGAGCTATTGACCACATAGGATGATGACAAAAAGCCAACAGAGTGAAAGCTATTAGCTCAGAAAGAGGAACCAAGTATGTGTTTATCCTTAAAAAGAGGAATAGCAATAGCTAATGTGTTATGAGAACTGGTAAAAGCAGTTGGTGATCAGAGCCGAACTCATGAGAAATGCTGGTGTCAGGATAGTCAGAGAAATAAGGGGACAAAGGTAATCTTTTTACCCTCAACAAAGTAAAGACAGCATAACAAAGTGTTATTACAGTCATAACATCTTCCAGATTCTGCCTAAGAACAAAGTCCTTGTCCAGATGATGAAGGATCACATGAAGTTAAAGGGCGGATTCAGAGAGAAGAAAGGCGCGTATGACCTAATCACAACCATGTGTAACATCACTGATAAAAGGAGGACAGTGCAATCCTACATTAGCCGTGTGTTCAGCTTCTCAATAATTTTGACACCGTCTGAAGTGACCAGCTCTAGATTTCCAGATGTAGGAGCTCTAACCCATCTCATTGAACTCTTCACAAGTTTCTGTCAGCAGCCAGAGAGAAGAGTGTGAGCAGCCACTCTCTGCAGCAACTGGTTTTCTCTTAGCCAAAGGGTGAGACAAGAATTCAGCATGTAGGCAATAGCTCCAGGAAAAGGGTGAGAAATATTTGGAAGAACAGAAATGCTCAAGCCTGGTAGTGTTTGACCTCTAAAATAACTTCAGATGCACTAGTGGAATGACAGACTTTGCTTCTACTACTTCTCCAATATAATGAAGTTGAAGAAAGTAAAAAAATATGCAAGTGGGGAATGTAGCTTACCATGAAGTCACGGAAGTGAGGTGAAATTAAATGGGAGTGTTTGTTGGCTCATCAAAATAGGAGGCAGGCAAAAATCCCTGCTAACGGTCTAGTTGTTTGCAGAGTGAATGACTGTAATTATTAAAGGTCAGAAACATTTTTTCAATTAAAATATTTCATTTTGGTGTGGACTCCATCATAAAAAATGTGAAAGATTTTGGCATCTTCGATTGCTTATACCTTTGACTTCTGAAAATGTAAGGGTTTGAGCTTTGTTTCCCAATCTGGCAATGTATATTAATAATGGGAAGTTAACTGCTGCTGTCAGGACAGCTGCAGCCTTTGGAATACGAAATTGCTGTTGAGACTTCAAATGTAGTTTACAAAATTTCTGTCATAGTGTCATAGAGAATAAATTGCTTTGTATTATTTTCTTCTCTCATTCATTTTTTAATTTAATAAAACATTTCATTCTCTGGTTAAGGACCAAGAATAAAGAGGGATAATTAGTGCATTTAGCATGAGACCATTCCACAAAGACTTCTGGCATGATCTCTTTCTTTCCGGTTCTCTGTCCTTCTTGGTGAGAATTCAGTTTGATGTGAGATGTCTTCAGTGGGCCCTTCTCACAGAACCATATGCTCCAGAGTGCTGCTGCCCATTCTCTGAGGCAGGGTTGGTGGATGTTTCTGTGGATATCAGCAGGTGTTTCTCCGCTGCTTTACACAGCACAGCCTGTTCTTGGAAGGGCTGGGTCTTGCAGGCATTGGAAAGCAGTAAAAGCCTTCCTTCCTTTAGGCAAACCATGACCTTTTTCACACAACTTGGTAAGGGCTATAGAGGAAAGAACATTACCCATGTGCAGCCTGAAATGCAGGATAGAGTTGAGAGTTCAAATTGACTCTCTTCTGGTCCTCTTGTCTTTCACATACAAGTTTGAGGAGGTGATGCTACCACTTTATGACTGTGGAACTTTGCCAATGGTTCAGAGATTTTCTGGGAATGCAGAATATATTAAATAATTCACTTAGCTCTCCTACCTGAGGTGGGAAATTCTGCTGCTTACCCGTTTGTATTCTTGAAATATGGGAGCTGAAAAGCTAGGGGAGTGGGGTATAATTGAAAGTGCCTGAGGCCTCAGTTGAAAAAATTACAGTATCAATCACAGAATGCAGTAAGGGGTTTTTTTTTTTATTATTTTGCTTTGATTGTTGTTGTTAACCGTACTGCATTTTGTATTGGCTTTGATGATTTACAATTCTGAGAATTCAGTGTAAAAATGAGATTATCTATTATGAAATGTATCTAAAATCAGGGAATTAATTAATTAAGTATTTCAATGCATTCTAAATCAAAATGATTTGTGGATATGAAGTAAATATGAATAAAATATGAAGTTTAAAAACTTCATTAAACAGCTTTTTCTTTATTCCTGATCACAAACCAAGAATAATTTTCCTCTTGTTACCTTTGAGGACTCTTGGCATAACTGGAATGTCACTGGCGAAATTTGAAAATTCACAGGAGTTATATTAAAACATTACATTATTTAATTGATTAAACAATAAAAAGACACAGCATTGTGGAGGGTATTTTCCGTTCAAGGGAATATAATTTCCCAAGAATAATACATGATATATTTTCTTTCTCCAGTGGCACAATTAACTACCATGAATTCTATGAGGCAGACAAGAAATACCTTAAATTATATTCACCCTTCTCAGACACTTATACTAGTGAATCCTATTGATTCAGAATTATTGTAGGCTCATAGAATGATAGAATGGTTTGGGTTGAAAGTGAGCTGTAAAGATCAGCTAGTCCAGCCCTCCTGTAGTGAGAAGGGACATCTTCCATGTGATCATGCTGGTCAGAGCCCTGTCCAGCTTGACCTTGAATGTTTCCAGGTGTGGAATATCTACCATCACTTTGGGCAAACTGTTCCAGTGTTTCTTTAATTTGATGTTAAATTTTTTTTTCCCCTAAATCTAGTCTAATTATATCCTCTTTTAGTTTAAAAATATCATCCCTTGTCCTACAGCAAGATGCCTGGCTAAAAGGTTTGTCCTCATTTTTCTTATAAGCCCTCTTTAAATATTCAAAGGACACAATCTGGTCTCTCCAGAGCCTTCTTTCCTCCAGGCTGAGCAACCCCAATTCTCTCAGCCTGTGTTCATAGAAGAGTTGTTTCAGTCCTCTGATCCTCTTTGTGGTGCTCCTCTGAACCTGCTCCAATAGGTCCAGGTCCTTCTTATGTTGGTATCCCCAGAACTGAATGCCCAGTACTCCAGGTGGATCTCACCAAGGCAGAGCACCAGGACTGAATCACCTCTCTTGATGTGCTGACCACACTCCTTTGGTGCAGCCCAGGATGCAGCTGTTTCTCTGGGCTGACTGTGCACGTTGCCAGCTCCTATGCAGCCCCTCACCCACCAGCACCCCTAAGTGCTTCTTGGCAGGGCTGCTCTTGGCCTTAATGGTACTGGGTGCTAACCCAACTCAGGTGTAGACCTTGCACTTAGTCTTGTTGAACCTCCTGAGGTTTCCATGACTCCCTCACATTTTAAGGTTATTCTTATACTATATTCTCTTATTCTTTACTCTAAATTATCCATGAACCTTTATTTAGAAAACAGTTGCCTCAGAAGAAGATTCTTACCTGAGATAAAACTTGTACATTGCCATTCCCAGTGGGTGAAATCAGATTTGTATTTTCGTAGACAACTACGAATTACATGAAGTTTTCCTTTCTTTTGTGCATTTTGAACTCTTTGGATTTTGAATGTCACTAGGTGGGTGAACAAAATAAGTTTTCTCAAATATTTGCCTAATTTGTAAAAACTCTGAGTAGAACTGTTAAACTAATGGCCTGATAGTCAGCATCTTGTTTTCCTGTGCTATTTAGATGAGATGAGGAATTTATACAGCCATACTTATAATATATATATATTCATTAGCTTTTTTTCTCCGAACCATTAGAGCCTCCAGACAACATCCATTTTTATTCTTTAAGTCTAAAACAAAAATGTTATTTTAAGTCACATAGAACACCTCTCCAATCCTCCAAACCCTTAAAAACGCCAAACTTCATTAAACTTTAGTTTCATTTAACTTCAGTTTCATTTGTAGATCTACAGTTTCATAGTGCAGAATATGAAGTAAAATAAGTAAAATAATGAACAAAATTGTCCTTAAGCTCAACAGAAGAGCTTCTGTACATTTTGTTACTTGGTCCAATTCTGTATATTGTTAAAAAATAAGAGCATTTTCTCTTTTTAAGAGAATAAGGATGAAATCCACCTGCCCTAACTTAGGCAACTAAAAATTAGTCTGAATTAGTCACTTGAATCTCTTTTCATAGGCAAAAGAGAGAAATAAGTAATTTTAAAGTGACGTTTCTAAAAGAAAATTCAGATGATGTGACCTCTGATGCAAATCTAACAAAAATGGAAGAAAAAAATTTTAAGTTAAGTTTAAAAATTGAGATAGTCTTTCTATTTTATGTATTATTTTACTCTTAGCATGCATTTTGTGTTTATAGCTCAGCTGTCAGTATTTTCCCACTGGACAGCTTACTTCAGAATGAAGACTGAGCTTATCTCCTTAGATATAAATTTCAGAAAGTTTTATTTCAAGATATTACTTCAAATAAGAATTATGTTTCCAATTGTATCTCTGCCTTCAGACTCTTTGTCTAGTTAAATTGGGCTCTAAAAATCATAAAACCCACTTCACTGAAAGTAGAAACAGATTGGGTTGCTTAGATGTGTCTGGGGTTGGTTGGATGAATGATACATCCTATGCCACACATTTGATTCAAACCTGCTACCCTTTGACTAGCAAATGAAAATGAGACAAACGCATGAGTGCTTCTGAGCATGAAACTCTCTTAGGTCAGACTTAGGAGTAGCACGAGGAGGAAATCAAACCAAAAAATTACAAGTGAATACTTCCCACTAATAATATGGCTGTCAGATTTCAACACCTAATTAGTAGCGTGAAATCCAATAATTTTTTTCAACAATACTTTCTCTAGCCACTGCAAGGTAAAAACTATCACTTTATAGGGTGTGTTATTGTCAAAAAGCTTAAGCTGTTCATGTACTTCAAAAGATATTTTTTGTCTACTTGCCTCAAAATACTGACAGCAACAGCCTTCCAGGACTAACAAAGCATAGGATTAGGCTCAGCTGTTTCAGAAAATCATAAAGATTGTTGTGAAAAAGGAACTCATTCCAGGTTTACATGAGTTTTTGGAGCAGCCACCTCTTGCATAATGCTGTGAAAAACCTCCTTGAGACACACAGCAAAACTGAATGACCAGAAGTGAGGGGGAACATGACCATTCTTATCACACTTGTTGCCTTCAAGAAATCTTGAATGTCAGCAACACAAGAGCATTGTTCTACTCTTGTTTTATACTTGCTTTGATTAAGGAATTCCATCCTTTCAGCTTTTGAACAAATCTTACTGTATTTTTCACATGACCAGTCATAAGTTTAACACTAAACATAAGTCTTTACATTTAGCCAGTTGGGTGATCTCCTTTTCCACTAATAATGGGAGATTTAAAAAAAAAAATAAGAAAGGAATATTTGTGAGGATGGGTTGAAGTTTGTGTTCATATCAATGTTTAAAAATAATTCATAAAATTTATATCTTGAGATCTGATAATACTTCTTATTTTCTATACTCAGCCTGAAAATATATTTTTATACTCATGTAAAATTATTATCATTATTATTCAAATTCCATTGTTAAAAGTGGCAATCATTCTGATCATTGTTTTGGCGTCAACTAATCCATGTTTATTATAGTGAAAGATTCAAAAATAACAGCAACTATTCTTTAGTATTTCCAACTTGAATTAAATTAACTATAAATTCTCTAATTAACCTTTCAAGCTTGTGTTTATTTTGCTATTTTGAAGCTTAAAATTTATTTCAAATTTTCAATATGGTAAATGAGTACCAAGGGCTTTAAATGCAAACTACATTAGCCACACATATAGCTCATCAGATTAAAAATTAAACATTATACACTACTGAAACTGTCAACAAAGATGCAGTGCCTTTGAATTCTACAGTAATTCCTCTTGATGTCATCAGTGTTGCAAGAAGGTGAGTTTCTTACAAACAAAAACTAAATCATAACAAAACAGAATTACCTGTTTATAAACTCATATATATTTGTCTCTAGGCTGAATGACATTGCAAAGCATTACGTATAATGTTAATAAAAATGACAGTTTTATATGTAACAAAAGTACCAAACTTTAGCAATACCGAGTCTAATTAATGTGCAGAGAGTTTGGATGGCAACTTTTTTGTTCCTTTATCATTTTGTTTCCTCTCAACGGCAACTTAACTCTTTGAGCCTCAATATTTTCTTTACAATTCAGGAAATAGTCACAACCTAAATATGCAGTGCCAGTGGGAGCAAGAGTAGACAGCATGTTTCCCAAAGTAGAAATATTTTATACAGTTTCAGTGTCTCCATGTAAAAATATTTTTTAAAGTGTTTACTGTTACACTTATCAATTATGCTTAATTCTTTTCCATATCTTTCTTTGAAACAAAGTTTGCAATTGTATCTCAGCAGCTTGCCAAATTTCTGGACTATCAGTCAAATGTTTTTCATCTTAACTGCATGGACATCAGCCCCATTGATCTTTGAAGGGCTAAACATCATGCAAAAGAAAAGCATAAATATCCTTTGTTCTTTCTCTTATCTGTTGTTTCCACAGAGAATTGCTCTGGCTACCAAACCACTTTCCCTAATTCAAAAGGATGAGAAAATGGGACATGATTAGGAAATGCAGGAATTAGTGGAAGAAAGGAGGGAAAGGTTAAAAAAAGATTGTAGAAAAAAAAAACAGAGTAAGGGAGAGAAAAAGAAAATAATAAAATGAACCTAAGATACAGTAAATCAAGGAAAAGATCAGGGAAAAGATGCAACTGGTATTGACCGAAGAATAAAAAGTAAAATCTTACACTATGAAATGCAAGCTCTTATTCAAGTCTTGGAGACTTGACAAACAGCCATACATGAAACACACCAAACATGAAAAATATTTGCAAAACTGAAAAGTAGATTTCATCCTCAGAAAAATTGTAATGAAAATGTAGAATTCAATAGAATTCATTAATATTATAGTAAAATTACTTTTATAATTTTGATGTCTTTTTTGTTGGCACAAAAGAATAAAATAAAACTATTTTATCCACAAAGGCATTGCTACTTGGCAGCACACTACTTCAATTCTATAGCAACCCTCTGGTTTATGTTACAAAGTACTTCTGAATTCTGAAGACATTGACATATCTGTAAGAAGTGGATTCTAAAACAGAGGGGTTTTGTTGAATTAAATATGAAAAGGAATAATGCAATCAGTACAGAACTCCTTATTTATTTTATATGGAGTTCAATACAAATCTCAACTAATACATGTTTCACTTATCAGCCTGATCAAGTTTTCAACTTCTGTTGTGTCGCAGAATATTCTAGTAACACCATATGACTGTGAATTGTTCTATCAAACCCAGAAGTACTGCACAAGGAATCAGGAAAACTGTGCTTTAGGGCTGCACACTTGGTTCCAGCTTATCATCTTTAGAGTTTTTTGGGGAACAGGAGTATCTAATAGGATAGCTACTCCTGCTGGTTTCACATAAGTCAAAATGCAGAATAGTACTTTTATCATCTTATGGTAAGGGAGTAAATGAAATGATTGAAAGCAAATATTCCATCATTCAAAATATTCAGTCCTGTGTTCCCTTATTTCCACTCCAGTAGCTGTTGCTTGATTCCCAGCCTTTCACTGGTCATACGGTACCTTTTGTTACTGCAAAAAAGTCTGATAAATTTCCATCATGCTTCAGAGATCACAGATTAATTTATGTTGTAAAATACCTCCAAGTTAATTGAGTACAACATTTGACTAAACTCTACCATGTCAACTAAACCTTAGCAGTAAATCCAACCATTTCTTGAACACCTCCAGGGATAGTGACTCTATCACTTCCCTGGGCAGTCTGTTCTAATGCTTAACAACCCTTTCCACGAAGAAAGGTTTCATGATGAACAACCTGAACCTTCCCTGGTTCAGCTTAAGGCCATTTCCCCTTGTCCTGTCACTGGCTGCCTGGGGGAAGAGATCAATGCCCACCTGGCTGTAGCCTCCTTTCAGGGAGTTGTAGAGTGATAAGGTCTCCCCAGTTTCCCTTTCTCCCAGCAAACAATCCAAGCTCTCTCAGCTACTTCTCAAATGAATTTCTCTCTAGACCTTTTGCCAGCTTCATTTCCTTTCTCTGGACATGCTCCAGTGCATCAATGTCTTTCTTGAAGTGAGGGGTCCATATGAGAGGGTTTGTTTCAGTTAGGGAGGGGGATATGTGTTTGTGTGTATTGGTCTGCATTTTTTGTCTGTTTTATCCAAGTATGACATAAGATCAATGCCAACTGGAAGAATAACTACACAATTATTTTCATCAGCAGCTGATAACTGTATTATTGTAATAAAAGTCTTCCATTATCTTTATTTTTCCTCTTTTATAATTAGTAGTTGCTGTCTACTATAGTATAATGCACTAGGATGAGGGATAAGATTTTACCTTATTGTTGTCTAGGCAGTCACAACAAGATCACAACAGGACTATCAAAAATTTAGAAAACCATTCCAAAACTCACAATAGAATTGACTGACAGTCAAGACAAGTACAATTTCCATTTCATCCAGAGGTATTCCCTCTGTAGAAGGAAGGATAATTTTTCTTGTTAGGGAATTCCCAGGGTTCTCATTGGGATGCATTGAAAATCTGAGTTTTATGTTCACTAGGGACAGCATGCATACTGTTAGGCCAAAAGCAATAAATATAAGAAAGGAAGGATGTGTTGTAAAGGGTTGTGTCTTGTGAAGAGTTATGTCATGCAAATGGAGCTAAAAAAATGTTAAAGAATGCAAATATTCTGTGGTTAGTTTCTTGGCCACAGTAATCATGGGAGATTAATCCAAATACCATTAATGTTTAAGTCAAACAAACTTTCACAGATGATGGTCATGTTTCTTTCTTTTTTTATTGAAATCAGTGAAAACCACACAATTTTCATAATCTTCCTTGTTCAGAGGTGGTCAGAGAAGGAGACTAAAGTGTTAATGGCCAGTTTCAAGGCAAAATGAAATGCAAAGATGGAGATTTCAATACTAGTTCAAAATGAATGTGTTCACAATCAGTGGTTCACAAATCAACAGCTTGATAAACCATGATATAGTAATGACAATGAGATTATCATGACAGATATCAGCAAGTCTATCATCAAGTCTATATTCTGCTTCTAGAGAGACAGAGCTAGTAGCTAAGACTGAAAAAAAAGAGAGAATGTCCAAATATTTTTATAGTCAGAATAAGTCCCACAAATAAGGGTGGAATTAGAACTGGTGATTACATACAGAAGGATCTGTGGGAAAAAAAAAATCATAGAAGCAATGAGGCAAGTAACAACATTTCCAAAAAAGAAGTATTTATTTTTTAGTGTGGATTGATACATTAATCTTAATTTCAGAGAAAAAAAGGATGGAAAGACATCATTATCCTTCTTCTTATTTCTGCTCTCTTGTGCTATCTCTACACACATGTACAAGTACACTTGTGCTACCTGTGCACCAAAACACTTCAGTGCTGAGAAAGACAAGGTGCTGCCATTGCTGCTTTTCATGCTGCTGGTTATACTTAGTGTTTTTTTTTTTTTTTCAATCTCCACTGTAATACTGTGATTTTATTCTATTTACATTGAAGGCCTTTGGGACAATTCTGTTGTTAAAATATTGCATGTATTTTATGTATACCGTAAATTTTGTTAGAATACGTATGTATTTTTATATATATATATTCAGCTTACCTATATCACATATCCTTGCTGCAACTATTTTCATTACATCAACATATAACATCTCTTAAACTGGATCCCTTTTCTATGCATATGGATTCAAAACCTTTCAACTATGCAACAATAGGCACAAAAAAATAGGAGAGGTGAGGGAAAAAAGCATCTTGCATACACTAGGTTGAAATTGGAAAATATCAAATATACACAATAGCGTATTTGTCCATATGCAAGGAATGATCAGTTTATGATACTTATAAAATCTGAAAACATTTTGTGGTTTTACTCTTTGTATAAAGGCCTGTCTGGGATCTTCTGGAGGACAATGATTAAGCTTTTTCACTAAACAGAAATATTATTCACTTTTGTTTGTGCTTAATATTATAACAGAAAAAAAAAAAAAACAAAAAACAACAACCTGGTGATACGGACTTTTAATGCAACAACCTACTAGGTACAAAAGTGACATTGGAAAATTTTTTGTTACACTGAAAACTTTCAGAGCCACTTCAAACACCCATTGAAAAGAGTAACTAGTGCAGCTTAACATTTAGGAAGCTCCAGAGATGTAAATGCACTGTAACCCAAATCAGTGATGAAAAAGTTGAGTAAAGAGCAAAAGCTGAGTAAGGAGCAACAAATCTCACCTGGTGCTCTGTTGATTGCACAGTAACTTTGAACTGAAGGCTGCAAACAACAGCTTCAGCCTCTGAATGTGAAGCAGAGCTCCAAGGTCAGCTAACCCACCAACTGAGGATTAAGAGGTGTTATGATCAGGATATATTGTGACCTTTAGGAACGTAAAAAGCATAAACCCCCTGTTGTTGCATCACTGGGAGGCCTGCTCTCAGTTACTGATAACCAGCTGAATCTGTGTATTGATGGAAAGCTACCTGCCCTTACAGGTCTTAATGTAGCTTCTTCCCCTTAGCTGGGATCAGATTTGGTGATTCTGGTATTGTTAGTTCCTGAAACAAAATTTCTGTAACATGACAGAGAGGTAAACTCTATAGAATCAAGAGTCAGTTTATAAATCCGCTAAGACAAACTTCTTCAGCCAATGAACTCAACATGAAGCCTGTATTGGGGTAGTCCTCCTTACAGAGGATAGAGCAGAAGGTATTACTTTGACTTTCCTCCAAACAACTTCTGTTCAACACTGATGAAGAAAACATATTGTGCCATATGGATTCAGGGTCCCAAAAGGACCTTGACAGTCTTATCTCTGTAATAATTTTGTTATCTTGCCCTACAGTAGCATAAATGATTCTCTTTCAAAAACCAAACTTATCTTAAAGTGCATACATATATTTTGGGAAAAGCATAAACTTTGAGACAGCAAGAACTGCTTCTGCACATTATGTGACATATTTCATGGGTCTTGAGATTGTGTGATTCAGTGGAAAGAATTTGAAGGAAGTATACCTGGTAGAATTTGGAGGCAGTAAAAGAGAAATGAGAGAAAAGTGAGATAAAAGGACAGAAGAGGAGCATGTGAAGAGAACTTCTGAGGCACAAAAAAAAAAAAGATTAATGAAGAAAGAAAAGAAGCTAAACTGGGAGATTGATTAGGATGATAAAGGGGCTAGAAGAACCCAACAGTATGTGAAACATCTATTTAAAAGAAGTGATGAACTACAGAGTATGAAAAATGCACGTATAGTGAGGTAGAGACTTAGTCAAAGATATGTGAAATGAAGAGGAGGAGCAAAGAAACTTGAAGGTGAACTAAGTAAGTGGTCTGAAGGAATAAAATTTAGTTGAGTAGGGAAAAGTAGGAGAACAAAGAAAGCAGATTTTCTCAAGGGGGTTTGGGTAAGAAGTTCCACTTGCTGTGAGTTTTAGATGGTATTTTGAGTGAATGTTTGGTTTGAGAAGCAGAATATCGGTGTGAAATCAAAGAATCCAAAGGAAATTTCTGGTGTTGAGTGTTTATCAGCTGTGAAGATGAAAGGCAGTACTGTGGGAATTAGTAATAGAAAAATTAATACATTTTTAAAAGGATAAGACAATATGTGCTTTAGGTTCAGAAATCTACTGAGGAACAATCTTGTCTAGTAATCCTTTCTCTATACAAATATAGTGAGGTTTTTTTTCTTTATTTTGTTTTGGTTTTTTGCACCTTTTTTAATGTATAAAAAAATCCTTTTTTTCAGTGCTTTACAATTTTTTTTTTTTTATTTTTTCTTTCTTGTGATCACACTCAGGATGACTGCTTCAAATAAGTTGCATATGAACCAAGACATCCATATCATCTATTGGTGTGTCTGAAAAGTACTTGCTTGTGCTTTCCTTCTTCATCTTGTCATCCTTCCAGGATGCACATGCCCATCCCTAGGACTTTGGAGACATGAGTACGTATATTACCCCCAAATATCTGAGCTGTTTATGAGCTATTATGCTGCTGGGATACAGGAGACCACCTACCCGGAGCACAAGTGTTAGCTTTGAAAATAAACAAGAAGTTCTCCACTAAGGATTAATTCTTTTGCCTTTCTAATGTTTTGACCCTCTATTTTCTAAATCATAGTTATATGAATCTCAGGAAAGAGTACACGTACTGATTAACTCCAAAGACAGAGGTCAAAATAAATCCCAAGACCATTCTACAACAGAGCAAATTTTTCTTTTATGTTGTTTTTAAGTTCTGGAGGCACTTTGTGTGCTTAGATGCACTTCAGACTGAATAGACAGACAGATGCTCAGGCACCTAACATATAGGTGATTTAAAGATAGGGAATGAGTGGTCTTCAAATCTTCCTAAGAACCCCAGTTAGCTAGGAAGATTAGTAATAACAAACCATGGTCTAGTCAGACGGATTATATTGAGATCTTTCATAAAGGCCAGAAGAGTAATTAAACTAATACATAAATTTCTGATCCTTATTAGCTGGATTTAATTTTCTTCCTGTCTGTTGACTATACAATTTAATAATGAATAAATAACCTGATCAATAATGATGAGAGCTCTCTTCTTCTTCCCACTTGAGTTTCTTTCCACTGTGTTTCCTCATGGTTCCTAATCACACCAAGGATCTTGCGTTCGTGGTGGTGACCCTTTTACAACTATAAACGGGGGTGTACTCTCCCGAAACTGGTGGCAAAACTCACCAGTCATGGGATCATGTTGGGAAATTGGATCTGTGACTTTTACTGTTTTTGTGCTGGGGATATACCAACCCACATCTCTCTGATGGTATATAGTATAGATTTCAGTGAGGACCATTAAGAGCAGCTTTGAGGGGTGAAAGTGATAAGCGTTTCATGTTAGTCTAGTCCATGGACATAATGTCATTTTAGTTCTGAAGTGGAATCAACACTTGTATCAAAATATCACCGTTTTCTTAGACCTTTCCTCAATGCTTGATTCAAATAATTCTCTCTGGTATTTCCTATATTCCACAGATTAAAATTTTTGGACACTTTTTATCTACAAAACCTGTGGCCTATCAATGAGTCCTTTTGCATAAGACTTTCCTCAAATGTAGTGTACTGCTATCTGGTATTATTTCCTACACTGTTACTTAATTATCAAAATTAGAGTTTCTATTTTTCCCCCTAATTTCTATCATATGCAGAGTATTTTGCCAGTTAAAGAAAAAGAAAGTTTTTGAGGATTTTCTGAATTTGTTTTGTCCATAAGTCCAGGTTATCAGTCATCTAATGAAGATTCAGACTTCTGGGTTTGTTTTTCTTTTTTTCTTACCCTACAAAGTAGGATCATAAAATTATTGTTTTACAAAAAGTCTTCTCTTGCTTTATTTACCAAGATTAAGTATTCTTAACTGTTTATTATGGTGTCAAACATTGAATAAAATACCAGATAATGCTGATCCAACTACATTAGTAATGATTGATCATACATAAATGTACTCTTCTTTTACAGTACAGTAAAAGAAATTCTAATTACTAAAGTTTAAGTAACGTTTAGAATAGATCTAATACCTTCCTTACATTCTTGATATTTTCTTTTCTCATCAGCCTTGCTTTCAGGCTTACTGAAAATTATAACTTCCTCTGATTACATATCAGATCCTTTAAATTTATCAGGAAAGTAGTTAAGAAACCAGACTTCTATAGCAGACCATAAATGTTGCCTCTAATATTTTCAACTTTCCTTGTTTAATAACAGCAGTCCCTTTATCACTCGTCATCCAAATCACTGAGAGTTACAAATGTTTAGGCCAAGGAGTCTCAAGGGTTACAGAAATATAAACATTCATTTACTATGCCATCCCTTGGGAGAATAGTCTGTCTATAAGCCTGGTGAAGTAATAGGGAAAGAGATGCTCTGCTCTGAGAATTTCAGTTTGCCAGTGAATATTTTTCAATGTTTACTTGAGCTACAGAACCAAAAATGCATTCCTATGGAAACTGGAAATGACAGTAAAAAATAATTCTTATTTAAAAGTGCTGGTCAGATTTTATACTTAGTTCTTAAACTTCATTGAAACTTATTCTCTCTCTACAAAGTATTGTAGCATCCAAGAAATCTTGAATGTCATTGCTTATCTTGCTTTAATTAATGTAACCTAAAATATTTAATTAATCTGGAGATTTACTAGAAATAATATAACTGTAAATTAAGTCTTGAGAACAAAAGAAGAAAACAAGAGTAGGACAAATTAAGAAAACTAAAATTAATCTTTTCCTGTGGATGAATTGATTTTTATTCCATTATTTACTTTTCTATGATCCTTGCCAGCAACATTGATTTTATTTGTGCAGAAGAATCCTTTTACCAGATATATGGCTTGCTTTACATGACAATCTTAAAATAAAGAAATACCCACTTATATAACTTTCCACTGTAAGATCCCAAAGCACTTAATAAATATTTATTAAATAAGTTTCATTCCCAACCTTAGGAAAAGAAGCACACTATAGATTACTATTTATAGATGGAAAAAAAATAAGCCACAGCAGGATGAAGTCAGTTGGCTGACTTCAAAAAATGTGCCAGCCTGAGACAGTAAAAGGAACCTGGGGTCTGGTCCTCCATAATTTTGGGTTATGTATGTAATCGGTGACGCCTTTGCTGGGTGTGCATAAGGAACTGCTGATTTGTAAAGTCAGCTACATGGAAATGTTTAATTCATTTCAGATTGGTCTAAGCAATTACACCGAAACACACAAAGTTATGTGGTGATAAGATTCCAATCATTGGTGCATTATCTATTAAAAACTGGTTCCTTCCTGTTTGGACCCCCTCTCATCAGATGCCACAGGGCTTTGTTCACTCTTTAGAAGGCTTTTGCCTAATAAAAGTGGGATATTCTTTTAAAGAAGTACAACTGTGTAGCTCTGTTTGCATTTTGGCATTGATTTTTTTCACTCATTTGAATTTCTTCTCCATCTCCAATTTTTCAGTGAACAGAGAAAGAAACCCCCCATGCACCAGTCTTTAGATTTTGCACAATACTAAAATTGTTTTAATTTTTTTTTTTTTTTTTTTAGAAATAAAATAGTTAAAAATTGTCATTAGGACACAATAAAGCAGTTTAACTCAATTTAGCAGCAAAGTCAGTGTTTTTCCAAGCTATCAAGTTAGTGCCTTATTAAAATCCCAGTGGCACTGAAGTATCCGAGGTGGGGAAAAAAAGGTTAAACTGCATATCAACTACTGAAGGGAGCTGAAAGGATGTAGAGCCCAATTAAACCTTCAGCACTGCTCTCTCTCATAAACACTTGCTACTTTATTCCCTCTGGAACACATTTCGAGGCAGCTAAAGTGGGAACCCAGCAAGAACCTTTTCATGAGATTTCTGTTATTGAGCCTCAGGTCCAGCCCAGTCCTTCTGGGTGAAAGGCTTCATACTCCCTCTCTATTAATCATCATCTGGCCTTCTAACACCTGGGACTGACTCCAACTCCCACTGTTGCTATATTGACAATATTCCCTGTTGATTTCCTCATTTTCTCAGCCAAGGCTAGAATGACCTCTTTAAAATTCTTCATAAACGTCCGTAATTGCCGCATCAAACTTCAATTCATTACTTTCCCAGCCCTCATGTATTTTGATGATATGAAAGTTGACCGCATTTACATGCAAATTGAAGTTTTATATTAATAAGGGCCAGTAAAAAGAGATTGCATGGTAATACTCCATTATGACTTTTAAATACATTTGCCCATGTCTCAACTTGGCATTAGCATGGTCAGACCATGAGGAAATCATGTTGGTCTGATTGCAATTTTGTTTTCCAATTGAAAGTACAATTTCATCAGGTTTCCCTGTCATTTCTAATAATGACTTAAGTTTGCTTGCTAAATTGAAGAATTTCTCCAGGCCTCTAGATGAACTGGGAAACAGGTGAGGAGACAGCTGCCTCTATACAAAGTGCTTCATTATGAACTACCACTATATTCAACCCCGTAAGGCTCGTTTGATGATAGAAACAAAATTACTGAAGGTCTAGTGCAGCTGAGATTGATTATCTTAAACATATTAACTTTGAACATAAAACTTTGGATGTCCAATGGTTCATCTGTGAACAAGTCTTTAATACACTGATCAAAGGGTCCTTAACCTTTTAGACTGCTATTTCATTGTTTGGCCATGGTTTTTATACGCTGTTATATTCCAGCAGGAAAAGAAATAAAACAACAGTCTGCAGAAAAGGAATGGGGTATATTAATGCAAAACTTCAAGAAATCGCCTTTTAATGCATGTCCTATTAGGAATCCTGGAGACGATGTAATCACAAATCAAATTCATAACCCTATGAAATAACATTCATATTACTGATTATAAAAATATTTTATTGCATTTCTCATTGGACAATCACAAAATTAAAAAAAGAACCCTTGTGTATCAATGGCAGATTACAGGAGAATTAAAAACCAAACTATCCCTATAGTTCTACTACCACAGGTATTCCTAAATACTGTTAAATATACCTTTTGGGGGTGGTTCTGTAAAGACCAACAATGCTGTCAAGGAGTAATAGCAAAGTACTTTCACAAAACATGCTTATGTAAAAGTATATATGATATTATGTTAGAAAGTCAAGTTAAAACACAGCTAGTTTGTTCATCTAGAGGCTTTTTGCACCCCAAGACCTCTCAGGGTCATTGGGATTACCAATGAAGTGCATAAATAGGTGCTTGTTTGTGCAGACTCTTGCTTTCCACTATAATATTCTAAAACAACAGTAGGTGACAGGCCTTGAGTGTGCACATTTGTCATTGCAATAATTTTGGAAATAGCTGATGTGGTAGAGTTGGACTGTACACTCAGTATTTCAAAATTAAGCTGTGATCTAGTAGGACCATTTGCTCAGGTAGGTTTTGCCTGTTTCTGTGAAGTCCCACAGGCTTCTGTCAACTCACAGAAGGATTCAGGCTCTTAGATGAATCATTATGTGAATATTGGAATTGGAATTGATAATGCCTTTTGGAGGCTGATCTGGAACTGAGACTAGACTGAGCAAGAGGATAAAGTAGGTATGTATTAAAAGGCCTCAATAGGTACACCTGAGCAGCACAGGAGTCCAGCTGGGCTACACCCAAGATGCCCCAAAATGGTCACAAAATGGATGACTAATCACAAGGTCCCACACTTTTATAAGTTCTGATCCATTGGCACATTGGAGTTAAATGTCCAACCATAGCTTCAGGTTATGAAGCTCCATCTTCCTTGTTTTTTCTTTTCACTTCATTTTTGTTTTTATTCTTGGGCCGGAAAGTTGTCCTTGGTATTGAGCTAGAGAAGGAATTGTTTTGTCTATCTACTCTGTGAAGAGAGTTTAGCAGCACTTAATATGAAACCTAAAACTACCCACTAAAACAGCACAGAATCTAAAAATTATAAAAGCTAAAACTTAAGGGATAAGTTCACTACAATTTATATCTTCTCAGAAGTGTGTCTTGCTCAGGCCAAGCAGCTGGACGATAAAGCTCAATTTTATTAAAACACTTCTTCATTGTTCTCTTTTATATCAGATAAGTTTTCAACAGCAGCTTGAATAGAGAGAGGTCAATGAGCGTATGATAATACCATAACATTTCTTATCAGTGTTTATAATAGATGTTGAGGCTGGGAATTGTTTAACTTATCAAACCATGGTCTCAGTTGTCTCTATATGCTATCAAAATACAGAATTATGAATTTATTTGGTAGTTCTGCCTTCCAAACAGAAGCAACAAGTAAATTCCTTGTCCTAATAAAAAGTCTAGTCATTAGGATTATATGGCTGAGGCACTGATCAGCTCTTTTAGTCCGGTGCACAAGAGATCAGTGCATATTTCACAAGTTCCAATCCCCTTGTTAGTAGCTTAAGTATAATAGTCAAGATTGGATTGTTGGCAGCTTGAGTATAAGAGCCAAGGACAGAACAAATCTTAACTCTGCTTCTACTTCAGAAGTACCCTTTGCTCTGCTTAAGTCAGCCTGAAAATTCAGGATGAGAAATCTTTGCATTCAGTGATGATAACTCCTTCTTTTATAGCCAAGTGCTGCATGCAGCTGCTTCATCTGCCTGGGAGCAGTTGAGGAATAGACTTCTTGCCTCTGGAAAATCAGTTCTTCAGGTCTTTGAGAGGTGTTTTGCTTGTCTTGAATTGATAATGAGGATATGAGTGCAAGAGTTTTTCTTTGGGAAAGTATGGAGCACATAATTATGCTTGATTTCTACTGAAAATGGTCCTGTTGCTTAAATAGAAAATAATTTTACTTGAAATACCTGAATAAGTCAGTGAGTATAAATATATATATATATAAAAATATATGTGTTTATAAAATGGATAAAAAGTTCTAAAAATCATAGACTCGTGGAATCGTAAAATTGTTTAGGTTGGAAATGATCTTTTAGGTCATTGAGTCCAACTGCTAAATATTGTGCCTGAAGAAATAAAGCTTGTAGATAACATTACCTTAAAAAAGAAAGAATATCAATAAATGGGGTGGTAATTGGGAATGTCTAGTGATGATCATGGTAGATTTGAGGAAATCAGAATGGTTTTAGACTTAAGATATAAAAAAAAACCCAGAAGATTATACAACTGCAAAAAAAGTTAATGAAGATGATAACCAAAACTCATTATTAATTTCTCTCATCTGTTCTCTTTACTCCCTTACCACATAAGACCATCAACAGGAAATCCACAAAGTACAAGCAGTCTGTGTAAGAACTGATTCTAAAGGAAAACGTAACAGGATCAGGTGAGTGTTTCAGAGCCTAAAGAGAGGAAGACTTAGCTTATCTGTACGAATGCAGGCAGTTATTAAATGCGTAAGAATATCCAGACATCATGAGTGAAGCCATAGTTAATATGATACAGAAAATTTTAATTCCTTTTTCTTGAAACTTGTAGGGAGTGAAAGGCAGAAGGGCCTGCTCAAACCTTTTTTCAAAGCTGTGTTAATTCTCAGGGGAGTTGGCAGAAGGTAATTCCAAAATTTTTACCTTGTATATATATTTAATTGGTGAGTTTTTTCACGGAGACACAAAGAATTGATACAAAAAGTCAACAACACCTTAAAATCAAGCAAGCACAGAAAGAACACTTAAATATGTAAGAAATTTAAAGGGAAATAGCAAAAAGAATACAAAGATATGTATTAGAAATTTGAACTGAAGGAAGAATACATGCTCCCATACCAAAACAGGTAATGAACTTCAATGTGTAGTTGCTTGTTGCTAGTAGATATTGCTATGCTAGACTAAAGGTGACCAAGTTTTTCTTATCTTATCCAGAATCAGCAATATTATCTCCCACACAGAATAATAAATTTAATCATATTATTCTTATACACTTATTGTAATATTCAGACCCCTCAGGAGATGACTTCCAGAGGTCTGGCTCTACATAAATTCGGTCCTAACCCAGAATCTGGAATAACACCATTAGGGAAGAATCCAGATTCTCTGTCTAATTTCTAAAGTATGAGAAATGATTGAAGAACTGATATTATGCTCAAACTCTGAAGAAAAGTATACTGTGTGTAGTAGTTGTGTTCTAGTATTCCAGAAATATAAAGAAAAAAGAGGTTAAGGGTTTTTGTATGTGTTGCTCTACAAGCTATGCAAGGCTTAGCAGCTTGTGTGTAACTGACCCATGAGTTGTTTCAAGTGACATGTAAATTACTTGGGGAGGATTAAGAAAAGGTTGCTAAATCAAGAGTTGTAGGAATACTGTCTTCCTAGAGATGTCAGGAGGAACTGTTGTTCTTCAGACCGAGAAACAGAAACTGTTTTATGGGACTGTCTTCAGCTATATTAAAATAACAGTAAAGTAGAAAGAAATGATTCCTAATGTTCATCTATCATAAGAGAAGTAAGGTATTTAACCGTAATAAGAAAAATGAAAGTTGGAAATTGGAAGGGAAACACAGGTAGTGAGAGGCTAATGTTGGAATAGACTGCTTGGGAGGGCTGCAGAACTTTTGCTGTTGGACCTGTTAAAGTACAGAATAGACTACATTTGTCAGAAAAGATTAATCTACAATAGTTTTTCCCATGAGAGTCTGTTGCTTGGTACCACAAATGCTATCCAGCCCCTTCTGCTAAAAGGAGTCCATAAATATTTAGGCCAAAATAATGAAGAACACATGTATTTCTACTCTCAACTTTGATTAAAACTGTTCATAGTACCTCAAAGATTTCTTATTATTGTTTGTATTGCTTACTATGACTTGTGTTTTCATTGAGTATTTGTGCTACCCCAAAATTATACAATAGTTTTTCTTTTTGATGTGAACTAAGAACTAAGAAATATAACTTGACAAGGAAACATTAGTGAATTTTAGAATTAACTTTATAATGGTTTCTGTAGCAAAAGCCAAAGATATCTGGTGGGAAGGGAGAAAAGGACTAAAATATTTCATATGAGACATTGTCTCCAAATTACCCCAACATTCTCTCTCACCTTCCATTGGAAAAGGAAAAGAACGTGGTTCAATACCTACATATCTGAAATACTATGTCATTGTGATATCTGCTGCTTTTGTTTGCAGTCTACAGTAGATTTTTTTATTTTTTGGATGAGTGGAGGAAAATTGAGAGTGGTGGAGTTCAAGGGTTACGAAGAAAAACAGCAGTCCTTGTATGTAGAGTAGTTAGGTAGAAGAATCATGAGAATGTCCTGGATGGACACAGTTGGCCATGTTATGCTCTATCTCAGTTCTCCAGAATATGAATTTCCATTTCAGTATATTTATGGAGTAAAAGGTTCTATGTGTGGGAGGTGTTGGTGTGTTTCTGGGGTTGAGTTTTGGGGTTTGTTTTTTTTTTTGGGGGTGGGGGGCATTGTAGAGCAATAAGAATATTTGTTCCTTTGTGGTGAAAGGGAAATCAAAGGTTTTTTCATTCTCTGTCCTAACTTATTTTTATAGAGACAGTACTAGAACTACTCTATGTATGGGAGCAAGGAAGTACAGACAGGTCATATTCTGTAGAACTGAACAGAAGTAGTTGGTGAGGGCCATGATAACCATTCATTTACATTCATCAGGCCTTCTTCTTATCTTATAATAGCTGTGGTTAGTCTGCATCTACTGCAACATCCCATGTTTTCATGTTTTCATTCTCTGCTAATGCTTGGTTTCTAGCCTTACTGGACTCTATATACATTGATTTGGAGCTTTTCTCTCCCTCTTGTGATGTAGAGAATGATCTAATTTGTAGCCGCTCTTTAGTGCTTTTTTCCTAGACATTTTTTTCTTTTTAAATTCACATTCTATTTTAACTTTACAGAAAGTTAAAATAGAATGAGAAGAAGCTTGTAAATATCATATTTACCTATTAAACAAGACATAAATGTGCCTATTTACTTTATGACAAATGCAGCTTTTTTTTAAAGTATTTTTCGAAGGCCATGACTATGATTCATAACCTGATTATCAACTGTAAAGGCTTTTATTAAATACCATCCCCATTCAACTACTCATTGTTTTCATATGAAAATAGTAAGCAATGATTATTGCATGCATAACTCGTCAGTACTGTAAGGCAGGGGGCTGAAATGTGTTGTCCTTCCAGTGATATTTCAATTTAAACATGGCTGCATTGCAGTAACGTCACATCTTGTTTGCACTCTGGACTTGGTGGCAGACAGGGATCATTGGAATTGATAGTTTTGAAAGTGAGAAAAATAAATTACACACTAGTCATAACCATAAAAGAAACTAAAGAGAAAGAGACATACCAATGCATGTGCAGCTTCTATAATAGAACAGAAGAATAGGATTGCACTGAGTAATGTACAAAGGCAGTTAAGTTTGGAGGAGAGTTACCACTGCACTAAACTGTCAAGCCTGAGTCAAATGATATTACTTCTGACACCTCTGGCTACAATACATTGCTTTTGGATTCAGTTTCTCTACGTTTTTTTTCAGTTGCAGTAAAGGCAATTCCCTGGTGCTTTGATTGTTGAGATTACCCTGTTTTATATAGCTTCCCCTCTCTCTTCCTCTCTGTCCTCTACTCTGTACTAGCATTACAGTTGTGAGTAAAGATTAAGCAGATTGCTGTATTTTTTAAAATCAGTCATTGGTTTGGATAGACAGTTAGAATCAAATGGAGGACTGTACTGTTGGAATTTTTTGGGGTAAAGATAAACATTTTATTTAAGGACATTCACATAGAGAAAAACTAAGTTCAGTGGACATCTCATTTTTATGTGCTTATTTCACAGACTCACATAAGCAGTTAGACTGGAAAAAACCTCTGAGCTCATCAAGTCCAGTCTATGGCTGAACACTACCTTGTTAACTAGACCATGGCACTGAGTGCCAAGTCCTGTCTTTCCTTAAGCATCTCCATTACACCAACCCCCTGGGCAGTCCATTTCCATGTCTAATCACTCTTGTGAAGAAATTTTATTAATGTCCAACCTAAACCTCCCCTGGCACAGTTTTAGACTATGTCCTTTCATCCTGTCACTGGTTGCCTAGGCTGAGAAGAGGCCAACTCCACCTTGGTACATGTGCCTTTCAGGTGGTTGTAGAGAGCAGTAAGGTCTCTCCTGAGCCTCCTTTTCTCCAGGTTAAATATCCCCAGCTCCCTCAGCTGTGTCTCACAGGATTTGTGCTCTAGACCCTTCACCAGCTTTATTGCCCTTGTATTGACCTTCCTCAGCACCTACATGTCCTTCCCGAATTGAGGGGCCCAGAACTGGACACAGTACTTGAGGTGCGGCCTCATCAGTGCCAAACACAGGAGAAGAATCATCTCCCTAGCCCTGCCAGCCACAGTAGTCCTGATACTGCCCAGGATTTCTTGGGCACACTGATGGCTCATGTTCAACAGCTGTTGACCTGAAACCCCCAGGTCCTTTCCACCTTGGCCACTTTCCAGCCTGGGGAGAAACCAAGGGGTTTTTATGGACAAAGTTTAGGAGCTGGTTTTTGGTTGAACCTCATGCCATTGGTCTCCAACCATCTATCCAGCCTGTTCAAGTCCCTCTGCAGGGCCTTCGTAACCTCCAGCAAATTGACACTCTGACCCAACTTAGCATCATCTGCAAGTATGCTAATGGTGGACTCAATCCCTCATCCAGATCATCAGTAAAGATATTAAGCAGGACTGCATCCAACACTGATCCCTGGGGGACACCACCAGTGATTGGATGACAACTGGATGCAGCATCACTCTCTGGGCCCATTCCTAACCCAGCAAAAGTCCCACCTGTCCAAGCCATGAGCTGCCAGCTTTTCCAGGAGAGTGCTGTGGGAGACGGCGTCGAAGGCTTTGCTGAAGTCCAGTTGGACGTATCCACAGCCTGTCCCTCATCCACCAGGTGGGTCACCTGGTCATAAAAGGAGATCAGGTTGGTCAGGCAGGACCTGCCGTTCCTGAACCTGAGCTGCCTAGGTCTCATTCCTTGGTTGTCCTGTACATGCTGTGTGATCACACTCAAGGTCATATGTTCCATAACCGTGCTGGGCACCAAGGTAATCTTAAAAATTGTGCATTCAAACTCTCACTGATTGTGATTTTGCTAATGGTAACGGGTAGACACTAAATTCCAGAAGAAATTTACTCCTCATATGGTTTACAATAATCTGTGTTTTTCTGTCATCTTTATTCTTATTCTTTAGCAAAAACAGTTCTTCTCCCTTCTTTCTTTATTACAAGCATTTATTTTCTCTTTATTGACAGTCATTGTGCCATCTTATTTTTGGTAGACCTAATAAACTGAACTCCAGTTTATTGGACAATGGATCAAGAAGCCTAGCTCTATAAGCTACTTCTGCATAGTGCTCTTGTTTTCAAATGTGTACATAGAACAGAGTTAAAAGACTAGTCTCAAAGTATAAATAATTGAGTTTATAAGCAGCTTTATTTTCATCTTGATTACGTTTTCTCCTAGTTTGATAAAGTTAACAAAATATGTTCTGTGTCAATTTTGGGTTTCATTGTTTGTTTTGGGTCACATAGATTATCCCTTCAAGTAATACTCGAGCCCTACTATCTTCACTGATGTTTGTTCTGTAAATGATTTGTAGTACATACAATCAGTGAAAAAGTCTTGGCAAGTTTGATTACTCGGAATCAATTTAAATCGTGCTTATACTGTTACAAAACATCAGCAGTTTTCTGGAACAATGGACCTGTAGGGGCAAGTAGTGAATAAAACTAAAAGGACAAGGAAAGTATGTACTGAGATAGACACATGGTTATTAGTCACAGCCTAATTCTGCCTTTAACTCTCTTTCTTAAAACTTGTGGAATGGTTGTTCCTCTGTCCTTTACTCAGCTTCCATTTTCACCCTCCCATCTTCAATCTTACATCTTTTTTCATGTGTATCCCTTCAGTTACATTTTTATGGTACCTAGTTTGACAGACTTTCAGTTCAGCACACTCCAAACTGTTTCTTTGTGTAATGCCACAATGGGTAAGGAAAAATGTTATATATATATATATATGTAATTTTTAAAAAAATTAACAAGAGGGATGGCCAAGCCGTAGGGCAGAGCCACCAAAGTCCTCTGAACAGCTGTTGACATGGAATTGAAGTGCCTAACTTAATGTGCTTTTCTCTGGATTGTTTGCATTTCTCACCCCCACTAACTTAACAACTTTGGTCTAATATTATTCAGTGACTTTCTTCCTTCCATTCCTAGATCAAAGAGGGTATCGTTCCCTTCTGGTACTGCAATGCACAGAACGGTATTCTAAAGATATATATCACAACCACACTCTCATCTGTTTTTAAATGGCTAAAGAGAGATTGCTGCTTATGTAAGAAAAAAAATAAAGTATTTTGGTACAAACAGGAGTCAAGAATCAGTTATTTCTTTCTTGATACCTTTGACAAGCTTGTTTGGACATCTCATATTATAAACTGCAGAGTATGAGGTTCTCTATCTCTTGTTTATTGCAGAGTTCCTCTAACACTTAAATCAACACTGTGAGTCCTCCTTTTGGATCCGGCAATGTGTGTTTGTTAGGAGTCCATATTTCCTGGTACTCTGTACTGGTTCTGCTGAGAAGGAGCAGCTTGCATGGTGCTGTGTTTCAAATTTGTGACTGAACCAGTGGTTGACCCAACTGACCAAAGAGATGCCCCATACCACGTGATGTTATGGTCAGCAATAAAAATTAGGTGGGAAGTTATCTGGTGCTGTGAGTTGGTGGATGATTGTCTTGGTGGTTTCTGTTTTGTTTTGTTTTTCCTTCATGTATTGAACTTTATCTTGAACAATGAGTTTCTCTTGCCTTTATCCTTCTGGTTCTTTCCCCTAGCTTTCTGTGAGTGTATGAATGAGTGACTGAGTGGGGGTTTCGCTACTGACCAGGATCAAGCTTGTGCATAACCCTACCTGTGAAAGTGAACTGTCAAAAATATCAGATTTCATGTCTTCCTGGTTAAAATGTGACATGGCCCTGTGTTTAAAGTATAACTTTTAATCAATGAGTTACACTTAAGTGAACACCTTGGTCATTCAGAATATATAAGGGTTGGGGAAAATACTCATCCTTCTAAATTGCTATAATTTCTAGTAGTGCAGGGTTGCAGCATATTCCCTTTCAGCTATGAAGTAATTCACTGGTGTAGAAGCTAATCAAAGGAATATAAGGAGTTATGTATCTAATTTTAATTATAAATGTGGTCAGATTGGGATGTGTTACTGCAATGGCAATAGGCCTTCCAGTAATTAGGAAGAAGAAAAGTAGTTTAGCAAGCCTATTTTATTCTCTGAAATATACACCATCTGCTGAAAATCCTGTTATTATTAGTAATATGAGTCTCGAAGTGTTGATGCTTTTCAATTTCACTCCCAAGTGCTGAGACACAAAAAAAATCAGAATCTTAGGTTATCCTACTTAAAAGATAAACATGTAGGTGATTTTGCCCCTTTCCACTGTGCATCCATACCTGAGATGTCGTTTGTTACTACTGACATTCTTTTCTGTATTTCAAGTTCATGGTCCAGCTCTGTAGACTTATAATTTAAAAACCCAAACGTCCCAAATTTTCTCACCTATGTCACTTTTAAGATCCTTAGGCAAGTATTTTAATATGGCATGTAATTCTGGTACATTACTCATCAAAAGTGATACACCTCTTGATAGTCTTTGGAATCTTAAAAGAAAATTAAGCAAGAGCCTTAAATGTAAGAGTGACTAATAAATTAACCCTATTTGGACTCTTTGTTGTTGAAACAAGTGGAAGCCTTTTCTAGCTCACCTGTCAACAGTTATGGGTGTAGAAGTCCTAGGTTGCTCTTTGCTCTGCACAAAATCTTGGGAAGTTTCCTCTGCCGTCAGTTTAACCCTTTAAATTGTCTTTCTCTGTGTTTGCAGAGAAGGCCAGGATTTAGCCTTGATATGGTAGAAAAAACTTGCTTAAGAATTAAGAGGGTGGACACCTGGCTGTATTACTTAGTGCAGTGGTGATGGCTGTATTCTCAAGCATTCTGTGTGCTCTAGCCTACTTTGACACCTTTGGGTAGCTGGAAGGGTTTTTTAACATCATACAAATTAATCCAGCCTGGGGCTGGATTAGCTGTAATGGACAGCATATAAAGATTTTCAGGCACACAGCCATCCACACCTTGACAGGCTTGCTGCACTTCCAATAATTTAATAAATCTTTGACGAACTTTAAAAGAAACTGTCAAGATGTTTCATCATTTTTTTCTTCTTATGCCATTTTTAGTAAATTTATTGCACATGAAAAAAATACATCCCTAGGCATAGCCCAGGAGCACTAGGACAAGTTTCCTGACTCTTCTGCCAACATGTTTCTGTCGTGCCCTGGAGGTAGCACCTGGTTTGAGAGGAGAGTTCTCTTCTTCATTTACTTGGCCTTTCAGCTGACAGTATTAAACAGCTAATTAGTGAGTAATCTTTTTTTTTTCTTATACAGAGTAATTTTACTTCAAAAATTTTCTTCTACAATTATTTGTAATAGTCTTTAGTATCTTACAACTGAAACTGGCTTTTTTCTTACAAGTTCTTCATGTGCACATTCCACTGTATGAATATAGTGCAATGTTTGTCAGTAAAATGTTCCTAACAGAAGGAGTGCAGTGTTGTCTGTTTTAGAGAAAAAAACATTTGGAGTGCTTGGGAACAAAAAGAGATCTGAAAAATTATACACATGGGTGAAAAGAGCAACACAGCTGAGTTTACTGTACCATTCCTAACAACATCTATTTTTACTTCTAAACCGTGACTAGCTCCTGAACATGTTCTCTTTCCCTGTGTACTTGAGGGTATTTTGCTAACAGAACTGAGAGATGTTGCTGCTTGTGAAGCATTATTAACTTTGCTGACTTTGTAGCCTTAGAACAAGTCCATGGTCTGACGCTGGTACAGGAAAGAAGTTTTTGGATTTCTTATTCAGCTTTTATTGTCTTTACTCAGAACAAGTAACAAGTTGCAGTCCTCATTTGCAGTGTCCCGCTATTTTCGTTGGAAGAAAAACAGAATTCCTCATTGCTCTTTTTTCTTAGGAAACCTGGAAATTTACTTTTACCCTCATCAAAGTCAGAGATTTTAGCTATTAATAGTTTGGGACCACTAAGATTTGTTAAATGGGCTTTTAATATCTAAATCATCTGTCTGTTTCTATTCATCTGGAATTTTATTGTTTTTTGCTAAAGAAGTCCAGTCCTGACAATAAAACATCATTGTTGAGAAAAGTAAAAAACTATAATTATCATAAAATATTTTATACAAAACACTGAAAATGTAGAGAGGAGTGGGGAGTTATAACACAGTTAATGTATTTATGTATCTTTTGCTGTGTACACATAAAAAAGAGAGCACATGCTTTCCCCTAATGTTCATATAATGCCTGGAGGCTGGAAAGCAAAAGAAGGGAGATAAATGAAGAGGGAAGGAAGAATGCAAATTGGCTGCAAGGCAAGTTGGTGGTTCATGATCCTTGCTTTGACTTTGATCTAGTCTCATTAATGAGCAATTTTGCGAAGCTGCAAGGCATTCTCTGGTTGCAGGATAAATTCAGCTTATGTTGCCCATGCAGGTGTGCATGACACAAGAAGCTTTCCAGTATGCATTCTTCAAAAACTGTGTTCATCATTTCATTTTAATAACTTAAACTGCTGTGGTTGAACATCACTTCAAGACATGAAGTATCAGATGTTAATGTAAGTAGTTTGGAAATGTAGTGCTTAAATCGAAGGGGTGGAGAGATTCCTGAATCCAATCCACTGTGAAATGAACAACTTTGCTGGGATGATGTAAACTACTTCCCATTTATGATTACAGCTAATAAGGTTATAAGCAGCTGGTATCACCATAATTCCTACAAGAATTTTGATCCCATTTGAGGGTGAGCTGTGTTATATGTACAGTACTCATTAGCTGTCTGTAGTCTTCCTCTAACCTGGAAGAAAGTCTTACCAAAATCAGTTCCTCAAGTTGTTAGGTACTTTTTGACTAAAATGCTCTACAGACCTTTGCTAGAAAGTAGAAAATATATCTTACTTTCAGCCCCCTAAATCTAAACAATATTATCTCCTTCACAACATTCATTTTGAAGAAGTAAAAAAGACTCTGCATGCTTGTAAGATGGCCAGGGAAAACTTAGAGTACTAATCTTTTATCTGGCCTGTAAGATTGGCACAAAATTTGAAAAGGAATCTGTGAAAAAACTTATCTGATTCAAGCAGAGGTGTAAGAGACAGGTATAAGCATTTGCATCTATATATTTGACACAGGAATGGAGGAGTGAGTAAGCGCAGTAATGGAATTTTCTGATCTTTGCTTGGGGCTTTTTGTTCATACAAATTAGCATAGTTAAATATTGAATTAATAAAAATATGTAAGCCAAAAAAGACTCATTGTCAAAATTTCCTACACACAATCCAACATCTAAAAGCAAACAAGGCACAAATCCCACAAAAACAACTGTTTTGATTGTACCGATCTGTTTTTCTCAGGTAGTCAGTACACTGTAAAAGAAAAGAAATTTTTAAAAAAAGAAAAGATGTTATCTAAAATTTTTAAGATGCTTTTTAATACAAAACTAAAGAAAAGATGTGTGATTGCAAAAGACCATCTCTGGTAGCAGTTCTAATCCTGCCCTTTCTTAGCTTTCTAGTATGTGAACTTAAGAATTATACCAATTTTTTTAAACTATTCATGTTACTCATACTTTCATACATAATACTAGTATGTCTGCTTTCACACTTTCAAACTTGACATTTCTAAGCTGTCATTTGTTTGCTTGAGATTTGTACTGCACACTCTTTTTAGAGTGTATTGTAGCTTTCTCTAAATCACCTGTAGTTAGCTGACCACTTGGACAGGTCAAATTAACACTTTTTTATCAGACTGCTTCTTTTAGTTTTTCCAGAATTAAATAATTTAAACTGATTCAATATCAATTATATTCTTCTTTAGATTTCAAAATAAAGCAAGTTAATCTGCTATATCCACCTAAAATAGATTTTCTTAGCAAGTAAATGAGTGAGAAAGTATTATTGAATTCACCATGTTGTAGCTAGATAAACTTAAAAAAAAATTTTTTTTTGATCCTTTCAAAGAAACCAACTGTATAGGAAGAACAGGAGCCACTGATGTTTATGCTGGGCTATTATGCATTCCTTAATTCTGAAGAAAGCTAAGGATCTTAACCATTTAATGTATTTAATTTAGATTTCGCTGCAACAGGGAGACTATTGGGAAAACACAAACAGCTAAGTGACAAACACATAAACTTCATTCTTATAAAACTTTAAAACCATGGCTTTAGGCTTTATTTATGAAGGAGCTTCTAAAATGCTGCTGTTGTCTTTATGAAATTGAGCTGTAGTGTCATTTGAATAGAGCACTTAATAGGTGGCTGGGGCTGCTGGAATATCAAACTGGAGCCTGAAGTACTAAACCCCATTTCTTTCACAGCGAGTAGGAACTGTTAAGGAAATGAAATTATATACTTTGCACTCCACAATAACTGATGGAGTAAAGAAAACCTTTAAACATTAGCTTATGATCACTTGTGACCTAGATAGTGGTACACCAGTATTTGGAAACAATTTTAAAGGAGATCTGCATATTTTCTAAACAAAAAGGTTAGAAATAAAGGGCAAGTGAATTTTAAGGCAGTCTTCTCTCAGTCAGTCAGGAATGCACATTATAATCTAGAAAGGCAGAGCTTGAGCTTTGAAATGAGCTTGAGTTTCCAGACTCAGGTGACAGAGGAGAGAAGCCATAAAAGCAGTAAGTCCAGTCCTGCTCCTACTCAAGTGAACAGCAGAACTGGCATTTACACTTGCTGGGTTTTGATCCCCTGAGCATTCCCTGCTCCTAACGCCACCTGCTAGCAGGTCTGAGAATTGTACCTGGAAAGGACAGCTGATCGTCCACAGGACTTTCTCTGAGGCTAATATCAGCAAGAAGAATCACAGAGGCCCACACAACTAGATATTTTGGATGAGAAAGATATTATATGAATCTGTGAATTCATATGGAACTACCCGAGACAGGTGGTGAGGCCAGTGAGGTGCTGGTACTGGGGACATGGTGTGCATGTTCTCTAGAATGAGTATATGAGGGTCTTCAAGAAGAATCAGGAGAAGCATCATACCAGATTTACTAAGCAGCTAAGAGTATTATTCTCAAGCTTAAGTGGGATACAGTTAACATAGTTCTTTCCTTCTTTATTTGTCCCAAATTTATTAATATAAAGTGTGTTATCTATGTAACGTGCATTAGTTCCCCAAACCTCAATAAGATAATGATTAACTACTGAATTTTGTCTTTTTTTTTCCTCCACCTTTGCTGCTAAAATTTTAAGTCAGTGACTTTTCCGGGCTTTTTGAAAAAATCTGTCTTCAGACAGAGGTAAAGAAAATATTGAAATTATCTCTTTTAAAATAAAAATCATCAGACTAAACACCACCATTGTAGATGAGGTTTTTTTAAAAAAACATATTATTTGTTAATGTATCTCTTCCTAAATAGATTAAAATTACTCTTCTGAACCATATATATTGTCTTTTTGGTATGAAGAATCTCGCAGACCCAAATAGTGATACACTTTAATTTATAAATTATTAATAATAAATCATTACATAAATGAAATTATGTTAATATTTGCATGATATTGGATTTTAACTATTCTGACCCCTTTAACTACTTGATAGAACTTCATTTTGATGGGGCAATATGGGTTTGAGGGAATAAAGGGCTGGCAAGGTCAGAAAACTGGTGGGGATCAGAAAAGCAGGACTCTTCCTAATGGTGGTGGTAGTCTGGGGTGACAAACCTCACTATGTAACTTATTTCAGGCACACATGGGCCTAGTTTCTGAGCCTTTTTAGATCTCTTTAGGTTCCCACTGAAAGTGTCTTAATTCGGTTAAATATGAGCAAATATCAAATGCATGGGATAGTTGTACTCAGCCTAGTCCCAAAAGATGGTTTTTCAATAAATTACAATATGACCCCATCTATTTAGGAAAAAAGATTAAAAATCTCATTATATTTTCATTTGATTTTAAATTTCATGAGTGTTTCTCCTTCCTCAGATAAAAAGAATGGTGTGTTTGGATTTTAAGGATACTTCACCAGGTAATGAATTTTTCCAACTTCTTGGCCAGACAGATTTGTGAGAAACATTGATCGTACAATAAGTTATCAGCTTACTATTTTTCCATTCATACGTTAGTAAAATTTTAAGATATGTTTGGCTGTCTTTTCTTGTTCAGTTGCACAAGAAAATATATATTTTCTTGTTCATAATGTTTCCTCCTGATGTCCCTTACAAATCTGTGTTAAACTTAGGTTGTGTTTGACACACTGGACATGGAGAGCATAGAATAGCTCACAAACAGAAAGATAAATAGACCAATATGTCAGGGGATTGCAGTTTCATTCTTTTAATGCAATGTGATTCAAATTCTCAAGTTTCATTGACCAAATATAGTTTTTCCACAATTTTGAGGTCAAAAGTATATATTTTTTTCATGTGGATGTGGCGAGAAAAGCCTTTTATTTGATAAATAAAGCAAATGGGAAGACTCACTAAAATCACTTGATTTCTTTGAGTGCAGCTTTTATTCTTTTGAAATAAATCTACCTGCTGCAATTTATTCTGTGTGTAGAAAAACAGCATCTCACTCTTAGCATGTGCTTACGTCTCCCAAGGATTGCACTTAAACATTGCTATGAAATACTTTAATAACCAGTTACTTCAAATGCTATCAGATTTGAACAACAATGTGAATTTTTCCTTTCAGTTGTGGGTAGATGCTACTTTTTAGAGATTTATTTTATGCTGATTTATAACAAAGTATATGAATCTTGCTGTTGTTTAGTGTGTACACATGTATGTGCATGTTTGAAGACACTTGCATCCTGAAGGTTCTTTTAGGTTTTCCTAGTCCTTAGTGAAAAAATCTGGAAATAATTATTGATAGAAAACCTAAAAAAAAAACAGATATAGTGAATAGAATAAACATATGCTACATTGTA
Organism: Cinnycerthia olivascens; assembly: GCA_035048155.1. Lineage (NCBI taxonomy): Eukaryota > Metazoa > Chordata > Aves > Passeriformes > Certhiidae > Cinnycerthia > Cinnycerthia olivascens. Next base: position 88,829,376 of record JAWWMU010000106.1, on the reverse strand, counting down.
TTTTATAAAATTATTTTTTTTCCACTGACTTACGAAATATGCACAGAATACCCCCATGTTTGCAATCTTAATTACTATACATTTGATGTGATAACAAGTATTATTATGTTGATTATAAACCAAAGTATAATAGCACAAAATTATTTTCTTTTTATTATTAATTCTTAGACTATTAATTTACTCCCAGGTTTCTTTCTGTCAATTTGCATGATTTGAACAAAGTACAGTTGTTTCAAGTAGGGCAAAAAGATATACAAACCCACAATAATGCCAGTTTTACAAAACAGAAAACTGAAGGTCAGGTCATATTTTCCCCATTTGTCTGGCCCCAGGGGAAAAGAAGAGGAAGCATGATTCATCCTCATCAGTCACAAATGAAGGAAACACCCTCTCCCCAAAGCTTGATATCTACCTTCCAATATTAGATATTGCTGACAAAGTATTGCTATAGACTTTTGCTTTACAAGGTTTACTGTATTAAATATGGTGTTTCTTACTGGTTTCTGGTACTTTCATGTGTTTATACAGTGCTTTATAAAATAATTTGCAAAGTGAAAAGTACTTCACTTCTTAATTAATTTCAATTGAATAAAATTTATAGGCCCGAGTTATAATTAATTTTTAATAAAACATACTTAGAAGAATTCTCTAACACAATAAAAATGTAATTTTCATCATAAATACCAATATTACAAATGTTTCTGTTTCTTTTGATTAGTAATGGTTTTGTTTTTTTTATTTTAACATCTCATATTACTGATTTCACTTTGGATTTCAGTTTACAGTTTTCCCAAATGAGTGAAAAGTAGCTTTTATATTTTTGTCTTTACTTGCTCATTGATTAGATTGAGACTTATTTCTAAACAAGAAGGACTGCTTGCCTGAAACTTTCATGGAAAAAAAAAAGGTGCAGGCTTTCACATGTACTATTTTTGCATGTATTATACAGATGGTTTTGAACATGTCCTTACATTCATCTCATGAGCTGATTTAGGGTTTGTGCTGAATAAGCATCTTCTGGTGTTTCAGCTAAATATAATTGAACCTGTACCAAAGACAAAGTGCTGCATGCAGGGTTCGCATACAGTACAGCAGTTTATACAATCTGGCTTTATAAAGATTGATCTGATAAGAATAAAGGAAAATATGACTCAACTTTCATTCCATCTCAGATAGAGAGAAATGTGGAAAGTTTAATGCCGAACTGTGAAAAGATTCAGTAAGTCACCACAAATCACTTCTACTAAGCCAAAACTGGGTAATTTACACAGCACTTTGTGATCTTCAAACAATTTGCAGTGTGCAATTATTCATGCCACAACATGGGGCCACAGCGTCCAAGCTGCCTGTTTGTTCTACGGCTGAAGCAGAGGTGTTTGAAAACTGCAAGAGCCTACCAAAGGCCCAGAGATCATGGCTAATGTGACACCCCCAGGCCTAATCTTCTTAGAGCACTGGGATAAAATAAGTATCCATTACAAAATCAGCCTTCATCCTGCCCCCTTCTGTGCTCTGCCACTCTGATAGCCAACACGAAGACAATTGCATGATTCTGGGCTTAATCAGGTATTAGGAGCTAATGCAGTACGAGAAGAGGCTAATCTCCATATTTACTCCATCTGTACTTACGGACCTGACTTGCCTGCCCCCGATAGATCAAAAGGAATTGGCAAAAATCAGATTAGAGATGAAGAAAAGAGAGAGAGGTCCAAGAAGTGTAAGAGGCAAAATTCTCTGCTTTCCTCAGTTGTGTATATGTGCATTAAAGCCATGTGGTCTAATCCCATGGAAACACTTTCCATTGTATTTCTTTTTCTTCTTGTCCCTACCCCCACCCACTGTCTCCATCTTAAATATGGAAATTGACATTGCAGTTAAAATTATTGATAAGTGTACCACACCATTTCTAAGGATCAACTTTTAGACAATTAAATATATACATTTTTTAATACTGTTTTTGTTTCACTATATTATGGCATTTATTTATGACTGACATTTGTGTAGAAATCTCTTCTGGGTCCATTTTAAAATCTGATGAAAATCTCATAGCTAGGCAGAACTCATTAATTCCAAGTCTTTGTAAGTGTTCTTTCTAAGTACTACATAGACAATGTACCCTTCTGTGACCTTAAGTTAAAATGAGTGTGAGAAAAGAAAAGGGAAGAAAAAGTCTCTGTGAAATTAGTTATTTTCCTTTTAGTCACTCAGAAGTAACCAGTTATCTTCTTTCTCTATCTTATCATCTACAATATCTTGGCATTCTCTTCTGAGGCTTTTGCTGCAAGCAGATACTTATGATTCTAGAAACGTGGACAGATGGGTAAGGAAAAGAGAGCAAAGGAAATTCACACACTCACCACTGTTGGCAGTCACCTGCTGTTTGTAAACAGTGACATGTGGCCACCAATAATGACCTTCAAGCTAGGAAATGCATGTACTAAACTAACTCAAAGGCTCTGGTCACCTTGGGTTGGTGATGAACAAGTTTTGTGAAGGTGGGATGCATTCCTTAGCAAGGGTGGAAGAAGCCTGTACTCAAAAGAGTGCTCAGGAAAGCTGAGGACATTTCAAAGGGTGTGCTGTCGCCCTTTTTTGGAAAGCTGACAGACTCACTATTTTTTTGACTCCTTACAAACCCCAAGTGGTGCCAGAAGAGAGCTGTGTTGCTGCCGATTTTTGGCAATAGAGCTCACCTCATTAGAGTGGATTAAGTCATGATGCTGAGAAGGATAAAAGGTGAAAAGCAAAAACAGTGGATGGCGAACACAGAAAGCTCAGAGTGTCATTTGTATGCTGACGCTATTATTGACTAGAGCCCATGTGGTTCACACTTTTCAATTACCGTCTGCTAGAAAGGTGGCCCGTAATTGCAAAGGCTGATGCCAGTGCACCAAATGTCAAGGGAGCCTCCCTAACCCTCATCACCTTTTCTTGATGCTTGACTTGAGGATGTTCAAAGGCAAAAAGCCACAGCCTGCAGATCTCCCTGAGGAAGAAAAAGAGGCTATTTAAAAAAAAAAAAAAAAAAAGATAAAACCCCAACAACTCAACCTCCCTCATTTAAAAACCTCGAGTTAAATTCATTATCCTGTGACCTTGTCCTTTACCCTCTGTTTAGCTAGGACATCCACCGGCATTAGTGAGAATTATACCATGAAAATCCAGGGCAGGATTGCATTTTTTAGTTTTGTGGTGCTGAAGTTGCCCAGGTGCTGAACAGCACCAAACTGACAGTTATTGCCAGAGATGCTCATTCACAGGATTTTTAAAAGGTGGAAAATGGCCAAACTTAGTTTTCCTCTACACTCCAATAGATATTCTCACTAACAGCACAGCATCACTTTTAACTGAGATGCGTTACTTACACTGGCATTATGCCATCCCTGCAGGTCCTAGAATAGCCTGTGCACTTTCACCCCCATTTATTTAAAAGCTCAAGTGCACTTTTTTGTACATCTTTATTTCATTATACATTATTTTTTCACAGCTACCACTAAGCTAGTTATTGAATGAAAAAAATGAACTGTAGCTAAAATATTTGACCCAAACATCGTCAGCAAACTCAGAGCAGATCCAAAAATTCAGATTATTTTTTCTATCATTAAATCTAGTGAATTTTACTGATGAGTGTAAGTTTTTTGTTATTTGAAACATTATTTTGGTAATTACATTTCTTATCAGCAATAAATGCTGGAAAATTACATACTGTATACTCTGTTAGAAATTTATATAACGCAAGTAAGGTCAATTTTTACTAAAAAGCATTTGTCTTTATAAAAAAATGGTTTATAAAAAAATACTTTTCTTGTGCTTCTTTTTCAATTTTTTCAAAATACAATTCTAATATTTGTGTTTTTTATATTGAGATTCTTTATCATATAAAATTGTTTTCTTTTTTTTTTAAAGTTATATCAATAATTGGACCAAATCCCTGAATCGGAAGAGAATTTGAGGGTTTAACATGTGGGTATCAGCATACAGATTTTAAAAAAGTGGGATACTTTGCCTTTGTAATGAAAGAAAACATGAGAATGCCACATTGGTGATTGTTAGGTAGATTTAGTGCCCAGTCATTAATCTAAAGTTATCTTCCAATCTTTTTTTCCTCAAATTTGTCAGTAAAATTCTGCTGGAAGCATACTTTAGTTGACTAAGATATCTCAGTATGAGATATCTTAGATCCTGATTTCAAATCCAAGAGACACCAAATCAGTTTTCACTTCCAGTAAGAGAAAAAAATTGATTCAGATCTTACCTTATGAAGTTTTAAGTAGCTAACATAATTTTGTTAAATTGAAATTAAATTGTATTGAAATTTTCATTGTGTGACCAGCTAGAATTTTAACATATTTTCTATCTGTAAATTAAAGATAGTTATAATACTTTACAGGAGCGCAATTCTACCACTATCAGAGAGGACAACAGACAAAATTTTGCCACTAAACTTTGTGTGACCTATGTTGCTGCCCCCATTGTCACGAGTGATTTTATTATTTAGCTTTAAAAGAAATTTAATTTTGTTCACATGAAGAGATTTTACTTAAATATAGTATTAGTATTGCTTTTTAGTTTGCAATATCAGCTGCAGCTTGTATACAAATTTACAAATATTTTAATTACCAAAAAAGTTTTAAATCTGTTCATCTGCCTTGAATACTTTCATTTTACAGTGAGCTTGCTTGAAAATACTTTGTTTTAATATCCCTCAAAAAGGAAAAAATATTTTTAGACATAAAACTTCACTGAAGAACTTTCTGCAAATCCAATTGCACTGTCCAAAATTTTTACAAATTTATTTTTCTCCTCTTCTTATTTCTCAGACCTGAACTCAGTTTCTGGGGGGTTCAGTATTTTGGGGAAATCGGAAAATCCTAGAGTCAAACTACTTTCCTGACTTTCTCAGACTTTGAGAAAGACTCTACTATCAAGTCAGTTCATGTCAAAGTTAACACCTACTTTTTTCTCTCTGAGTAAAAGCTTTGATCCTTCAGTCCCCTCTCCTTGCTCCTTTATAGTCATATCTCTGCAAATGGGCTAGAAATAAGAAACAGTTTTAGTTCTCTTATTTATGAGAAAATTGTGAACAAATGCCTTATAAAGTGCATCATGGTATTATAATTTTGGAATACAGACACTTTGAATTCACCAGTGGTGACGCTGTGATCAGACGGCTGAAATTTTTTGAGTCAGCTTTCAGAGAAAAAAAGTTCTGGGCAAGACATGGGAAAAAACATGAGAAACTTTGTGTTCTCCCTTGGATATTTGGTGGACAATATTAAAAAATACATGCAAGTTAAATGTACACTGTGAAGTGGAACCCAGATGTAAGGTGGAAGCTGAGAAGTGTCCTACTCTATTCTTATGTGATGCAGAGCAGCAGATGCAGCAGCTCCATGTGCTAAAAAGTCTCCATAAGAAACAGGTGAGGGGAAACACTTAAAACTTAAGCAAATATTCAAAATTGGGAAAGTATTCAAAACCGTGCGTCTTGTCACCAAAATTTTACTGTCTTCCCCAGAAAAGAAAATAATCTGGATACCAGCTCAGAATTTGGGTGCTCAACTAACAGTAAAACTTTTTTTGATTTATATTTTGTTTTCAACTTGCACATTGAAATCCCATAATCATTGTCTCATTTTTAAATCTATTCTACTGCAAATAAATAAATCACTACTTTAATACTGGACATTTCTCTTGATAAGGAAACCAATGGAAAAATTGCCAAGAAACAATAAGTGCCAAATGACATTTATCTCTTTATTTATTTAATTATGTTATTTAATTTATTTTCTAAAAAGAATACTGTTTAAAATTTGTCTCAGAATAATTTTTATGATCAGCTCTTGGTCTATGCCAAATGAAACCAAATTTTGCTCTGAAGCTAGGTTTGATTGGACATGCATATTATATTTATCCTTAAATGATGATTATGGCCCCTAGGATAAAATATTAATTTTCTTATATACAGATTAAAAACATACTCCTAATCTAGGCTGGAAAATTGTTTTTGCTCTGAGTATTAAAACCAGTGAATGACTTTGAAGACACATAAGACCAACACTGACAGTTCAGCTAACTGAAAAGAATTCATCAAAAGTCCTGTCTCTCTTTTTAAAATAAAATTTCCTAGACTTGAAGCACTATGTTTTTTCAGCTTCACGCAATCAACTAGCCTAATAGCTCACTCTTTCAGTCTGTAAACTTTAGATTTTAAGTGCCATGAGATTTGATACTAAATCTAAGTTTATTTACCAAATGGTTTTTGACTATTGGAGATGCTGTCTGCATTCAGGGACTACTGAATGCCAGGAGGCAAATATGAATTCAGAATTTCTAAGTCTGGAGTGTTCAGAAGTTGTAGGGAATTGTGTCCTCCTATAGTCTGGAAAAATGCCTATGCTATTATGCTTCAAAGATGTAACTTCTGGTCTTCATAACCTTGTGAATTATCAGCGATGACAAAATTTTGCAGAAAAATTCCAGTGAACAGGAAAGGACTAGATTTCCTTGGAAATTGAAAACATTTTCCCTCAATTGTCCTGAAAGTGGAAATGGAGTGAAATATGCACTGTGTTTAAATTTAAAATTATATTCTAAATTCCTCATTAAGTCCAACAGTATGGTTCAAAGAGTCTTTTAAAAGTTTATTTTATTAACAGTTTTTAATCTGGAAATTATTTCACTCTCCCTTTCCCTAAGTCACTGCTTATCACTTTCAAATAATTAAAACCTCTTTTTCTTTGAGATAGATGGACTGATACCATGTGGATATGGAAAGGGCATTTTCAAAGGCAAGTCATTGACAGGAAAAAAAAAGGTTTACTGTTCCCTTTATTTGCCCCTAATATTTTCCCTTTTAGTTACTAGCAGCAGTGTCATATTAAATGACTTCCCCCTTTAAACTGTTAAGTGGTGCTAGTTCAGTTTTAGCGGTAAGTCGCCAGCAGACTCGGGGGACAAGTGCTATCTCCTATGGCCCTGAAAATTGATATTGAACATGGAAGGAAAAATCTCACAAGCTGATAGCAATTAGCTAAAAAGGATTTGCGACTCCATGATTCATCACACTAGGGGATCAAAGTCATTTACAGAGAGTGTTTCTACAGTCCCTGCCTGCTGCTCTAAAGATATACCTCTGTTTATCTCTCACACTGCGGTGTGACATTTCCTTTTTTAAGAGCCCATTTTCTTAGAAACGTAGCACTGGGCTGCTGCAGCACAGGCAGTCTTTGATTCTCCGCTGACTGCCTAAATGACACGATGGCTCTAATGGCACAGCTTTAGCAGGAGCTTGCAAAGGGAATTGGACTTATGATTTACATAAGTGGACTAACAGGTCAGGTCTGGTACTTGCTTGTAAAAATGAGGACAAGGTCTTCTCATGGCAAGTGGTGTAAGGCAGGTCTCTTGGAGCTCTGTGGAGCATTTATGATTTTTTTGTACACCAGAAACACTAACTTTAAAAATTAAGGCTCTCTTTATATATGTTTTTAGAACTGTCTTACAACAGAATCCCACATAATTTTATTAGAGGATTAAAAGAGACCTACCTCAACACCAAAGATTTTTTGGGGAATTTTTTTTTTCCAGAGGAAAATTATACTCCTCTGTCCTTCCAAAATTCATTCTAACACTTTGAAAACAGTCTAATTGGTCAGAATGCAATTTTGCTTTTATAATAGTATGATATGAAAGAAAAAGAAAGAAAAAACCAACAAATAACCACTACATTTTACCACTTCCAGGACCAAAGTTTCCCTTCTAACTTAGGAGTAGGAATTAGATTTGTTTCTCAGAGACACAACTGGAAATCATGGAGATCTTATAACTTCTAAAGATTTTTTTTCACTAAGACTGGAAACACTGAGCTCCTTAGTGGAATGAAAATTGTGTTTATTCAGTGATAATATTGTTATAGCCTTTCTCAGGTTTATTTTGGTCAGTTTTACAAAGGAGTGACATTTTCAGTAGCCTGATCCTAACTAACTGCTGGCTGTCTCACTCCTTTGATAGTGAGCACTAAATACGTATGAAAAGTTCACAATGATGTGGTGGTATTTACTCTTAAGTGTTGTCTTCTAATTAATACCTATTACTTTGTTGTGAATCCAGCCTTAGAAACAACGAATTTCCTAAGACTTAATGAGGGAGAGGATACTATCAGGCTTGTCTGTGACAAAATTTGGGAGGACACACCAAGGTTACTGGGATGTTCTGCTGGCGAGGGACCTTAGCCTGTTGCTCTGAGACTTGGAGGAGCTCCAGAAGCAATAGGAAACAGCAAACAACGGTGAAGCAGCTTAAAGGTGTGTTCCTTTAAGAAGGTAACAAGTTTGCAGAGGACAGCAAGCTGGTAGGTGTAGTTCATATGCCCTGAAGTACGGGATGCCACCCAGAGGGACCAGGACAAGCCCAAGAAATGGGCACATGAGAATGTCATGTGACTTAACATGACCAAGTGCAAGGTGCTGCACCTGGTCTGGGGCAAACCCTGCTTGGGGTATGAACAGATTCAGATCAGTCCTGTTGAGAAGGACTTGGGGGTGCTGGTGAATGAGAGGTTGGACATGAGCTGGCAATGGATACCCCTAGCCCAAAAAGCCAGTTGTGTCCTGGATTGCATCAAAAGCATTTTGACCTGCAGGGCAAAGGAGGTGATTCTGCCCTTCTGCTCTGCTCTCCTGGGACCCCACCTGGAGTTCTGCATCCAGCTCTGTGCTCTCAGCACAGGAAGGACATGGACCTGCTGGAGTAAATCCAGAGGGGTGGAGCCACAAAAACGCTTCTATGAAGACAGGCTGAGATGGCTGGGGTTGATCGGCCTGGGGAACAAAAGTAGAAAAAAGAGGAAAAGAAGAAAAATTGTGGCCTTTAAGAGCTTAAAAGTGGCTTACAAGAAAGATGAGAACACACTTTTTGGGAGGGCTTATTGTGACCGGACAAGAGCTGGTGATTTTAAACTGAAAGAGGATATATTTTGATTGGACATAGACCATGAATTCTGTACAATGAAGGGGGTGAAACACTGGAAAAGACTACCCAGAGAAGTGGTAGATGCCCATCCCCGGTAACATTCAGGACCAGGTTATATGGACAATGGTCTGAACAACCTGGTCTAGGAAAAGATCCAGGGGGAGTTGGACTAAATGAACTTCAAAGGTCCCTTCCAACCTAAACCATTCTATGGTTCTATGATAATATAACCTAGAAAATACAGCAGACCTAGAAAGTCCTTTCCTGTATTGCTGAACCATTTTTGTTTCATTTAGATTTCTGTAGCTGTGGAAATACTCTAAGTGTGTGACATTTATATGCAAGGGTGTAAATTTATTCACTTATCTTTATATTAATTCAGTGGCTTAAACTAGGCCTATCCTAATATTTGCCAGAACATTTTGATATTTTGAAATTAATTCTTATTAATTCTTCACGTACTTTCATATGACATGAACAAGTATATATTTGTTTCATTTGTTTGCTTTCCACTAACCCACCTCTCCACAACTGCCTTCCCAGAAAACAGCTTTATAAGCCCACCCAAATACCTGCAGGAACAGTATATAGTGCCTACACCTGAAGGATCATGAGTATGTAGCTGGTAGGACAAAGGCTGCAAGCAGAACTTCATTTCAGAGATGTAAATTTGTATTTTATTTTAGGTGTAGGTGCCAGTATCTGCTACTGTGATTATTTTTTGTGTTGGCTGCCTCTAGTATCTTCCTGCTTTGACCTTTTTTTTTCCAAATAACACCTGGAGAGTGGTTTATTACAGTATTTTGTGTGTTAAAACCAATCTGCCTCAGGATCTCTTCTTACAGGAAGGAAATATTCCTTTGGATTCAGTGCTGTAGCTTGCAGGTATCTTACACACATGAAAACCTCAAAGTTTTTGGCATATACATTGGGATCCAGTAGATTTGGAAGATAAACAATCAGGACACTGGTTTGTGCGCTCAAGAAAAGCACAAGGAGAATAAACCCAGATTTCTTGTGTTACAAAGGCAGAAATGGATCCCTCATCAGCTGGGGAGACAGTCCCACAAGAAGTGGCCATGTCCAGTCTCAGTCTGTTATCACATATGGTAGAACCAGCAGCATATTCCTGCAAGATGTTGATGTTGCTCCTCTTTAGAGCAGCGGCAGAGTGCTCTTGACAGTGTTCCCCCAGAGTCACCCTACCCTGCCACTGCCAGATGGTGCTCACATCGAGCGCACAGCCAGCACTAACCTGCACAAATCCCTTGAAATCCGAGGCAGAGATTTTCCTCTGGGTCCAGGGCAGAGGAAAGCAAGATAATTTCTCTTCTTGGTGGCTGACTCATTTTTTTCCAAGTAATTCTTGCAGCTGAAATGGTTGTGCAGGGAGTGAAAACTGTTACTTAAAACCTGTTCATCCTGACAAGCTAAGTAAGAGGGGGGAGTGGCTTTTGAGGGTATTCATTGAACACCATTCTTGTAAATCAAATGAGTGTGGCCTGAGAGGGTCTGGTGGACTAACAAGACACTGAACTCACTAACTAAAAAATTCAAGGTCTGAATGAGTTAAAATATCTTAACTTCTGTGCTTCTGATGCATTGGAGAGGACATAACTATAAAAGAAGTAGTTGAGAAAATAGGGTGTAGATTGCGGTGAACTCATATTCAAGAGAATACAAAGGATTCAGAATTAATTTCTTCAAAATTTAACAGATTTTGAAAGATGAGAAGAGAAATCTCAGGAAAGCTCAAAATATGCATTTTGAGAAAAGAAAAGCTCAGCTAATGCATTTCTGTTAAAAAATAATTACTAGTTTCATTCTTGCAGAAAATAGATGGTTCCTATATTTTAAGATAATTTTTACCATGTATAAACAGTTTTAGGAAAAGGTATTTCAAATTTTTATTTTATTTTATTTTATTTAACAATCTGATGTTTATGAGATTTATCATTGTACTGGAACCTGGTAGATTTGAACATATTTTATCTAAATCCATGAAAATATTTACTACTACAGTAAGCTAATGATAAATTAAAAATTTGTTCTGATTGATTAACAGTCTTGAATGTACTCTAATTAAAAAAATTCTGAACCCCAAAACCAGACCAGAAAGTATTCTTCCAGTACTACGGCCTGGGAGAAAATAAATTAATTGTCTTGAGCAAGTGAACTCCTGGAATCACAGAATATTAATTTGTAATCTATCTCTATGAGGCAGAATCATTAAAACAGGTGATTGTGAAGTATCATGTAACTATCAAGCTACGCTCATTTACCTCAACTTAAAATCTGGCCTAGTAGTAGAGTATATGAATGACTATATGAATTGCTAAATTATGTGACCTATATCAATAGTTCCTGTCCAAAATGATTTTTATTCAGTCTCAAAATAAATTACATTTCTGCATGTAACCAAAGTTCATGACATGTTTATAAACATGGCATCTTTGGGCTCCAGCCTTTTCAAATGAACATTTAAGAGACCAAAGATTTCCTCAAGTAAATATGCAGGAAAGCAAATAAGAGACCAAATGCAGTTAATGTGTTTGCCATTACTTACCCTGAAGCATCTCTTTTTGCTTAGACTGCACATATGCAAAATGAAAATATAAAACTCATTATTTCTAGGCTTTTTACATGTTAGAAATTATTTAACTCTGAGACCAATTTATAAATTTGTTTGTAAATTATTTCTAGTTGCTTCCTCAGTTAAAATTAATTTTTATCTGTAAAATGCATTCCTCCAATTATCTGTTTTTTTTTCTCTCCCTTCAGCATAAGGAGGTCCTGTTTCCTTTAACATTTTGTCATTATTTCGAATCCTTGTACTGCCATTTTGCCTTCTGCTGCATCAATGGTGGGGATATGGCTGCTTATGGAACTGCTACATAAATCAGGAAATAGCCAGCTTTGTCACCTAAGGAAATGCAACATCAATTTGCATCCAGTCTGTTTTCCTTTTGTGCACACACATGCATGAATCTACTGAGGTAACATGAAATCCTATGAAACTGTTTTTCATCCTTGCCTTCATGTTTCATCTCAAAGTATGGCAATGGTTGTAATTATTGTGTCTTTTGTTGCATTAGATTTGTTTTCCAAGATTGTACTTTGATACAATGTCAATGAAAGAAAATTAATAAAATTAGTGATGCCAAAATCTAAACCCCCCATTGAGAAAGTTTGTACATGAAACTTGTGTTTTATGCTACCTTTTACTGATTTTAAGATGAATTTTCATAATATTTTATTCGGAATTTTTTAAATAATAACAATCGAGCCCAAAATGTTATACATTCAAATACAAGTGAGAGAAATCTCTGAACTATTTTTGAAAGAAAACGGGGTTCTGTGGTTGTTGTGTGGCAGATGTGATTTGTTTGTATGAAAAGCTTTCCTGTCTTTCCTGATGGTTGATGTTCCTATGTCCCAGTACTGTGTATATTTGACCACATTTTTAAACACACAGTCAGTATAAGTCACTTCAGAGCATGTTATTAGAGCTATTTCTTGCCTCTGGCTGATGTCCCAGAAGAAGATGATAAATCATCCACTTATGCTACAGAAGGGAAAAAAAAAAAAATCAATGTTCAAAACTTCCATGGTCAGCTTTACCCAGGACAACTAAACTTTACAGTGACAAAATACTGATGATGTCATCAATAAAGTAAATTAATGGTGTGAACAACTAAGAATTACAAACTGCCTTGCAGCATGGTGTAGAATATGAGGAAAAGTTTTTGAGAACTAAAGCTGCAAACTCTAGCTGTTTTTGGAGTCTTAGAGCAGGGTGAGATTCATCCTCAAAAGGCAGTGTGAGAGAATACAATTAACTTTTTGATAAGCAGAACACATGTGTAGACAGCAACAGGATCAAGTCTTGGGATTTTGACTATTCTGCAGCCCACTGGTAAAGAGAACTGGACCCCAACCACTACAAAAGCAATAGTTACACATAGTTATGTGTATGTGTAATTAGTCTGAATTCATAGAGGATTTCATGTGCTTATTCTAGAACTGGATTTCAGCAAACAAATAAACACCGAAAGATATTTAATTAGTCAGTTCAAAATCACAAATTCTATATAAGGTCTTTACAAGAGAAGATGTTCACATACTGCTCATTCGAGTGACCCATTTTGCATGTAGCTCCCCTGGCAAGAGGCAGGGAATGATGGCCTGGACTGGTTTCTTCTAAATATCCCCCCTGCCTTAATACTGGTGCCAGGAGTCTCTGTAAATGGTCCCAGTCTTACCTGCTACTGAAAGCAAATGGGGCTTACAGATTGACATGTCCACAAAACTCCTGCAGTCCAAGTTAGTCTCAGGGCTGGCTGGGAAGTGTGCCAGTTCTAAAGGAATCCCAGTTCTAGCAAAAACCAGGACAGCTGCAACTTGCGAGTGTTTCTTATTGAAGTGCACTTCATCAGCTGCAAAATTGAGGTGTCAGTAATTAATCAGGTTTCATGTTATTAATTATGCTCACAGATTCAATGTAGAGCAAAAAAGCACTGTTTTAAAAAAAATTCCAAAGAATAATAGCATTACTTGGGGAAATAACGACAAGACATAAACTCCAAGGTGAGACTGGTTTTTTAAGCTAGATGAACAATGGCTATCTAGGGACAACTGTATCCTGCAAGGGAAAGGAACTCAGTAATATTTCCTTATCGCTAGATTTTGTAGTCACATTAGAACTCAACCTGAGAATCAAAATAAAGTATCCCTTGTAAGTTAATAATATTGAATACAGCAATCAACCGCATGCACATTTATTTCATGCAGAAACTGAAAACTGTTGGTTCTTTACCTTACAGAAAAAGACATAAAAAATTGAGCCAAAAAAGCAGCTGATATACTGAGTGTGAAGCATGAGGAAAGCTGCTCGTCAAAGTAAATTTTAGCCTGTCAGGAACATGTGTCTTTGATTCAGGTAAAGGGCTGAAAGTACACCAGGAAATGACAAAGGTGAAATCAAAATCTGCCCTGGGTGAAGTGAAAACACAGGCAGAGGTTAGAGGAGGGAGAATATGATTCTTGTAATCTGCTGTTTAGTTTTAAATGAGAGATATTTTTTTGTTCAGAGTACAGAGTGCATCAGCAGAAGAGGATCACTGTTACATCCTATCCTGGCATTAATCTGGAGGATATTGGGAATTTGAGTAGCAGGAGGAGAGTGGGCTGCTCTGGAAAAATTCTCACAGCACATGAAAGGAAGGGAGTAAAACATCTGAAATCAGGAAGCTGAGGGATGGACTTGATAAAGCCATGCTAAACTGCTAGTTGTTAGTTTGTGAGCTTTTCAGGTAAACTAGAATGATGTTTTTGATGTTAAAAACATTTTAGTTCTGAACTAATTTAATTTATTGGAAAGGAAGGTAACTATTCAATTATTTCAAGATTTAATAAACACAGAGGGAGAAGGAAACCTTGTTTGGAACTTAGTTGTTAGACTATACCAGTTCAATGTAGGATTTGAGATGATACAGACATATATCAAAAAATTAATAAATGCAGTGTCTAGAATTTGATTGTTATTGCTACCTAAATGTCAGATGTATCTCCACAATGGCCTTCACATTTTGGATGCTGGAACATCACCCTTCAACAACTTCCAGAGATATCTTTGAAAAGTTTAATTCTTTTCTTCCATGTTTGTAACCCCTGGTTTTCTCATAGAATATCTTTATGATCTTTTGGAAGGAGCAAGACTTCAGAAATGGAACTATGATGGAAAGATAAGACATGATTTTTCAGAGATAAACTGAATAGGAATCAAATAGACAGAAAAAGATTATTGTAGTTAGGACTTTTACCAGTATATAGGTAAATATGTATATATATATATAATATCAATATCAGGGGCTATGTTTGTCTAGATTCTGGGTATGATAAAGACATCATGTTTGTCAAGACAAGAGAAGAATAGTTGATGTCTGAAAGAGTGGGAAAATTCTGGTTTTTTTCTGAAGTACTGAAGAAGTTTTTAGCAAATTCTTTTAGGAATTTTAAATCTGTGTTTTTATCTTCATTTCCTTCAGTACTTTAGATACCAAAATAGTCCTTTCTGCTCTGCAGTAACTAGGGCAAATTTCTACAAAGATGGTTCAATCATTTTTCAGCTCGTCTTTGTTTTTAGTACAAATTACATGATTTTATCAGTCACACAATTTCTTTAGTTTTATTTGAACTCCAGAGCAGATGATGTCCTGTCCCACTGAAAAATTCTGATTTGGTTCGTTCTTCCATGTCTCCTTGTGAGAGTGTTTGAACTTTGTTCTGGAAAGGTATTTTCCCAGTATGATCCTTAAAAGCCTCATGCAAAGGAACAGTATAGTCTATACTTCCCTGTTCACACTACAGAACTCATTTCTTTCTGTGCATGTGTACTCCTATGGACTCTGAAAGCTTCAAATGGCAAAGTTTTTAGTTCACAAGATATTTAAGACATATCTTGCCTTTGGTTCCTTGAAGACTTTGTAGGTAAGTTTTCACTGTTAAATACCTGTTTTTCTTGGGGTACCCTACAATCAAGTGCAGAGTTTCTGGCTGTATTGCCAGCATTACCAAAAACAGTCATTGTGTTGAACCTAGTAGAGTTCTGGAAGCCCTGTACCAATACACAAGAATTGCAGACAGAGTTCCTGTGCTGCAAGAACAAAGGATGTGTGAGCTCTATTGAGTGAACTGTCCCTAAGCTCTTAGAGGAAGATGTGAACACTTCTCTGCTCCTCCAAATTAGGCTCAAGCCCTGGGTATCCAAAAGACTCACTCTTTAGAAATGAGACCAATATAAGAGACAAAAGAGACGTGTTAGAGCAAAAGTACGTGTGTTAGAGCTGTTCAAGTTGCATTGATCACAGTATCAGGGAAATATTGGAAGCTTCATCTACATGCTGAGGCTTAAAATATTTGTCTTTATCTGGCCAAAACACTTCTAGTATGATAGCAGGAGGCTTGGAAGCTGAAGAGCAATGAAGATATTCTTCTTTTTTTAGAAACTCCATCCTCTTTCTTGTCTGTTTCTCACAATGTTGAGAATTTCTGGGAGTGAGACTCTTGTCGTCTTGTCCTGGACACTTGGTTACCTGCTACTGCATGGGTTTCCTGTGATATGAGGGTGTGACTGTTCCAAAAAGACTTAGGGAAAATGTGGAAGTCAGTCATGTACATACCGAATAACAGAGGAGCCTAGTAATAGAAGAAAAAGAGCTGTTCCTGGGGTGGAACTCCACTGTGTTCTACAGGGAGAATCTCTAAGAATTTTTCTCAGCAGTCTTGACTCTCTGCTACCTGCATCAAACCTTTTTAAAGCACCTCTCTGCAAATAAACACACCTAGTATTAGTCCTTCTAAAACTGATATTTTCAATGGTGTTAATGGCAAACTAGATGACGTGGATTATATCAAAAGTAGTTAATTGAAATAATTAGTTAATATGAGGTCTTACCAAGTGGTAAGCCCTCAAACATATAGTAGTGGATTATATTGCTTGAAACTGTCAAGAGAAACAGAGATTAGAGGCCCATTTTGTTGCAAATGATGTGTGAGATCATATAATAATACCTCTGAGAAATAGTAATAATGTTCATAAGAGGTTTTATCTTTTTGCAAAGGATGTGTAAAAATTAATGTGGGGACTGTGCCACCAAGAATACGTGCCTCCTCTTTCCTATCTTCTTGAATGTCATTCCATAGCTGCCATAGCCAGACCTCCAGCAAATCCAAAGTAACTTTTTATGGACTAATGGTAGTCCTGCGTAACCTGGATTGGTGCTGAGTGTTTGTCTGGCCGAGTCTGTTTTGTGTTCCCTTAAGTGGTGGGATTTGGTTAATGTTTGAGCAACACTGGAAAAGGGAGAAGAAATTACTTTGATGGTAATGGCCTCCAAAACAGATTGGAAGCAAAAAAATGTCCTGAATTCCCATAATTTTAATTTCACAGATCCATAGTTGAGCTACTTAAGACTACCAGAACATGCCCTGGCAAAACCTTTGTATTTTTCTAGTATAAACTAAGCATAAATTCAGTAGTAGATGACAGATTACTTCATATACCATGCAAGCAAGCCTAGACAATAGCTTTAGCCATGACTGATTGCCTTGCTGTAACCCACTTTATGTTAAATGTATTCTTGCTGTTCAATTCCACAACTGTAATTTTGTTCTTCTGCACCGCTCAGCCCTCTGTGGACTAACCAGGTTCCTTCAGTAATGATTTCTTTTCTATTGTATTGTTTTCTGCATAATCAAGTTGGTAGGTAGGGGTTTAGGTGACACAGCCATCTGTCAAGTTCATTTGCTCTGAAAATGCAAGAAATAATGGCCTCTACAACTTGGGGCTATCTGTTATAAAGGAAGAATATCAGCTTTTACCCTGCACCATCTTCTCATCTTTTCAAATTATCATTTTTTCTATTTTCTATATAAAATACATAAGGTTCTCTTGACATGACTGATTGGTGAAAAAGAAAGCTATCACATGTCCACCTTGTATTGCAATTTATGCAAGCAATCCAATTAAGGAGAAGCAGCTAACATCCAGACTAATGTGCCTGTCGTGAAACTAAAGAGAATGCTGCAGACTGCTCTGCTCGAGTGTTATCACTGCTGGTTCTCTGACATGCTAACTGCTTTCTCCTTGAAGTTTGCATAATGTGTAAATGTTAGGGAGTTTGCATGCCACAAAGGAAAGGGAAAACAGTTATTCATTTTCCCTCCTCTAAAATAAAATGCTCATAATAATTCTTATAAGGAGCCTTTATCAAATTGTATCCTTTCTCTGAAATGACATGCACTTGGTAGGAAAAACATAAAAAGCTGCCTGTGCATTCTTAACCTTTTTCAGACACAGTGGAAGCCAGCTGGAATAATCCAGGAATTATTCCAGTTTTCTGTGTAAATGTATGGACAGGGCAGAGTTGTTTATACAGCAGAACAACTTTTATCCAACATCATGACAGTAGAACTGGGAACATCCTTGTTGCTCTAGGTCAGAGGCACTTTTACTTTAGACCCATTTGCCATTGCCCCTCCTAAAATGCAGAATGACAACTGCTCATACTGAGCATAGACCTTCAAATTATGTGGTTAGAAACAAAACCATTTCCAGATGCCATTATTTGGTGCTAGTGAAACATGAAATTTTCTGCTTTTATGAAAACATAATTATTAAGTGGAATGTCACACTTTTATCACACTTTTACCAAACCAATTTCCCCATCACCTGTCTCTCAGGGCCATTGACGTGTGATAAGACTCTCTGCTGGATGAGAGATTCCCTGACAAGGGAACAATTGCTGTTGTTCACAGCAAGTCAAATAATGAACTTGAACAGCAGGTGTAAAAAGTGATAAACCCATTAATGAAATTAGTTAGCATCAGTAGCCACCTACTGAATATTTCCAAAATACCAAATCAGTCTTAAATTCTTAACAAAACAC
>JAWWMU010000106.1:88758159-88810854 GCA_035048155.1 Cinnycerthia olivascens | reverse complement strand
GAAATTAGTTAGCATCAGTAGCCACCTACTGAATATTTCCAAAATACCAAATCAGTCTTAAATTCTTAACAAAACACAGAAATATTTCAAAGAAACTATTCTGCTCTGTATTTCTGAACTATGGTGCAGAATTTGATGTCCATTGTATCAGTGCTGTGTAACACATTTAATGCTGAACTGAAAATTTTTCTACAGTTTGTGCATGGCATTCTATAAACTGTGCTCTGTCATCGTCACAAAGTTGGACATGAAAAGCTGTTCTCATCCCACAAAGAATTAATTCTTTTATCCAAACTTACCTTTAATTCAAATTTCATGTGCTGCTTCATCACAGAATAATTTCTGGACCACATACATATATGTTTCATATATGTTTCTTTTTGGGGATGTATTTTAAGCATTTTAGAACTTGGTGAGTGTTGAACACAATACACTCTGTGTAATGCATTTATAATCAATTGCAAAGGTGATTTTGGAAGGAGAGTGTTATGTGATTAATGTGATTAACTTAACCTGTTGAAATCTGGGCTAGATACATATTGCTCTTTGAAATGTTCAGGAAAATTCCATGTCCACCTGAGAGAGGACCGTGCCTCAGACATGTTGTTTTTCTGGAAATCATTACCACTGGCTAAGCAAAAAGACAGGTACCTGACTTAGTGCATGTTTGTTACTGTCTCCTGGATTTTTAGGTATAATCTGACAGAACGCAAAGTAGTCACAAGTCAGTTCACAGGTGGAAGTGAATGTCCACTATTTCAGTGTTAAACTAATAAACCTGGGAACAGAAAGACATCAGCATCTCATGCGTAAGTATCTCAAATCTCCCATGAGTTCTTTTTGTCTGTCACTTACTCATAAACCTTTTAAAGGTGTCTGCTTATACTATTTATATAGTAGACCATATCACATTATTTCTATTGATCAGAATTTCTAGTTGAAGATGCCTTCTCAAATTTTACAATTTAGGCTTCAAATATTTAGAGAAAAAAAATATGTGATATAACACTGCTAAAATTAAAATGATAATTGTGTGAAAAGAGTTATCCTCATCTTTATTTGGTGCACCGTGTAACATACACACATACAGAGACACACAGCTCCCATGTAATAGGGTGAAATTCAAACTAGCTATAAACAAATGCGCCTCTTGTCAGAATTTCTTTGATCTTGGTTATTAAAAAACCCTTAAAAATAGAGAAAACAGACCTGGACTTCAAGAGACGTGAACTAGATCTGAGCTAAAACTGGCACAGGAAAATAGAACCACGTGTTAAAATACTGCAAGGAAGCTTATGATGCCTGCAGAACAAATGCCATTTTCATAGAGAGTATGCTAGGCTGCTCACACAAAAGTGACTGGCTTTAAAGCCTGTAGTGGGGATTGTTAAAAAGCATGAACAGCTAGTTGAAATATGGACTGTAATTCTGGATTAGTTATCTGGGAATTATTTGTTTGGAAATAGTTGGTAGAGTTCTATATGACAGAAAACATGATGCTCAAGAATCAGCAAGCATCTAAGGATGAGTATTCACACCTTCATCACCTTGCCTTCAGGTGCTTGGGTAGATATATAGCAGGGTCAGGTGAAAGAAGTGGAAATGGCACCAGCAAGTTTAAGTGGTGTTGTGAAGCAACAGGGAACAGATCTACACATCTGGATAAAGACAATCCAAAAACACCAAGGCCTTTCCATTCCCTGAGAAGACATTTCAGAATGTCAGAAGAGAATACTTTCCTTGGCCTCAGTGACCACAAAGCTTAGCCTGGCTGTTCAAGTTATTTGTTGTTTCACAGGCAAAATTGCACTCTTCATCTCAGACTATTTCTTTTCAGAATATTGAGTGGTCTTTGCTGAAAACCACAGATGTGGGCTTTGGGTTTTTACGTTACGTAACTTGGTAATCTTTGCTCCCTGTTTTATGCAGTATTCAGTTTAGGTACATGTGTAGTACAGTTAGACTAAAGAACCACACTCTGAAAAAACGGCATTCAGAATGACTTAAAATGGTTTGTTATGCTACTAGTACCTTATCTGGACTCCAGTGTACCATCATTTTTTCAGTGTTAATTAAGATAAAATATTGAGATAGTTTATTAGACGACAGGCAAAGTTTTTACTGTGATAGATACCCTGCAACTCAGAAAGTAAAATCCACAAAGTATAAGGCATTTTAAAGGTATGAGATTTCTGAGAAAGTGCTGAAAGTCTTCCTGAAAAAACAGATTTTTTTCAGCACCTCTTATTTGAGCATATGCAGTCACTTATTCTTTCTGATACTAGGAGTTTCATAAAGTATTTATCTGCAAAACCCAGGTCTAATCTACGCAATTATTAACATTGGATGTTGTATATATCCCTAGCAGACAGAACAGATTCATGAATTCAAGTTTTGATTATTAGGATTATAATTTTAAAGAAGATTAAACCTAGAAAGAATTTAAAAGTTTATGATAACTACATTTTGTAGCCAGCAGCTGGTACCAGATTTAAGGTACCATAAGTGTCTAATATATTTTTTTCTTTTTAGATTGAATACATGCCTTTTCCCCACCAATATCTAAAAACTTTTAGCAACTTCATCTTCAAATATTTAATGCAAATATGATACTAAACTGTGTACTAATGTTTTCCTGGGACCTCAAAAAGCTATAAAACTATAAAAGTTGTAATGATTTATCCCATTTATACTAGTATCAGTTCTATCCTTGCAGCTGTTTTATTATATTATGTTAGCAGACACAAATCTAATCTTTACTAATAACCTACATTCAGTGGTATAATAACCACATTCCATGTTGATGCCCCATTAGAATTTTTGAAGTGAAAGGAAGTAACCCAAGCTAGACTGTGTTGAGCAAGTCTGACCACATAAAATATATGTTTTGAAATAATTAAATTCAGTTAAACCCCAATCCAATGCTGTAAACAAAGAAAAATCTTGTTGCTCACATCTGTTCTTAGAGGGGTGCTTAGGGCCTGTGGGACAAAAAAAATATAGCTGGGTGAGAACTAGATCTTATGTTACAGAGAAAAATATTCTTTTTTTATTCTATAATGAAATGGAAACATATTGTTAAATATTTTCTCTTAAAATGATTGAAATATATTGCTTCAGAATTATTTTTTAATAATATGACATGACATAAAATAAAGACAGTGAAATAGATAGCATTTTAAAATGGCAAATTTCACTTTCAAAATAACATATTTCAAAGTCTTTTAATTTTCTTTTTTAAATGCAGTATGTCATGAAGAAAAATATTTCCATGAAACACAATCTTTGATGAATTTGTAAATAGAACTTACAGAGTTTGCTTTTCAGAGTTTTAAATTTTCATTAAAATCTCAAAAGGGAAAAGTTTGTCATTTTTTACATAATAATACAAAAAAGATTTTTCTAAATATGTGTTGTGAGAAAGAATAATTTTGACCAGTTTCAAATAAAACTTAGCAGCTTTCTGACCCTCTGCACAGAGTCCTGTCCCTGGCACAAAAATAATTTCTAGTAATGGTAAGCTGTGTTTTGCATTTGTGACCCACCCTCCAAGAAGAATTGTCTTAGTAGGTTTTAAAATTATGTTCTGAACAGCAAATGTGTGGGCAAATTTTAACATTTCAAGAGTGATATTGAAAGAATGGTTTGGACTGGAAGGATTATTAAAGATCATCCAATTCCAACCCCACTGCCATGGGAAGAGACATCTTCCATGAAACCAGGTTGCTCAGAGCCCCATCCACGCTGGCCCTCAACAATTCCAGGGATGGGGCTACCACAGCTTCTCTGAGCAACACGCTCCACTGTTGCACTGTCTTTTTCTAGACTGGAGATTAAGTTTATTGGCAGACACTGAATGTATTTCAGCATGCCCTTCTGCTGGAGAGGGAAGATATAACTGGTCACTGGGTAGGTGACATCTTGCTTCTGTGCAAGGCAGCAGCTCCTGGCTCTGTTAAGTTCAAAATATAGTGAGGACCAGGACATGGGATCTACTGCTGTTCTCAGGAAGCTTAGATTTCCTGCCCAGTTGTGTTCAAGAGAATATCTGTGTGAGTTTCTGGATCTGTTTGTGGATACAACACCTCAGGTTTGGTTTCATGGTACCTCAATTTGGAAAAGTAGAATCTGAGTTTTTCTATGTTAAGTACGCTATTCACAGATACACGATTAGCAATGTTATAAAGCCTCTCAGATTTATAAAATGGATAACTGTATCTCAAAGAACCAGGCCTTCAGAAATCAAATGAGCACATTTTTGTCATGTAAAGAAATGGGTAATTTTGAAGACAATAAATGACATTTCTCTGGCAATTGTGTGTTTCAAGCCCAGCCACTCTAGAACAGATATTAAAAATAAAAATAACTGAATTAATTTTGGGGGCAGGTTGCAAAGTTTTCATTGAACCTTTCTATGAAAATTCAGCTAATGCCAAATAAGCATGATGAAAAATAATAACACTAATTCAACAGCATCAAAAAATAAAAACAATAGTGTGTTATGGAATTTTGACAGCTTTTTGCTCCTTCTGTATCTATGTAGATGACAGCTTAGATCCTCTAATCAACAGCTCAAACATATATATGGTAACTTCAATATAAGTTTCCCTGTTCCTTCTGTCAAAAATTTTTATGCCATTTTTTTTTAATTGTAACAGCTTTATGTTTCTCTTCAATATTTTATTTTCTGAAGGAGTCTTTAATTTTCATTTCTACAAAAAGGGTTATTGCAAGGAAGTATTTTATAAATTACAGTTTTAAAAAAGGAGAAATAGTGAAAAAGGAAGAAGACAAATTCCATAAACTTCTGCATAAAATTAACTCTCTGACACTTATTAAGGATCCTGATTCGAACTCTTGCCTGTGATAATCTGATATCCAAAACTAAGATGCTTCTTAATGTCCCATGTGGTTTATTTGTGAGATACTTGTTTTCTGCTGTTTGACTATTAAAATGCAATGTTATTTTGGTGTCACCATTTAAAATTTTCCAGATGAAAGCAGGAACAAAATATAACATTTCAGACTGTTTGGAAAACGTCATTTCACCAACCCTGTATCAAGAAAACAAAGCAATTCATTCCTAGTGTTCTCCTTCAGACAAAATTCTCCTTTCTTTAAAAGAATGCTTGCCAGAACAATGAACAATATGACAAGTAAGGTTTGTTGTCTGACATTCTTTTTTAAAATATAGCTTCTGTCTCTTAATTTGGACACAGCTTCTTTGTACGTAAGTTTTCTATACCATGTGCTGGATTTTGCCTGATTTCTTTTTATTTCAACTAAGTTTATCAGTTTAGCAAACAACTGTTTAACAGTTTTACTGTTAAAATTACAACATCCTTTCTTTCAGATGTTTTAGCAACTTTGTGTTTTGGAAAATGGCTGGACAGCAAATTCTTTTTGAATTAGCTGAATTTAGACAAGATACCATAAATAGCATTTTTTAAATCTTGAACAAATTGTAGTTTGCAGGTTGATGACATCTCATTTAATCAAATAATGTTCTTCCCCCCTACAGCTTGGAATGCTGAGCACATTATGCATAAAATATCCCCACAGAATAAATCTATAAATTTGCTACTGGCATCTGTGGGGTGAAGAGCTGTTGGGAAACAGACTGAGTTGAAGAAATCTGCTCACTTCTGTCAGTGCTAAAGATTTACCATACTAGGCCTTGAGAGAGAGGAGAAGGCCAAAAAGGGGAAGATTGCACACCTGGGAAGAGAATGAAAATTTGACTAATGTTGGAAAGGAAACTGTCCAGGGAAATAAAAGGCAACATTGAAGGAAGAATGAGACTGAGAGTGGGGTTATGCTAGACCCAGGACATAACATGAATGGAGCAGGCAGACTGGAATTAGAAAAAAAAGGGGAAATTAATTCCCAGGCACTTAGTAGAGAATATTGAGATCGCATTGCTAAGGGGAAGAGATGATGACTGCTTGGTTAAAATGAGTAACGTGAGAAGGCATAAAAATGGTGGTGGTAAAGTTTAGAAAATTTGAATGCAGGTAGTTATAATTAGATAATCTGAAGAGTGGAAGAAACAGAATATCCAAAAGATAATAAAAAGCCAAAGTAGATAAGGAATAAATGCAGACAAAATGAGTTTTGTAATAATGAATCCAAAAATTAAACCATAGCGAAGAAGAACAGAGAAAGCTACTACTGTGTAGATTCCTTGAAACCTTGGAAAAACATGCTTTTTCCTTCCTATCAGGTATTTGGAAACCGTGCAGGAGGGAGAGTGTTGTTCAAAAAGTTTATCCACCAAAAAAATTTCAAAGTGTTGCCATTAATTAATCTGTCAGCCCAAGATATTGTAGTCTGTATTTGGAATTTAAACCTTCCTGCTAGCAGACCACTTTATGGCTTTTGTCACTTTAAATCTAGGAAATTGCAGAATATATACATAGAGAGAGGATACATACCTAGTTCTGATAATTCCTAGTCTTGGAGTAGCTACCTGAAAGGACCCAATAGAAACGGTGTTGTGGGCTTTTCTGCATGTAACAACTATAGATACTCAGCTATAAATTTCAAGGCCTTTGATGTATTATTTTTTATGGAAGTATTCTGCCAAAATATGTTATCACAGACCTCTCTTTACATCCTTCATTCCCTGCTGCTCATGCAACCTATGATTTGTGTTGTTTCTCCAAGACAAGATTTAAATTAATTTTTCTTTGCTAAAAGCTCAGACCTACATAATAGATAAACCTCCTAGAAGGAGGGAATAATCAAGCTGTATGGTTTATATTTGCCTTTTATATCAATTATTTAGTAAGGGAGAAATTTAAATGGAAAGTTTTCATGATTCACATAGTTGCATGCTTATGGAAAATATGAAAAGTTCATTGTCACAAAGAGCTCTCTGTGAATGTTATCATGATTATGGTGGCAAGGGAACCCTAATCCAAGCCTAGAAAAGATCTAATAGGTCACATCAAATATTGTGGGAGAGAAGTATTTGCTGTGAACAGATTGACAAATTTTTACTTTTTTATAGAACAGAAGGATAACACAATTCTGATTGTAGGGCCCCTGAGAATATCTATTTTTGTTCACTGAGAGAAATCAATAATCCTTTTTTGGAAGGATTGAGACATAGAATAACATCTTTTATTTTTTGTGCAACAGTGTTGTTATACCATGAAAACATGCCAAAAAGTCTTGGGGAGAGAGGCAGAATCTATTAAGAAAAACATTCATTTCTCTTTATTATTGGCATAACTTCTGTAGCAAAAGATGCAAAATTGTCAAATTATTTTATTTTCCTCACAAATTTACTTGAAGTTGGGTCATACCCAAATAACCTGGTAATCTCCCACCTGTAGAGCATTAATATAGTGTATAGAACAACAGATTTATGACTTGTTCCAAAGACAAGCATGAAACTATATCTTTTCCTTTTACTGAGAGGGCCTCTGCGTGAGATGAACTAATACATTACTGTAGCCTAACATACTTGTTAGCTATTTTCCCTTCCTGAATTAAAAAATTGAATTATGTACACTCAGTCTAGTTACTGAACCTGTAAAGTTTATTAAAGTTTATCGACCATGTGTATACACTTCAGGATTTAGGTTCAATTGCTTCTTTCAGGCTGGAACATTGAATTAAGATGCAGTGCCTTGCTGTGGCTCTCATGGACTCCAACTGAGCTACAGGTAGCAAAAGTCTCCTTCAATTAGACATAATCATCACTCACAGTCAATAATTGTGCTAAAGGCTGCTTTCAAATCTGTGAGGGATTCGCATTTAATGTACTGATTCAGCTTGTCTGAGCCAAATTCACTGTGTACTGAAACCAAAGCAATTTAGTTCTTGCCTACGGCCCTTTTGGCAGTTCATCTAGTACTGAGCACTGTAAGGACTGTGAGATACAATTTAATCTGAGACATCTGTGCACAGACAGGACCTTTTCCGTAACAGAGAAAGACTAAGTAATGGCTAAGCTGTAGTTTTATGTGAAGAACCAAGTCTTATCTCTCCTCTGAAAAATAAAGCATTTAAGATATAGTAGAAAGCCAAATGAAAAACGAAAAGGAAAAAAAAAAAGAAAGAAAAAAAGGAATAAAAAAATCCTTGGATTTATGAAATGCACACTGAGTCTACTAACAGCTTTCCTTGCTCCTAACCACATAAAGCACTTGAGCTGTGATCCTTGGATTAACCATTTAAAGATATTATACTTATCGTCAGCTGCAGCTGACTGGAAAGATCTTTATTAAATATGAAAGAAAGAAGGCTCACTGCTTGTGATTTTTGTAAAAATATCAAAATTTTCATTGTACATATTTTTTCTTTTTGGCTTATGATATTATTGGGGAAAATGCTGCAATATTTATCTCTTGTATCATCCTGACTGTTAGAGGCTTGATATTTCCGGGAAAGGCTTAAAAGTCCTGTACTACATATAATATTACATAGGAAATTTTAATGATAATGAACCAAGTACTGATAGTGTCTGCGAAGTTTTATTGACTTAAACCAGGTTTTCACCTTGAGTTTACACTCAACTATTGTGTGATCTCTACTTGTCGTTTTTCTTCAACAATGGAAAAGCTCTTTATCATGACAAAGCCATTCTTGGTATTTCTTCAAAACCAGTATCAAAACACTTTTATTTATATGAAAGCAAATCAGAGAGTGGGCTGGAAAGGTGAGGACAGCTCTGTGATATTCACCACTAGTCACTGCCTTGTTGAAGGCTCTGCTTTTATGGAGTAGGAATCAACAGTCTTCCTTGGTCAATACCTGTTTGGCAAAAACACGGCTAAGAAGGTGAAGTCTTATCGCAGAAAATAGTGAAAGCATACAGTATAAAAGCTTGGCTTATCAAATCTAATTAAGATAGAGGCTCTGAATTGTTAGAGTGTCTGCAAAACACACCTGCAATTTCTTTAAGTGAGGTTATGTCCATCAGACCTTCAGATCTGTTACATCTGTTACAAAATTTTGTCCAAGATTTGCATTTTTGGTCAAGATATGGTGCTTTTAGTGGAATCAGAATTTTCTTTGTTGATTTCCTGCAACAAACAGAGCAGTCCATTGGCTTCTTTACATGTTATCTGCTATATCTAATGAGTTATGAGTCATACAGTGTGGGCATTACAGTACCTGGGCACCTAACACAGATTTCTGAATATAGTAAACAGCAAGGATAGTATCATGTAACATCTGGGCTTATATCTGTGTGTCTACCAACATGATCCATTAAATTTGGGAAAATGTTCATGATAGATGATGCCATATGTAAATAATAGAGGCAAAACAGAATGTCAACCCAGGATAGCTCTATTAAAGTTTTCAAGTACCAACCTTCAGAATTATAACTTGCCTTCATCTGGCTCTGAATTTTGCACTGCTGGCAGCTTGGATGCCGAGTAGAAGAGCAGATCATTCTTCTGCCTTGAGAAGCAAGTCCTGAAAGACCACAGCATATGCGGCTGTGGATAGACATTTTACATGTCCTCCTTATCAGAGGAGTTTTGTGCATTTAACAGAAAGAAGAAAACCCACATTCCACAACTACATAAAATGGTGTTTATTTTCCTTTCTTGGGTCTGAACTTTAATGCCTTGTGGCAGGCAGTGACTTTTTGTTCTTTATACTAGCTGATGGCCACATAATGGATACCTTATTCATGGCTAGACTTGCTACATATTAAATACATATATTGTTCTTGCTACTTGTTTTGATTACATTACAAATTTCCTACAAGGAGAACATGAAAGAATAAAAAAAGCTTACTTGTTTCCCCTGATTCACTGAAGGCTGAAAAAGATTATATTTCTCTCTGTGTTTTCATTGTCCTTGTTAATTCATCAGGACAGAAATAAATCAGGGACAGAAGAAGGCTTTTTAAGCTAAACAATGAACAGTATTAGCTCATGAATAAATTGCCCTAAGAAAATGCAGGTTGGAATTATAAGAAAGACCATCAAGAGTGAACAGTTCTAAGTCAGCCTTTAAAATGGTATAAGAAAACAACCCTAAACCCCAGTTTGGATTCATCTTAAAAGGACATTTGAGAGATTATATAAATGCACAACACAAAAGTCTTACCTTATACTACATAAAGACAGTTTTTCCTCAGAAGATCCATTCTAATGCTGTGTTCCCAGAAGTGAGTTCCACAAGTGCTGCCTTGCAAAGCTGAAGTTCCAGTAGAAGATTATTTACACACAGCAAATTAATCCAATATTACCTAGGGGCTTCTGACTTTCTCTTTTTTGTTGCAGAGTTCTTTAGTGTCTCCTTGCAAAGGACACAGTGACTGGTTGAAAGGTATTGCATGTAAAAGATGTTTCAATGTCCATTATTAACTTCATTTTTCTTAATATGCATTTTATTAATGTAGCTGTAATGTGTAATATTTAGGCGAAGCATAGGGCAGTTAGCGACCAGGTGGACAGATTGAGTCCTTGAGGTAAAAGTAGTATTTTTTAATGTTTCAGCCAGTTGGAGATTATGAACAGTACATGCTAATGAAACATTTGTTTAAAAAAAAGGTTCCTCATGCATAGCACTTTTACCTTTTTTCTTTTTTTTATTTACAATATTAACTAGAAATTCTATGTTGAAGTTAAAATCCCCAAATATATTAACTACTTTTGTCAAGAGTATCTGCTATATCAGACAATCTTCTGAACATATGAAATTTCCTGTTGCAGTTAGTTTGTATATTCTCATTTTTTACATACTCTTATATTGTTGCGGTGCATCTCAGGATGGACCGAACACCAATATTATATATATATATATTTTTTTTTTTTCATTTCTAGACTCTTCTCATATTTTGAGTGTGTTATTAGAACCGCTGTAATTTTTAACAGGTAGGTTTTACACGGTTGGCTTGGAATTGGATGACAACAATATGTAAGATACAGTCCACATTCACCTCCATGTTTTTGAATGATGAAAAAGTTACAGTCCAAAAAAGGAAATCTCAAGTTCAATTCAGCTGTTTTTTGAAGTCTGTCATTCCATCTTCAGATGTGAAAATCCTAAATTATTCTATACTGTTGTAAAAAAAGAAAGAATAAAACTGGGAAAATTCTAGGGGAAAATACTCATTGAACAGTTTAATCAGATAATATACATGTTTGTAGAGTAATATGTTCAATAAATTATATTATACCCGTAATAAACCTAGTAAAATACAGAGAAGAAAAGTAATTGAATAATTTATTCACTGAAAGATGACAAAATTCACTGAATAATGTATTCACTGAACAGATCTAATTTTTTCTTAAAATGTGGAGAGAGATATTTCAATGTATTAAGGTTTGTCTTTTAACCTGCTTTACCCTGAAAATCTACACAATTCTGAGTTAAAAAAACCTATGTGCTAATGGTAAGAAATCATTCAAAGCTTCTCTGTGTTTGTCTTTTCTTTTTCTTATGTTCTCCAGAATTTTTTAGCAATATTTAGTTGACAAAAATATCTGTAATCCTTCAGAATCCATCCTCAGCTTTACAAAATGTTACATAATAATTTTCTTATTAGGACTCTAGACCTGACATATATTGTTTTTAATAACAAATAAATAAACACTATGTTTTTACCTACTTATTAACACAAGTCTCCATATCCTGTTCTTGCTGACAGTGCACAAACAATTCTTGTATTCCAAATGCAAAGGCAAATTCAAGTACAAAATTCAGTGTATTCAAAGGAACCCATTGGGTGCTAAATATTAATTTCCCCCATGGTCCCCAGCTATTCTCATCTCCGGCAAGAAAAAATGCAAAGTCAGGCAGACACTTGGAGCTTAAGAAAGGAAAGATAGACAGGGCATGCCATGGGTCAATAATGGATGCTGTTATCAGACAAGTGGGTCACAAACGTTTGCTTGAAGATATTAAACTAATTCTACATGAGAAGTGACTAGTTCACTGATAATTAGCTGCATTTTTATGATGCATATAATTTCCACGATGCCACAACATCTGTGCTAACATTATCAAAAAGATGATAAAGATGAAAGTAGCTAACCTTCAGGTTAGCTCTAATTGGAATACCCTTAAATTAGGGGAAATGACATCTAACTTTAATGTGCAGTAACACCCTTATCTTTTCGGTCAGCTCCTGCTAATTTGTTTGTGTACTGTAAGTATCAGTCATTTTTAATTCTCTTATGTGTTGCATTCTATACCCTTTAGCTTTTGGATGAAATGTAATATTTAAACTTTACATTCTTAATGAAAAAATTGTATTTTAATTGCTCACTGTTTTAGCTATGTCTGAGTTTTTTTCATTGCCATCTCCAGTCAGGAACACCAGGCCTATCTGCAATATGCTTTGTATTTAATGATTCACCATGCATACTTTATCTATTTGCATAGCAGTTAACTATACAAGTTTTTCTGAACTTCAGTAACAAAGATAGACCAAATTAAATGGAGAAACATGAAATAAGTTGACTGGTTTCTAGACAAGAGAAAAATATCAATTATGAAACAAGTCTCATTATCTAGTGATGCAGCAAACAGCAGTGAAGAGATTGCGATGTATTGTGTTGTCTGCTCACACTTCTGAGATGAAATCACTGGTGAATCTTATTAGGATTTGATATGGCATGATTAATTCATAAAATTAAGAAATCCCACTCAGGAGTGGGATTCATCTCAGCTAACTTCCATTGTCTGTAGGTTAGAAGTCTGTTTGGTCTACTTGGTCTAAGGTTTCCTTATCACCAATTAAAAGACACAGAAAAGGATCCCAGACAACTAGACTAGACTTAATGTTCAGCTCTCTATCCCTTGTTCTAAAATTATAGGAACTCGACCCAAAATTCTAACTCCTGATCATCCATTCATTGCACAAAACTCTACTGTACTCAATAATTGGCACTTCTGGATAACTTTCCTGTTACAACAGACATCTGGGGAAGGTAAGACAGTACAGTTATTCTTCAGGCCGAAAAACTGGGTGCTTTACTGCACAAAACAAATTTTAACCAAGGATGGCAAAAAGTTCCAGGTAACTAATGCTTTCTTTGACTCATTTTTCAAAAGAAAGGGCAGCTATCCTCAGGGCAGCCAGCCCCCTGAGCTGGTGGACAGGGACAGAGAACAGACTAGAGTCCTTCCAATGCAGTTCTAGGCTTCTCACTTCAGAGACATTGAGGTGCTGAAGCATGTCCAGGGAAGGGCAATGGAGCTAGTGAGGGGTCTGGAGAGTAAACCATAGTAGGGATGTCTGAGTGAGCTGGGATTGTTTAGCCTGGAGAAGAGGAAGTTCAGAGGACGCCTCATCACTCTCTACAACTCCCTGAAAGGAGATGGTAGTACGGTGGGGTTCGACTTCTTCTCACACACACACAGATAGCAACAGGACAAGAAGAAATGGCCTCTGCACCAGGAGAGGTTCAGATAGAATCAGAAAGAATTTTTTCACTGAAAGGCTTGTTAAACAGAATGTCCAACAAACTGGTGGAGTCACCGTTCCAGGAAGTGCTCAAGAAATGACTGGATGGGACACTTAGTGGCTATGATTTAGTCAACATGGTGATGTATAGTCAGAGGTTGGAGTTGATGATCTGGGAGGTCTTTTCCAATCTTTACGATTGCATGATTGTATGGAATTGGGAATAAGGTACCCTACGCTGTCTCCTGTTATATAAAAAATATTTGTGCTTCACAGTCAGAATAGACCACCTTTTTCTAGTGTGACATAGCTTCTCAAAATGTTGAGATTATTCCATATGTAAGTAAAAGTAAATGCTGAAATTTCTCATATTACTCTACAGCAAGGTGATTTGCACTTTCAGCTCATGCCATTATTAACATGTTGCTGGAGGGAATATAAATATTTTCCATGTAAATATATAAAAATCTCTCCCATTTCCTTTATGAAAGTCACAGAAAGATTAGCAAGTAGCTAGTTTAGGTCATCTGGAAGACTCAGCAGGAATGGGACTCTGTGTTATTCAGGTGAGGTCTGATGGGCAAATGATGTTGTCTGTTATGAAAAATAGTCGTGCCATGACACAACACCACTGATATATCAGAGTTGTCATTTCAATTCACATTTCCTGCATATGTAAAGTACTACTGTTAAGTAATTTAATAATAGCCTGTTGTTTTGTCCTCCTGGGACAAAAGAAAGAAATCATGAACTTAGAGTGTTTGTATATAGTTTTCCCTGTAAGAAACATTATTGTTTCATGAATATTTATGTGAGTACATTCATATATATATATATATATGCTTACATAGGATTTGTTCTGAATATATATACATATGTATGTATAAATATGTGTGTATATACATATGTATAAATTATTCTGAATTAAATATACAGAGGAAACAGCTCCTTATAAAATTAAAACCAGTGTTTTCACATGTTGAATCATTGACTGCTAATGTCATTCTGTAATTACAGGCCCAAATTGTGTTTTGTTAGAGGAAAAAAGACCTGAGCAAACACCTAAGCAGAACCTTGCATTGCTAAGCTTAGACCTGGGCAAAACTGGGATTTACATTTTTAGTTTTAACTATATATGAGACTATGTAACATTTTTTGCTATGGTTTTGGTAATTCTAACAAGGTATCTGCCAATCACTTGACAAATTCCATGCTGTCACTCATAGAAATAAAGATTTGAATAGAGGTTCTGCTGAGAATGGTGCCTGCTTATGCATGTGTTTGAACATCTGGTATAAACTGTGTTCCTCTGTGTTTAAAGCTCCACAATATTTGTCTAATCTGATGCTATTCTTCCCAAAAGGATTGTATTGTAACATCTCATAGATACAGAAGAGATAAGTTTCAAAAGACACAAAGGATTATAGTTACACCTATACCATAGTTCACTGACTCCTTGGATTACATCATATTGCAAGAAAAGGTCATCAGAACCTGGCATGCATTGTGATGTTTGGAAACATTGCTGACTTTTTTTCACATTTAAAAATGTGTTGCAAAAAGAAGCACCTAATATTAAGCAATGAAAGAGAAACCATTCCTAGTATATATATTCAGTTTATGTAAGATGATAAATACATATTGAAGCCTGGTTTTCATTTTCAAAAATGAATGAGAGATTACTTTATAAATAAATATCCTCATATTTTCAATTTAAAAGGTAAAGATGTGTTAGATGTGTCCATTCAGTTGAGCTTATCAGTGTGTATGGTCATAGAAATGTTCAAAGTTTTCAGGAAGCATAATTACTATGCAGTAGAAACAATTTTCCTGCACATCTACCTGCAATACTACTTTTGAAATAAAGTATATTGGAAACTAAGTATTATGAATAAACGGTATCACTTGCCAAATTGTCAATGCTTGCCCTTTATAAATCATGATGTTACTAAATCTGTCATAAGGCAGAGAATACAAGGCTGTACTGTATCACTAGCTCAACAGTGAGACAACATAGTAATTAACTATGCCTATTGTTTTCCAAACATGAGAGTCTACAACTTTAAAAAGATGTGGTTGTTTAACCATTAATTAAGTACATTTGAAAATAAATTGTTGAAATAATTGTGGATCTTAGCATGACTAATTTCTGATCCGCATTAAAACCACTTACTCTTGTTCTGATTAAAATATTTTATTTATAGCAATGATTCTTACATAAATTCTGAAATTGTTTATTATAGTGGATAAGAAAGCAAGGCACTGAAATTTTACCAAAGAGTTTTGACTGACATTGATAAATACATAAAGATTATAAATGTTGGACTGAATCTACCAAAATAGTTACTGTTATTAGCTATGGTTCTTGCCTAATTATTTTTCTAAAAATTAGGTGTTCTTGTATTATTAACAAGTTTTGTAAGTGAAACATGGGCACGATATACATTTTTTTACGTGAACTATAACGCTGTTCAGTAATTTAGACTATTTGCAAAGAGTAGGACTTATGTTCAAAGAATCATTTATACAATATGAATATCTTTATACCACATCTTGATGGTAGCTCTTGCTTGTGTTAGCATCCTGATATGCCTTGCATCTTCCATGCAGATATTTGCAGATTCCACTGAAAATCAATGAATTCAATTGTAAAACAGAGAATATTACATATTTTAGATTTCTTATGAACCTACTTAATCAACAGATAATATGAATATAAATAATGTGGTAATGTAAATCATGCCTACTTTGCTATCAATCTATGTCTAAATTAGTTTCATCATCTTGTCTTTAATAAAATCATGACTGATTAACTTTGCTTATCAAATTTTACGTCAATGTTTGTTCATGCAATCCCTCTAAAATTTTAACAGTTCCTTAAAACAAGTAGCTTCACTGCAGCATTAGTGTATAATTAGTTTCTTTAAAGTATGAGAACTTCTTTATCTTTATAGCTGAAAGTTCAGTGAAAAGTAGTAATAGATATTCTTGATCTGTATGAAAAAATAATTTAAGACAGACATACTTCTAATTCTGAGCTTTCCTCCCTGTCCCTTAGTGTCTCTTGCAAAGCCAGAAGCTAGACTAGCTTGAGGTGACACTGGGAATACAGATGATATATTGTGCTTGCCTAGGGTACCACTGTTTGTATTCCCTAACACAGCTGGAAATGTCTTGCTTGTCAGTCGAGTTCTTACAACATTCTTTTCTGATTTCTCAGCATCAGAATCTGAGTTAAGCTTGATGATAGTAATATTTAATATCCAGAAGTAGACTCAATTTCTTGTGAACAAAGATGTAATCAGAATTAAGAAACATGTCTGATAGAAAAAAAAAGAAACTCACTATCACATCTGATTAATAAATCAGCTATATTGTTTCAGTTATTCTTTGGCTTTGTTTGTTTTTATTTTCCTGGTATAACTGGCTGTAGAGTGTTTATCCACATGATAAACTAGCTGGAGAATAAAGAATGATGAGAAAAAACCCCACTACATTGTTTACATGTTGTATAAAATTTAAGAGACAAAAATATTCTTACACCTATCAGTATTTAGAAAGCATAATATACCAATAATTATCACAGCAGTGGTATCTCAAGAAGTTGAAAGGTTATTACTTTTGCCTACAGTTAATATATCTGGTATTTATGCCACACATTGCAGCTGGTTGAATTTGAAACTCCAAAGTACTCTGGCCTAGATAATAGTAATTTTATATGCATTTACTGCAATATAAATGAGTACTTTCTTGATGTTCTGTAAGAGGATCAAAACTTCATGTGTAAACCATTATTAATACTCTTCTTTCCTATACTAATCCAGATCCCAACTATAAGAATATTATTTGAATATGATCACAACTATAAGATTTTCTTTCAGATATTTCATCTTGTAGATATGGGCTTATTGTGAAATAAGTTGAAAGCCTTAATTGGCAAATCAAGTCATTTCACCATGTACATTCAATTATTCACGTTTAACATCTGATTAAATCTCTGTGATAGGCTTCACCCCATGTGTTGAATGATGTTCAGTTGAATTTTATTACTGTGTCCTGCTGCACACATTGAAGCTTCATTCATAGCTATAAATGTAACCATCACAGTTATTTTGGCTTCTTGGGATTGTTTTAAGATTACCAGAAATAAGTTAAGTCCAAAGTTTGGACAGACTGGGCAATATCAGATAGCTATCTCTGAATTCAGAATTTCAGGAATGAACATGAACACTTTTTAGCATATAAAAAATATAACAACAACAAAAATAATAATAGTGATAATCAGCAGAAGAAGTTCAGATATAATATCCTTCAGACCTCCTTTTCATGCTTAAAAGAAGCCAGTAAATCAGTCATATATATCACAATTCTAGTAGTCCAATGAATAAGTTAGTATCGTATACTTCCTACCTTGTAATGATTTGAGAAAAACCTAGCAGAAAAGTGTCGTAATTTCTTCCTGTTTTGTAGTGCATATCTTAATTTCTAACATTTCTGTAACACTTTACCTTTAGAAGATAATCCCTAGAATTTTATTACTCTGTGTATCTAGTCTAATTTTTATTGAGTTCATAAAACAAACAAACAAAAAAAATTTTTAAGTCCAGCTATCATCAATTTAGGAAGGGATGTGACTTCATGCTGGGATTCATTCGACATAATAACAGGCCTTTTATTCAAGGAACATCCTGGAACACTAAGTAAACCGCAATGTACAAAAATGCCACAAGGTAAAGAATTCTCTGAAGGTTCCTCTGCAAGCAATTGAGTTGTGGAACTGGCTATCTTTATCCTTGAGACAACATTTATTGCTTTTTGAAACCCTCCAGGAATTGTCACTGGATGTTCACTAGGTATTCCTGACTTGTAAACATGGTCACTGTCCTCTGAATGATTTTACTTTCTTGCAAAAACCCAGATAAGTTGAATGTACCCAAGTTTGATCTAATGTCTACATGAAAACATAGTTTGTACTACTCTGTGCACAAAGCAATATATCCAGGTATCTTAATTACATAGTGGGGGGGAAAGGGATCTGGAAAGTGGAAGGCAAGAGAGTTCTTGCCTTAAATACATTTAGCTGTGTTAGTGTATAAAATACAACTCTCCACTCTTTTTGTAATATTTTGCAAAAGATTACAAAAATTTTTTAAGTTAGTCTTCACTTGCATAAGACATTACAACCACTCAATTTTAACATCTGTTCTTGGTAAGGATTTACAAACTGATTCCTTTGCTTTTTTTATAACCATGTAATATTCATACTTTAATTATTAAAGGAATGCAAGTCTATTTGTTAAAGGAACAAGAGTTTTAATCATAGAGGTACAATCTAATAGGAAGGTTTGTTTTGAAAGAGACTTTAAAGATCATCTAGTTCCAACACCTCTGCCATGGGCAGGGACACTTTCCACTAGACCAGGTTTCTCAAAACCCCATCCAACCTAACCTTGAACATTTTCAGGGATAGGACATCCACACCTTCCCTGAGCAACCTGTTCCTGTGCCTCATCGTCCTCACGGTAAAGAATTTCTTTGTGATGTCCAATTTAAACCTACGGTCTTACAGTTTGAAACTATTCCCACATGTCCTGTCACACTTTATACCCTGGCAAAAAGTCTGTCTCAATCTTTCTTGTAGGTTCCCTTTAGGTACTGAAAGGACACAATTAGGTAACCCCAAAGCCTTGTCTTTTGCAGGCTGAATTACCTCAATTCTCTCAGCCTTTCCTCCTAGGAGAGGTGCCCCATCCCTCTAATCATCTCCGTGGCCTCCTCTGGACTTAGTCCCACAGGTCCATGTCCTTCATGTGCTCACAACCCCTGAGCTGGATGCAGTATTCCAGGTAGAGTCTCACCAAAGAGGAGCAAAGGGGGAGAATCACCTCCCTCAACCTGCTGGCCACACTGCTTTGGATGTAGCCCAGATACAGTTGGCTTTATGATCTGCAAGTGCTCATTGACAGCTCATGTCCAGCCTCTCACCCACCAGCACCCTCAAATCCTTCCCAGAAGGGCAGCTCTTCATCTTTTCATCCCCCAGCCTGTATTGATAGTAAGGGTTACCCCAAAAGAGGTACAGCACCTTTAACTTGGTCCTGTTAAAACATCACAAGATTCTCATGGGCCCACTTCTCAAGCTTGTCCAGGTCCCCTCTGGATGTCCTGTCCTCCAGGACATGTCAGCTGCACCACTCAGCTTAATGTCATCTGCAAATTTGCTGAAGGCATCACTGGATCCCTTTATCTATGTCATTAATGAAGATATGAAATGGCATCTATCCCAATATGAAGGACACCATTTGTCACTGGTGTCCACTGGGACTCTGAGTGTTGACCACTACCTTTGAGATTCAGCTGTGAAACCAATTCCTTTTCCATCTAACAGTCCATCCACTGAATCAATTTCTCTCCAATTTAGAGAGAAGCAAGTTGTGTAGGACCCCATCAAATGCTTTACAGCAGTCCAGATGAATGACATCTCTACCCCTTTCCTTGTTTACTGATGTATTCGCTCCATCATAGAAGTCTTCTAGGTGTGTCTGGCAAGACTTGTCCTTGGTGAAGCTGTACTTGCTGCCTCCAGTTACCTCCCTGTCCTCTACGTGCCTCAGGATACCTTCTAAGGGTCTGTTCTATGATCTTCCTGGGCACAGAGGTAAGGCTGACAGGTTGGTAGTTCCTAGGGTCCTGCTTTCCAGCCTCTTTAAAGATAGGCCCAATCTTTCCTTTTTTCCAATCACCTGGGACTTCACTTAATTATGATGACTTTACAAGATACAACTTATTATATATGAGGGATATCAGATCCTACTTCAGAATGGAAATCATGATTAAACCATTCCATGAAAGGCAAGGATTAAGTTAAACTATATTTAACCATATCTGTTGCTTTCACACATAGAGCCTTATCAAAGATTATATGAAAGCAATAAAACTGCAGCATTTTCTTTCTTTTTTCATGAGTGTTCTTAAGTCATCTAAAAGAAACAAAGTCTCTGGTGAAGGTATTGTCTATAATCAATGCTCTAGGTCCTACCTTGCTTCCAAAACAATTACAGAGGTTCCCAAACTGAAACTTATACTTGTCTTTGTTGAAGGGTTGTGGCAGTGAAAGTTGATGATAATGAAACAGGAATAAAGCAAAAGAGGAATTAAAGAATTTTCTGAATCTTAGATTTCAGTGTTTTGTGCTAGAGATATTAAACTCAGATATAAAACTCCAAACATTCTGAGTTCCAGTTTGAAATGCTGTTAATTTTTTAATTCGTCCTCCAGTATTGGAAGATTATTTTAGAATCTGATTTCTTTTAAAACCATAAATCTAATTTCACACACACACAAAGAAAAGGCTTAATTTAAAGTCCAGTTTACCTCAACACAGTCTTTTAATTTAAGTAGCTTTCTTCCCTATTAGTTCTTTCTATGCTTCTAGGTAGCACTCATGCCAGCTAACTCTTTCATTAGCTTAAAAAGCTTAGGAAAGTGAGTTTCACTTTTCTCCAAAAGATTTCCAATCACCCTACCAGACTTCTGCAGCAGTTGCTGTTTAAGCTTCTGTATGATGGGCAGTACTATTAACCTTTTTAGACTTCCAAAAATTGTGGGTTAACTTCTCCAAATGCAGTCTTATCAGCTTTACTGCAGTACTTTTAGATACAGTTAGTCGATACCACATTTCTCGCACTGGTAGTTTAGGATTTTCTGTTTTTCTGACTCATCTATTTGCTATTTGATCAAAGTGCTAGCTCTGTTTCTGAGTGAAAATAAAAGCTTTTTCACGGATTTTGTGAAATTTATGTTTTCATGTATATTGATGCTATATATTTTTCTTTCTATCCAATTTTTCCCATATTTATGTTACTTCACTTAAGTGGCATTCTCTAAGCCCAGAAGGAGACACCATTTGATTAATTCTTATTCCTCATTCTATTTTTTAATTATTCTTATAAGTCACAGCAAGCCTGTCAATAAGAAAAACGAGTACATATCCGTGGATGTTTTGAATTATCACATCTATTACTGTTCTGTTTCCTTGTCTTATTGCTGTTTCCAGCAAATTGTTCTTATCTTAACCCATAATCTCTGCCTTTTGTGCTGTCCATTAGAGGAACAGGAAGGGGAGTGGTGCATGGTTTGTAAAGCAGGAGTACTAAATTGGGGAATACCATTCCTAAATCATGACAGAGCACCCCTAAAGCACTTTCTTTTTCTTGATTTAATAGTTCTTCCTGCAGTGAAAATTTTCTGGTGACACAGCCAAAGGCTGACCATAAGTTTCCTTCACACCAAGTGTTTTCAGGATGCTTTTCAGGTCCACGTGCAGAGCCTTTGTGAATTTTTGGTGTGCAGGTGTTTTTGTCATATATCTGTCAGTTCTTTTAAATGACAAGTTCACTATTTACATGGACCTGTCTATTCTTCAGGTTGGTCCACAACTCAGTTCTCTCTCTTGCATCCTGCTTCTCATCTATAGATTGATTTCCCTTCCCCTGTCCCTGTAGCTACTCTGTTTACTCTTTTCCAGCACCAGCCCTAGCTAATTCAAATTTTCCCCTTCTGTGCCTAAGAAGAGAGTAGCTCTTTTTCACTGCTTTTTTATCTTTCACCTTCAATCTTTTTCCCCTCTTCAGTGCTTTTCTATTCTACATTTGCTTTTCTACTAGGCTTCTTAATAAAATCGTAGGAATGCTGGCTAGAAGGAGCTCTAGAGATCATCTAGTCCCAGTGAAGGGATGAATACTGGCAACAGTAGATCAGGTCACCAAGTTTCCAGCCAAGTTTTGTGAACTTTCAAGGATGGAGACTCTGCTATACCTTTGGGTACCATTCTGCTGATCATTCTGTTTTAGTTTTACTCTACTGTCCTAGTGGAGAATATTTTTTCTGATATCCAGTCTGAATATCCCAAACCATGATAGTGGCCATTTCTCCCTGTAATATAATTTGTCACTGCTGAAAAGCACCTGGCTCCATTTTCCTCAGAACTGTCCTTCATCCAAGTGCAGGCTGCTCACAGATTCCTGCTCTTAGACTCCTGTATTCTGGATTAAGCTTTACTAAGTATCTCCTTCTAGGCTATACCACAGACTAATATCCCTGATTGTCTTGATACCCTGCTACTGGGCCCTTGTGAGTTTTTCCAACACCTCTTTTGAACTAGGCTGGCCAAACTAAACAGGTGTGGCATATACCATTTTTGAAGAGAGCGTACTGTTAACTCCAGTTCTGTTTGATATCCATTGTAAGCCCATGGCCTTTCATCTGAGCTAATATTAAGTATGTTGGTTCTTAAATGGTGTCTACTTGCTGCAGGTGAAGAACTTTGTGTATTGCCTCACTGAATTTGAGGAGGTTTCTCTTGACCTAAACTTCAAATATCTCAGAATCACTCTGGACTGAAGCTCTATGGCTAATTTCCATCCTTGTCTCCAATTTAGTATCTGCAGTCTTGCATTTATCATGCTTTTTTAGTCAACCAGCTGAACAAGATCAGTCCAGTATTGCTCATTGTTTTCTAGTTAGATATTGAGCCACTGATTATTGCCCTTTGAGCCATGAAATCTGGCCAGTTTTAAACTAGTCTCTTTTCAGACTTCTTTTACCTTGGCATTGTGGTCATACGCTCCCCAAAATATGCTCTTTTAAAGCAAAGATCAGAACTCGTATAAGGTTTCTCATGAGTTCTTACGACAATGATTTGCTGAGTAGCACACAGCAAAATGAAGTCCCATGCCAGCACTTTGAGGTAGCCCTCTTTACCAGGAAAAAAAAAAGCAAATGGGAAAAAATAAATGACTATGCCAGTTACCATACAGCTTTTAATTTCTCTGCCAAGAAGATCACAACCATACAAAAGCAAATGTTTTGCTCTAATACTTTCGTGATGGGAAGCTGCTGAGTATTTGCATGTTCCATTGGGTATCAATGCAGCCTGGAAGATGGAAAATAAAAACCTCCCGTCAAAGTATTGCTTCTCATGAATTCCTACAGTTAGAAAAGCCCAACATGTTCGTAAGTCAAAACCAAATTACATACCAGACAAGTGAAATAATTTCTAAACATTTGTCTTTTCAATATTGTTTTCTCCCTCCCTCTCTGGCACAACCACACACTCCAGTGCACAGACACTCACAGTCATCTGAGCCAACTGGTCAGCTGTAGCTTGGGAAGGAGTTCTGCATCAGGATGCTTTCATCTGCCCCACCCTGCCCACAAAGACAGCTGTAGACAAATTAAAATATCTGGCAAACAAGTTCGGATTTCAACGCACTGACTTCTGAAGCTAAACACATCATGAGGAGAGTTTGTGCCTTCTGCTTAGAGATGCAGGTCCTTACATTTTCATCCGCCAAGCAATCAAAAAGCTCAGAAGACAAAGCACTTATTCTTACCAGCAAGAATGCATTAAAGTTGGATTTGACGATAATGTTTTAAACTCCATTTTGGAGTGTGTTTTAGTTCATGGCAGCTATCTTGCTGCAGTTTTCAAAGTACAACCCTCACCAGACTATTCTCTCCAGGGAGAGTTTTTCTCGGAACTGACCTTAGAGGTACAAACTATCCCTGGCAGATTTCAAAGTCTCAGATATTTATGCATGTATTTATTTAAAACGTATTTAAGTTTACATTAAAATGACAATTACAAGATCACAAAGGTTAGTTTAAAAACTGAGTATTGTGTAATTAACTGGCTCTAAAATACAACTGCTGTGCTTGTCTGGTACTTCTGTGTTTTGAAATTCTTGTGATGACAT
Source organism: Cinnycerthia olivascens (assembly GCA_035048155.1). Lineage (NCBI taxonomy): Eukaryota > Metazoa > Chordata > Aves > Passeriformes > Certhiidae > Cinnycerthia > Cinnycerthia olivascens. The sequence goes on along the minus strand of JAWWMU010000106.1, from coordinate 88,786,716 downwards.
GAAGTCTCTGAATCACAATTATACATTACTTAGCATTGTTGTTTACCCTAATTGCTCTGCTATTGGAATTCACTAAAAAAAAAAAAATAAAACCAAGATGTTTCCATATGTTCAGAACATATTCATGGTGGTTTAAGAGAGTCTATTTGACATTTAAATCTCATTTTGCTCTCATTTGATTTTGAATTTAAGATATTTTGATTCAGTTGCTTTCTGTTTAAGTGTGATGGGAGCCAGATTGTTTGATAAGAGCATTTTCTGAAAGTCTACATTGTGCTGGGAGCAAGGGATTCCCCTACAGTCAGCTTCTCATAGTCTGTACTCAGTGAATTTACAACATTTTATGATTTTCTGTGTTTCAGTTTGATTTTGAAAGATGCCTTTCTCCTCTTACACCCCTACCTTCCACATTATTATTTATGTGGTATACATCCATTTGTTTGCACTGATTGCAATAAATGTCTTTCAGCTTGTCAAATTGATACCGTTATTAAATGTTTTTTTTAATTGCTCATATACTTCTTTTCTTTTGTGCCTGAATATTTTGCGTGCTGTTTGTCAATTCTGCGAATGTATTATGATATCTGTTCAAGTATTTATGAGTGAGGGCAGGTAAAAAAAAACATTTTTTATTCAAAATATTATTTTATATACTGTCATAATCCCCAAACTGCTATATAATTTTTAATGTTTTCCTTGGTTTTTCCATATTTTGGATAATACCTTATGCACAGGAGAAAGACAAACTGTAATATAATTTTAATTTTTTACATCTCAAATCCACGAAGCACCTCTTTTTTGGAATTTTTGATGTTTTGAAATGCAACCAATAAGCATTGTAACTAAAGTATTTCTAATATAGAAGTGTTGTATTTATCTGGATTTTATGGATGGAATGGCTTTTCCTTTTCCGAAATCTTGATCATATGAAGAGAACGCAGTTCTCCTGTGAGATTGTTGCACTTTGTAACAGTGAGATCGCAGTGAGAAAATGGAATATTTGCCAGTTACCCAAGCCCATAAGCTTCGAATTTTCTGCTTTATTTTCTTATGGAAAAAATCAGGATACAAAGCCTTACACTAGTATAATGTAAGGTTTACATATTTCAAGTCTTGGCAGATAAGCATGAAAGTTAAAATTGAAAATGAATTTTGATTCTTTCCCTGCAGCAAAAGTTTAATTATGTTTATTACTGTGTAATTCTCTTGTAACAATTAGCCCACACATTTTTTCACTCTTCAACAAAGGCCCCAATTCTTCAAATGCGTCTTAATTGCTACTGGTTGTTTCCTGGATCTGCACAGAATGTAAAGTTAACTGCATTCATAAATTGCTACATGGTTAGATGTGAACTAACTTCTCTTGGAAAAATTTGGAAACCTAAAAAAACAGCAAAAAAAAAAAAAATGTCATCGGTTTTATACATCTTTACAAAACCTGAGTCTACCTATGTTAATATTTATGAATTGTACCAGAAGTAATTTGATAAATATTTCCACGGTGATGAATTTCTGTAATCTAACTTTTGTCTCAGTGACACATCGTTCAGAATGAGGTAGCACCAGAATGGGAGGGAGATTTTACAGTGTGTGTAGTAAACATTAATTAAACTGATTGTTTAACGGGTAGTAACATTCTTTTCCAGTGTCACTTTGCAGCAAGCAACCTGCAAAATATTTAGATGACTGATTTATGTAAACAGATGTATGGAGCAATAAATTCTTATTAAGATATATTTTTAAACAGGGAAAACATCTGTAATTTCCATCATTCTAGTCTTTAAACTTGTATATAACTTTATTCCATTTAGTTTTTTATCTTTACCATATATTGAAGTTGTGTTTATGTTTAGTGTATTAACAGTCCCTTCAAATTCCTTGTAGAATAGCATCTACGATACTTCAGCCCTGCTATTAGTTCCTAACAAAGATAGCAAAGCATTTAGCATTTGCTCTGGGAAGCACTCTGGAGTTAACACATCCTGATTTATTCGTTTCGGCCATTAGCGGCAAAAACAAAACAACGTGGAAATGGTTTTGGTATCCTGTGGTTCCTCAATTTGTCTAGTTTCTGTCTTATGATTTATTTTTCCTAGATTCCATTGTCACCAGTCTCAGCAGCACCCTCCCAAATTCTGCAGTGACTCTCTGGAGATAGGGAGGGCAGGCACGGCTTCCTCCTGGAGGCAGGAGGTCAGGCAGAGTGCTAGAAGGGCAGCTTGGGGTCACAATAATACAGTAGGAGTACAGGGAGTACAGTTAGGTTAGCATATTGTTCTGGTGCTGGGAGCCTTTTTCAAACTCTGATCCATCTTCATTCTCGTAATTAGGCTATCTGAGCTTTGAAAGAAGGTGTTGCTATGAAACACGTTGGCAAATGAAGGCAAATTTGAGGCCTCCTCATTTAAGTGTTGGGCTCATTGTTTGTGGTGGTGTAATTGGTGATCAAGAAGGCAATAAAGCGGCATGGCCATTAAACGGCCTGAGCTGAAATTGAAAGGGGAGCATTTATATGGTGCAAGCTGCTGTGTGGAGGCTGTAACTTTCACCCTTACATGAACCAGAGTTTACGTAAAAGCCTGATGGCATGGCTCTTTTTTTCACCTCCAGGAGGTGGGGAGAAAAGAAGGGAGGAAAAAAAAAAATCAAAACTAAATAGAATTAATGAGCCTTCACGCATTGTCCTGTTTCTTTTGTAGTGAAAAAGCTCGGCAAAAATTAAGTTGGATAAGAGAGGGTGGCAAAGAAACACCATTAATATCAGGTTGTAAATTCTACAAAACATTAACTTCATTACATGGCAATTACTGTCTGTAATTGGCAGAACGAAAGATTCCACTTTCTCATCAGTTACTAGTTGTATAGGACTCAGCATTCTTTTTTTTCTTGGCAAAGGTCACACCACTGCTATAAGGAATACCTTAATGTGAACTAAAAGTATAACAGGTTCTTTTGTAAATAAGCAAGGTTGTAGCTATTAATTGCTGCTAAACATCTCATTCTGTTATTTTGCAACAAAACATGGCTCACAACTTAGAATGATTACAACATTAATGATGTAAAAAGGAAAACTTTTATTATTTCATTACTACTTGGTCCTACTTTGTGAACAGAAGAAAAATATGAATTATAAAAGGATAAGACTATAGAAAAACAATAGTTGCTTTTAAAAATAAAAAAGAAACAATTGCTTTTGAAAATAACAATCTCCAAAATTTCTTAAAACTAATTTTTTAAGGGTATGGATGGCAAGAAACAATATGCTGCATGAAGAAGAATTCTACTTTTTTTTTTCCAATTTCTATTATTATTACACTTTCAGATTGACCTTGCTTTTAATTTATTACTTACCTAGTGCATTTATGAAAATATTCCACATATGCTGTGAACTGAACTGTATCCTACCTCAGATTTATGTGTGTAACTTCAGCTGAAGTTCATATCCTTAAGAAACATGTTCAGTATCCAGTGGATTTTGTTAGTCAGCTGTAGAGGAAGACGTTTAATCTAAATCAGTCTTGAAGTTTTCCAGAGGAAGTTTCTACTTCAAGAATTATATAACAAAAGAATATTATGAGGGAAAATATCCATTTTTCACATGGACACAAAAAAAATAAAGTTCCCTTTTTCTTTTTTCTTTTTTGAGCACCAGTGAAATCAAACAAGACTCAAAATTTCAGAATTTCTGCTAATGAATTTTAACCTTCACCTCAAAATACCAGGAAATGCAGAGTGAGGAACCATGCCAAATTTTGTTAAAGAAACATTGAATTATATAATTTGCTTATATTTTTCTTTACAGAAAGCTTTGAAAAACCAGAGTCAAAATGCTTTTGTTTCAGTTTTCTGGATAGAAAACCTTCTGTCCCTCCTGCACTTCATGGTACTGTGAGGCTGTGGTTCAGAGCTGCTGGGTTCCCACTGCTCCCTGCTCTTCAGACTCTTTCCACACCGAATGTCATTTCCAACATGCCAGACAGGGACCCACTAAGAAGCTTTGCCTCTGAGGGAGAAGAGCTTCTGGAGCCTGAGTGGTCGACATAACTTCTTTGAGGTGCAGATATTCTATCATAGGCAGATACAATGCTAATGTGAAAACAAAATCAGTTCAGTTTGCTCAATACATTGAAATAATAAAAAATTCATATTGCACTAATTCATAATAAATTCTTTCATATCAGCAGAATAATATTTCCTGATTAAATATTCAATATTTGTAAACAAAATTTTTATACTGAAAGTCATTTAACAATCACTTTTCAAGTAAGTTCTTATTTTTATTGCTTTTACTTAGTTATGTTCATTATATTTAATTTGATAGAAGATTGTTCTGATATGCATCATCATATTACTCTTGGAAGTTAGTGACTTTGTAGTTGATATTTTCTCTGTGTTTGTCTCCTGAATTCTTTACTTTTCAAAGTGAATACTGCAATCTCCCATGACAAAATAGCCAGAGAGGTTCAAAAGCGTATCAGTACAACAGAAAAAGGCCACAACAGGAATGCTTTCACCATGTTTAAATCGGTTCAAGGAAGGAAAGGCAGAAGATCTCCCTGAGGCTAATAGTCTGTAGTTTGGAATATGTGTAAAAAAGTGTGGATCTGTTTGGGTTTTTTTCTGAGAAATATGAAACCCAGTGATGAAGTAGAAATGTGGATGAAAGATATCTGAAGAAACTGTCAAGCAAAAAAATTGAGGAAAGTAAAATTATTGACTGCCAGTGGTTGGTTGTCATGTACACATAGGCCAGAATCTGGCCTGTGTCAAATTGCGTTTTGAACTATATTAGATCAACAAGAAAAGGGAATATATTGATTCAGATCTATTGAGACATCTTGACACTTTCTCAACAGATAAGTGTTAGAACAAGTTAAATTGTAATTGGATCACAATGTTTGCTCTGTGCCTACTACAGCTATACAATGCAAATAGAATTGTACGAGTAATTTTTCTTCATGGGAAACTTGCAAGAGCAATACATCAGCCTGGTTTTGTCAATGGCAGTATCCACAACGTATGAGAGGAAGACACCCTGACAGCAGGTCACCAGCTAATTTGATTTTACATCTGATATTTGCCAAGTCCAGCACAAGTCCCCAGGTCTCGTGCCACTGTTGGAAAGACACCCTTGCAGAGGCAGGAAAGCTGTGCAGCACGATTCAGTGCAATGCAATGCTCTGACTGACCCAAAGATCTGCAGGCAGTAGAGACAGGTCAGTGTTGCACTCCTCACGGAACAATGAGTACTGCCTGGAAAGGACACGAATGAATATTCTTCCCTAGAGCTGCACTGCTCAGCAAAAATGTAACAGCTCTGCCCGGTGGAGTGATGACTGCCAGGCTCTCCAAGTCTGCCCCACCAGACAGCAGCACACCACAGGACCTGTCCCACAGAGGCAGAAGCCAGATACACCCACCTTAGGAGAGAGTTACTGGAACAAACAAACATGTACAGACAAGACTGGTACTGCTTTCATCACTGTCGAAATAGGAACAAATTGTTGTACTACAACTGAGAAATATGTCCTTTCCTAGCCAATTTTGATGGTTGTTTAGATGTAAAAGTTATGTTTCAAAGATGGGGTTGGAATACTGGTTGTAAGCGGGATATATTTTGTGCTGAGGAGAGAAAGTAAGATGAAGACAGAGATAATATTTTTGTAAGGCTTTTATTTTTAGAAAACAATATTCTTTCTTCTTTACAGTATTATTTCACTGTAAAAATACATTGAATATGATCCTTTTATCTAAAACATTTTTCATAGATAGTGTTACTGTTTTCAAGAAGACCTTTAGGCTTTAGTCTTTTAGAAGAAAGCTATAATCAATTTTAAAATTATAATAAAGGAACAGGAAAAATTCTTCACAACGCAATTAGTCTATTTTGTTACTGTTAGAAAAGTAGAACTGAAGGCAAATCCACTAAATGTTATCTAAATAACTTCTGCCGTAACAGAAGGTAAAGAGCTTTAAAAAGGAGGAAATTTTAAATTATGTAAAATCTAAATTTTCACAATTTAAAGTATGGAAGGAAATATAGATTTTTTTTAATGTCTTGGTCTTCTTTCTCATAGACTTTTCTTCCCAGCTGAATGAATAGATCCATCCAGTAATGTGCCTGCATTTGGTGCAGCTGTTCTTCACAACACATCCAGCTCCAGTGGAACTGTCAAAGGTGCTTGGCATACCTGGAGAATTAAGTGACTCTTTCATTCTTTGAGCATGACAATGCTGATTATCATCAGCAATCTTAGACTGCTTCAGCAGCCTGCACCCTGTCTATTTACAGGGAAGAAAGGATCTGTTCTCAGTCCTGTTTAGTCTTTGGCCTCTTTTCTTGGAACCTCAGCCAGAATCCAGATTCTGACAATTCCTATGTGCTGAAGAGTAAAACTCAAGTTACAACCTGAGTGTCGTCCTGTACATTCCATCTTGATACATTTTGAGAGATGGTAATTTTTAGTTTGAATTCTGTGGCTGTACAGAATTACAGTTTAAATTAGGACAGCTTTTCATCTGTTGACTGCAAGGGCTTTCTTTTAAGCATGTGAGAAATACCTTTTTGTGCAAGGATCTCATACCTACACCTGGTTTTGAATCCATACTTGTTAACTAAATATGCAATGCACTTTTGCCATTGTCAAAGCTCTGGTGATAATTTGTCAAAATATATTTGTGGAGTAGGGTGTAAATAGAACAACCTCAGCCTCAGAAAATGCAGAAGTACTTCACATTGAGAAAAAGTCATAGAATTATAGATATTATGTCATTAATTTAAGTCTAACCAGTCAATTTAAGGAATACCAGAGATGTGGGACAGGTAGTTTCAGGGGACAGCTCAACTCAAAAGTAATATCTCAGCTACTTTTTTTTTTTTTTTTTTTAATGTATCACTAGTATTTTCTGATGAGGCTAGAATTGAGTGACACTTAAAAGAAATCAGTTATTGAAAAGGTTTGGGTCTCTCTTTAGAGTTCTAGGATGTAATAAGATTCATGCCAGTCCTGCAAGTCGCATTTTTCTTTCTCTAGCTGGATGTGGGATTTATTCCAGGCAGAGGCCCAGGGAGTGATATGGCAATCCATCTTAGTATAATTATGTGAGCACTACCACATAAGATCTGATGCCCTCAGGACAGAGCATGCTTCCAACTGCTTTGTAAAATTATCTTAAATACTTCATCAGGGCAGTTCACATACCAGTTCCATAAGTGCTTCTTTCTAAAGCTTCACGGGGATGTAGGTGAGGGAATTAGTCCACACCAAGCTCATTTTTGGCACATTGAAATACTTGTGTTGGTATGATGCATCTCAGAGGATATATTACAGGATGAGATAGGAGTGCAAAGTATAGAGTTTTGGAAGTGTCATAACTTTGCAGCAGATTAACCATTTCCTACTGCTCATGTGGAAACATCCTTCCTTTTTGAGTCCTACTGTATCCAGCATAGGCCTCTGATTTCCATTCCTTACTGCTTTTCATCTCTTAATCCTATTTACATTTTTCCTCTGAAGTCATATTAACTGTATGTCATGTTCTTACTTAAATAGCTGAATTTATTCTGCCTTTGCACTCATGTTTTGAATTTGGGTGCTGCTGTACCTGGCATGTACCTTTTCCAAAGATTTTTGTTTTTCAGATACCCAAACACACAATGACCAGCAAAGGACTGTAAAGGAAGTGGCTTGTATGTGACCAATTTTGAGCTTTTTTAGTAAATTTTACTTCAGTCAACTGAGTGGTCACCAGTGGAAAACTTATGGCCACTTGGTGAAAGCGAAACTCACACACACTCTATTGGCATGATTTATACCATTAAATAGTCTACGTGGTCTATTTCCAAGTTTTTAAAAATATATTTTTATGGTTTTTTTTTCCCCACTAGAAGTCATTGCAACTTTGAACGAAAATGTAGTCTTAAGTATGTTTCCATGAGAATTTATAAAAAAGTATCTCTGAAACACAGAATATTCTTCTGCTACATTGTGTAGTAATTTCTGGAAGGCAAGCTGATGGCAAATCTCCCAGTTTAAGGAATGATATACCAAACTGATGGTGGTGACCCCTTTATCAACATTTACATAAGTTTCTGTGTTATTATCATCAGAATGCATATTCCTTTTGATTATTTTCTCATTCCCAAACTGTCTTGACCATTACCTAAACTGTTGCAATTATACCAACAGTATAGATTTCTATTTCTCCAATAGAAATTTGCTAATTTCTTCACTAGGTGGGAACCTAAAATCCTGCTCGCTATTTCATAGCTACTTTCCTCCTAGGCTTACACAAGAATTATGAGAACATGGAATAACCCTTGGCTAGAATATGGTGCTGGAGACAGAGAAAACCATAATCATTAGAGTCACTGTAATTAATTAATCTGCCAAGAGAACAAGGAACACAGACATTCATAAGGGCTTTGAAAAAGACCAGACTGCAGCTCATCCACCGAGGCAAACCTGTATTTAACAGAACACTCATGAGATTAAGCCAAATGCTACCACAATTACCTGAACAATTGCTCTCTATCTGATAACCTGCCTGTCCCTGCATGGCTCAGCGTTGGAAATTCTCTCATATTCTACAGCGTCCCCACTGAAGTCTGGTAGACATTGCATTGAGCTTCTTCCATTATAGTCCTTATCACTCAGCTGTTTGCATGCACTCACCTCCTTCAGCTGCCTCGTTGCTCAGCTACCAAGCTGGTTTTGCTAAGCTTCCCAACTTTGATGACACCTAAGCTGTGTCATTCACACTGCAAAACCCAATACATATCAAAGAAATTGTTAATATTTAGTAATTTGTCTCCAGTCATAAGCAGCACCTTTGCTGATTCCCTGTTTTACAATTGTGCAACCGTTTTGCAAGCTCTTCCAGCAGAAGAGATCCTGCAGCTGGGACAGCTCTCCCTGCTGAGGTTCAGGACGATGAGAAGGCCGGATGTGCTGAGCTATTGTTTTATGCAAGATATGTAACTGTTGAAAGCTGTTGGTTTACTTCATTGACTTGAAAGCAACAAAGCCTCATTGTATATTTCTCAGTCTTTCCCTGTAAGTTTTCCGTTCTGTCTTGACACCAATGCTTCTTCTAGTCCCTCCAGCCTCTTCCTTAGTTCACAGGCCACAGACATTCATAACCCTGCACTCCCTACCCTCTCCTTCTCAAGGGCCTTTGTTCAAAAGCGAAACGTGATGAAAAAAACAATACCAGTGAAGAGTTCGTCTCTTTGCATTTTAAAGCATCATTTCTTCTGACTTTTATTTAAATGATTTTTTTTTTAAAGTAAGAATTTAAGGAAGAGAGAGGATGGGTTTGTTTTGAGTCCTCTGAAATGGTAATTATTCTGAGTTTTATGTTCTTTAATAAATTTATGCTTAAATTCCTTGGCTGGCTACAAAAGTGAGGAAAAGATCAGGATTTAAGATATAAACACACTCAAGTACTGTCAAGAATGTCATCATTATCCTGAAATAGGGTTTTACAGTAAACAAAAAGACAAAATGAACAACCTACCCTCATTTCCCCCTCTTTATGTCAGTTTTCTAAATACTAATACTACCTTTATTAAAGCTAGAATTTTCATACTAATCTCAAATATGTACTTCATCACTTTTCAGAATATAATATTTGATAGTAGCTGCTTAAAATTGATTTCCCCTGCATAAACCTCTGAAAATGCCATGTCTACTAATGACAGCATATACTGAGAGAAACTCTGATTTTGATGAGTAAATAACCATGAAAGTGAGGTATTTATCTTGATAAAAAGTTGTGTGAGTAATCATTTACTTTAATTGTAAATTTTTGAGAATGGTCACTTTGTTATTTCTTCCATATGAAAGCAAGAAACCCCTTATGATTTGTTTTGCACTGCCCCTGGATAAACCTCAAAATGTTGCCCTAGAAGGAGAAAAATAACTCTGACTGTGGTTTAGCAAACAGGCATAAAATAGTCAAGTCTATCCAAAAAACTCTTTTTGAACTATAGGGTCATCTATGTGTCTTTGCAGTACAAATCCAAGCTAACATAATTCCTTTTCTAGTCTAACTGGCCTAGATAATAATGCATGTGATTAAAGTTCTTGTTATTTTAATGAGGAAAACATACTTCATTTACTATATAAGTCATAAGCCAGAAAGTTGCATGTTTATATTCCCACAGTATGAGCTCATATTACACAATATACTTACTGTCAGGAATGAAGACAAGATAATTATGGTTTTAAGGAAGCATAAATCCACCCTTTCTGAAGCACAAACGAGTAATTAAAGAACTTGTAATTGGTTGTTGTATAAGAGATTTTACAATTATGACATTACCAGCCAGTTTATGTGCCTCTTTCAGAATGCAGATGCAGTTTGTAAAGAAAGGTTCATTCAGTCATTGGAAACCATCTCAGTGAAATTCTCTGCTTTTGCTGCTCTACATCTTTACACAACTCTAAAAGATTTCAAAATTTTGTTTAAGCATAAAATGAGTTTTGTTTTCCCTTCTTATAAAGCATTGCACATGCTAAAACTGACAGTCCCAGAAAGTGAGGTTTGAAGAACACAGTTAAAATTACCTAAAAAGGACAAATATTAAAATACTTAATACAAGCTTTATTTTTTTTTCAAATACAGAGCTGAATTATTAAAATACAGAGCTGCTATATTAAAAATTAAAGTGATTGAAGACCTTGAAATTTAAAAATATTCCTTTATAATGGACGGGGGGGGCGGGAAACTTGGTGTATGGTCTCGCTCCCATGCATGTGGAAAAAACCAAACTATCAAATTATTATGTCCAGGCTTTTTGATAACAAGACTACATGTAAAAAGAGCAAAAATTACATCGTATATCAAACTTCAAATAACATTTTCTATGGAGCCACCAAGTCAAGAAGAGGGCAGTAATATCAAGGAATTTCTTTTAATCAATGATATATTTTGACTTAAACAACAACAAATGTTTGGAGATACTTTGGTACATTTGAAAAATGTAATCTATAATTTAATTGAATCTCATCAAAACATTACATGAAATAGTTATATTTCAGAAGTACTTTTAAAATATCTGAAATCATTATCAAAATTAGTAGATCTAGGAGAAGAAAAAAACCCACATAAATACTGTATAAATCATATATACCCACAGAAGTACACCATTTAAACCTATATATTAAGATGGTCATTTTAGTGTAGCCTGCCTTGCTATTTTTATTGTGTACACCCATTTCCTGCAGAATATAGACTATCATCCTCCATTACTTTGCAGTTCTAGTGCTTTTCATCAAAATCAGAGCAAAGTGGGCAAAGAAACAAACAAAATCCCTCCTCCCCAAACAAAACTAACTAGAATCTTTATTCCTACCACAAAGTGGAGTTTACTCCCCACAGTTATCGGGTCATACAAGTAATTCCCTTGTCCATAGGGAAAAACATATTTCCTTACATCAGTTCTCTCTGTCTTCATTTATTTGTAGTGTGTTTGCAGTGAGGAACTGATCTTGGCTGCCTTGGCTGCAGCACCATGTTAGTAGAGGAATTAGTGTTTATTATAACATACTTTAGAAGAAATTTATCCAGTTCAAAGATGAGATATCATTTACAATATCAAAGCAGTGTATCTGTCTGGTGACTGCTTAGACAATTTCCCTCTGGTCCTTAAAGGTGTCCAATGAACTGTGAAGTCTGCTAGATCTGCTGTGTGCTTAGGATAAAATATATGTGATTTGCTGCTATTTCATATTTTTTCACTAAAATAAAAATATTAAGGAAATTTCAAGACGCTGCAGTCCAACAGACTGTGTAGTCCATTCTTGCTTTGGAGATGATGAAGAGATTTTTTGAGTCCCCAGGAAACGAAAGCCCAGTGAAGTACTCCAGGAGGTGCAATGAGTACTTAAGGTATCCAGATGCAATATTTTTATAAATTCAATGTATTTGAAACTTACTGAGAGGTATTTATATTTTCTTACAGACTGTCCTAACAGGTTTAGGTATCCAGTGTTATCCATAGATTTTCAAACATTAAAAGCTGGGAAAAGAAAGGAAGGTATTTTTTCTTTCACCAAATTACCTCAAGATCAGAATATAAAGCAACAAATTAAAAGAACAGTCTACAGTTGAGGCATGTGTAAAAAGGAAGCAGCACATTGGTAGCAGTAGATATTGCCAATGGAAGAGGGGAATGCAATCTGTGAATACATTGCTGTGTGCATACTAAGATGCTTTTCTATGTTATTTACAGAAAAGTGATGAACCTGCAAGTTCTTCAACATTTTGATCCCTCGAGCTTGTACATCAAAATCTTCCTATTTGCTGTAAGACAAAACCTCTAGAAGAGATTAGAAATGAGAATCTCACGGCCAGAACGATATTTCTTCACACAGTCTTTCCCCCAGAGCTTGGGGGCCATGTCAGGCATTTTTTTATGTTGCAAGGTGACCACCACAGCACAGCACAGGTGGTGGTTGAGTCCTTGAGGCAGTACGTGATGTATTCCCAGCACGGCAGCTGCATTTGGGTTGCTCAGGTGATGAAGCTGGCTAGTGGTGGTGCACAGCAATGGGGTAACCCAGAAAACACACTGTGCAGCCTAGCCTGAATACTACCTCAGTGTTGCTGCATTCCCTGCAGACAGTCACTTGTCTGGCAAAGAAACAAGGTTACAGATATAGAGAAGGCTCTCTAAGTGCTTAAGCTCCAGTTTATGTTATGAACAGCAGCACCACGTAATTCAGAACTGTCCCTGACTATGTCAAAATGTCACTAGTTTCCTAGCATATGAGACCACAGTGCTGGCATTAGAAATAACATGTTTTTCTTTTGGCCTGAGGGGGAATTGAAATGCCTCTCTAAATAGACCTCACTTCTTGCCATAAACGCTATAGAACACGAGGATTAAAGGTTTTGACTGAAGGCAGCATTCTTTACGGAATTAAAAAAGAAGAATGAAAAAAAAAAAAGAGAAAAAGACCAGCATTGATGTGTAAGAGCAGAGTTGTGTTCTGTGTTATCCATTGCAGAGTGTATAACAGTTGTGCAGGTTCACCAGCACAGCAAATAGAAATGAAGAAAAGAAATCCAAATTGTATGAGTCTTTAAAAATATGAATATGAAATGTGTATCTATATCTATTTGTGTATACACACATATGCATATGTAATTATCTATATACTTCCATGTAATTGGCTAAAATAGAGTGTGTGTATATATAGGTACACACACATTTTAGCCCTCTTCCTGAACCTTTTCTCTTGCTCATGCATAAACTTATTATAAAGTTTAGATATTTAAACCAAAGATTAATTGCAAATTATTTCTTTTTTTTTAAATATCTTTAGAGATTCCTTTATTTTATCCAAAGGCAGAGGTGAATGGAGAACAAAAACTCTTAAAAAATCAAGAGATTTTTTTGTTATTCCACACAAATGCTGTTCTTCAGAGAATTAGTGAGCCAAGATTCAAATACTTATCCAGTCTGGATAAGCCAATAAACCAACTCGATTTTTGAAATATTTAGTGCTTTTGCCCTTTTAAGTACAAAATATTGAGCTACATGATACATTTATGAAAAGTTTATTTAGACATATTAGGAATATATCTCCCATATGATGATCTGTTAAGTTCCTTAGAGAATCACCCTCCAAAAATCTACATGGACAGACTAGAGATCTGCTTCGAAATCTTCCTGTGTTGGAAGAGTACAAAAGATTGATCATTTACTTATTCTGTTCTCAGCCTGTGGAAAGACTAACCATTTCAAGAAAAAGTAGTATTTCCTATCTCTGCTTCCCTGCTCTTATCTAAGAAGAGATCTGTGAAAATTTTAACATCTTAGTACAGCAAACAGCAATGCTGATTGCTAAATACTAATTTTTCCTTTAGAAATACCAGCAAGGATGCCCAGGAGGCCCCCGTGAATCTGGATCCAGGCCTGCTGGGAGCTTTCCCAGGTCCATCAAGGCAGAGCTCATTCCACTGCCTCAGCCAGGAGTAGGGCAGCAGAGGGAGCACTGAAGCAGATCCTGCCCTAGACTCCAGTCACTTCCCTGGGGAAAAGGGTTCCATGACTGCCTGGAGTTGCAGAGTTTGAAAACCTTTACTTGCACTTTGCTGGGCATCTTTTATTTTTTCCCAGTCAGGTTGAAGGCGCATCCTCAATAATATAATTATTAAATTATTTATACTTTGTTGAACTCAATTTGATTGAGGGTTAAATAATAATTTAGATTGATTACAGTAACTTTTGATTTGATGACATAATTTTTCATTAATGAAAGCGATATCAAACCTATTCCTTGTGACTTACATCTACTCATTTGTTGGACAACCCAACAACAGGAGTTCTGTAAGCATCAGCTTAATGCCAGTTTCTTATTTAAAGGCTGTTTTGCCTTTAAAGTAGAAAGAGAAATTATTCAACTGCAGGAAAACACTGTCCATTACCCATCCCCACACAAACCCATGACAACAATTCAAATGAATTCAGTAAGAAAAAATAAAAATAAAAAATACCATAGCACTTGGACATGAGTGTCAAAATAAACAGTCAAGTATTTGTGAAGTTGATTCTAAAAGCAAGGGGTGTGCAATTCATGGCCCCTAAATTACTGATTTATTCCGCCCTGAGACAAGATGTTTGGAGGAGAAAAAAAAAAGTAAAAACAAGTTTTGAAAGTTACTTATCCAAATCTATCACCTGTATGAATGCCATAATTTCCAGAGTTCTGGGTATTCTCATGTCCCACTGACTTCCTTATCAAAATGGACAAGACAGAACCTTTGAAAAAAGGCAGATCACATATTTAAGAACCAAAGAGTGATGAAAACATATAGTTGCAGACATTCAAGATTAAAACTACTTTCTTTGAGCATTGTTCTTCATATCCTGTATCTTTTTAATAAAGATGACAGCACAAAGAGACAGTTGTGAGAGCTTCTTAAACTGGGCAAATAAGAAGTATTAGGCATAAGAATGCTACTCATCATCAGGGGAAAAATTAGAAAAAGAGTGGTGTTTGGAATTTGGAAACTATAATAATAGTCAATCTCCTATGCCTAATACTACTTAATCACAAACCTAATAAAAATAGAAATATACAGTTCCTTTTAGAAAGCTAACAAATATTTCCTGATGTGAACACACTATGAGTCTTGTTAATCACATCCTGATCCATTGCATGCTGTTACATACAGCAACTGGATTATGCAAGAGGGAAAAAAAGACGAAGTAAAAAATCCAAGACAACCCACTCTTTTTTTTCTTTTTTCTTTTTTTCTTTTTATTTTTTTTTCCTGTTAACATTGAAACAAACAGTGAGCAGCGATGGGTCATCTACTTGACACAAACTTTTACAACATTGTTGTGGTTTAAGTGTTTAAGTTTACTGTTAATAAAATTGAAGCAGCTTCTTTGTAACTGTTTGTTTCGATTGTGCACTCAGTAAAAGGGGCCAGAACTGTGGCAACTTCTTTTGCATGCACTTCACTGACTCTAATTCTGAAATCACATGTGGTATGATCAGTCCAAACCAAAGTAAATGGAAAACCTGCTCCAGTTGCTGACTCCAAAATATAATCAAATTCTTAGCAGTGCCACAAGAAGGTCTCATGTTTAGAGTCTTTTAGCTCCCTGCTCCAGTAAAAGAATAGCTGAGCTATTCTTCAAAGCTTGTTGTCATTGCCATTATTTGTTGCCCACATGAAGCTCCTAATGATCATGGCAGTCCACTTACAGGTAATTAACTTGTGTGAAGTAAGAGCAACTAATTGATAAAAATAGCCAAGAATTCTCCAAAATCCATAGTAAATTCACTACATTTGTTTAGGAAGTAAAATATAACATAAATAGCAGTTTATTCTTTAGCTCCCTCTTTATGCCCAAATCCAACTCTTAATTTCATGTTTCACATTAAAAAAAAATATATAATTCCTTAAAAGCAAATCAATCTATAGTACAACGATTTCCTATAAGCAGGTAGTATTTTGCAAAGCACATCTCAGTGCAAGTCCTCACCCTCACCCATGGCTTCAAGACCACCAAGAAGCATCACACAAAACCTGAGTGAGCGTTCTCACATCACAGCTGTTCTGAGTCCTGCTGCTGCCAGCACAGCTGGCTGTGAGGAGGACTGGGCTGTGAAGGCTGCTTTAGGTTCTCTGCACCAAACAGAAACAGGTGAAGCATTCATTTTGGGTTCTCTGAAATCTAGTCTTCCTTCATCTGGACAATTTAGCAAGGAGAAGAATGAGCATTGTTTTGGATCTCTGGAGTTCCCATACCCTTGTGGTACTTGAAATGTACCCCTCAAATGTACCTTTTTTTTGACCATGCTGTAGTGAGCACAGCTCAAAGCTTTGAATTCCTAGGACCAAATTAGCAGCTTTTCAGCATCTTCATTCACTGGTGTGCTTCTATTGATCTTCCACAGAAAAATAGGTAGTAGCCCTGGAAAGCAACAATCATGACCTGCAGCAAGGACTTGTAGTATAGATGCCACTCAATGTGGACTCCTGTGTATTACCGGGAAAAAAAGGCTTAATGTTGTTATAGTCTGCATGAACAGGTGAAGAGCAAGTACCACAAGAAATTGTTTGCATCTGACACTGCTTAAACCTCTTATTAAAATCCTGCATACTGCAAAAAAGTGTCAATTTTTAGATGAGTGTTGGAGATGATTCAGAAAATACTTGCAAAAGTAATTTTATTGCTAATGAAAGAGAAGGTGGAGAGGTGACTTGATTACAATGTATCATTCATGAAGAGAAATAAGGAACAGGTACAAGTGAGCTCTTTAATCTGGTGGTGAAAGGCATAACAAAAATCGATGGCCTGACATGGAAGCCAGACAAACTCTTGATCATTGCAGGTCTTTGGGCCACTACGGAATGTCCTTCTGTGAAGTAACGTGAACTATTGGTCTTGGCAGGGATTAGAGGCTGCACACAAGTTGTTACAGGACTAAGATAATCACTTCCTTCTCCTGAGAATTTAAGCATAGCAGGCAAAGCCCTTCCTTACCATTTGGTCATCTCACCAACTCAGACACAAGACAAACAAGTTATTTGTGAGATGTTTTGGGGTAAGTAGTTCATAAAATCAAGCCATCTGCCAGCAGAAGGGGATGTGTATGTGTGACTATCCCTGTCAGAACTTCTGCTTGTTGAACAAAAGGATGTTGAGAGAAAATAGCTTCATACAGGCGCCATGATCTTGACATTCTTGTGATTATAGAACTGCATTTTATTACTCTTCTTCAATAACTTTGTTACAACTGTAAGCTTTCATTGAGTTTTTGCAAGATAGAGATTTCTGCACCTTCAAAATATATTTTTACTACTTCAAATTTTCTTTCCTTCTTTTTTCTTCCCCTGATTTCCTGCTCCCACACACAGGTGGAGCAACTCTCCAGCTGTCATGGCGAATAGAATAGCTCAGGAAACCAAGAGAGGTTTATGTTCTCTCTCTGGAATGATGTGTTGCTGATATATGATCCTCATTTTCTTAACAGCTTCCTTCACATAAACCACAAATAGGATAATTCTCCAAGCAACATGGTGAGACAGAGATGTCCAAAAATGCAAATTTCTCTAAACTCTTCTCTGGAAAACATTTATAGGAAATGTTTAGTCCATTTGAAACTCATGGCTCCTGAATGTTATTTCCCCTTTTGGTCATGGATTTTGCTTACTTGTCTATTGCTTATTGAATTATTTGCCTCCTTGCAGGTGGAGAAATATGGACAACATGGCAGTTGTGAAGATTTGCTTTAGAATGCCTGAGCAGCTCTAGGAATGGAGTTGTCTGACAAACATAAAGGACTCAAGTGAATTATTTGTGAAGAAAGAATGCTTTACATAATCTGGTGCTAGTAAAAGAAGCAAGTTGCAGGATGTTTGGAGTGCAGATTTCTGAGAATTTTGTGAGAACAGAATCACAGAATTGAGGAATTAAGTTGGAAGAGACCTCTGGAGGCCATCAAGCCCAACCTCCTGCTCCAAGGCAGAGACAACGTAGATTGCTCAGGTGTTCACATGAAAGGTCTAATAGTGTGTGTAAACCTCTTTTGTAAAATGAGAATAAGAGCTAGAGACTTTTTTCTTTCAGACTCTTTTGTTATTGCTCTGAATCTCTGTGGACATAATTCTTCAACAGTTAATTGAAAAGATCAAATTTGTCTTCAAGCTGTTAGAGCTCAGAAGTTTGCTGGATAGTTGTTATTGATACTACAATTACAATGATTTATAACAAGGCCTTGGTGTTTGAATCCAGGCTGGAAATTCCCAGTGAATTTTCTCCTGATATGTCATTACTTTAAATACTCAAATGAGAGTAGAAGATATTTCTGAATGTCAGAACATGGGCTTCCTTCACCCAGGTGAGAAGGCTTTTTTCTGACAGTAGGTGAATGGGCTTTTAAGAGTGTAAGAACATGAGACTGGCAGCATGACAGGGACAGATACTACAGTATTCTTTCTGCAAATGAGGAAGTGGTGCAAAGGAACTGGATATTTTGAGAGACATCCTTCTCTTGCTATTCTCTATATGACTCTGTAATCAGACAGGCAAAAACTTTCTGAATCAGAGGTCTCTCCCAGACTCTCAATTGCCGCAGAGAATCTATCATCTATGAATTCATGTCCTTGAACTCATTTTCACTTCAAAATTTATATTTAACAGTTTAACTATGATGAGTGTGCAAAATCAGTTGTGGCATTTTTCACCAGCTGTGGGATAATTTTTCTCAAGATGTTCCGTGGGTTCTGCATTGAAAGACAGTCCTTAGCTATTTTTCAGTCTTATATGGGTGTGAAGCATCATAGCATAATCAGTCTGTCAGATTTTAGAAGCTGCTTCATATCATGATAATTCCTTTTACCCCATGCCTTTACTTTTGTCAACAGCCCTAGACTATGCTATTTCATTAGTTTGGACAAGGCCTATAATGGTGAAATTTTGCCTAGAATGATGGTGAAATTTTGCCTAGAATGATGGAAAAATTTTGCAGGTATATCTCTGGCATAATGATGCCTGCTATTACTCATGGAACTGATCTTCTTCCCTCATTTAGCTTCCCATCTTACTGTGAAGTAACCATGAGCATGCGTAAAGCAATCAGACAGACCGGCAGGAACTCCCTCTCCTATGCTGTATATGTGTTCCTGTCAGTAACATCAGGGCTTCCTTTCATTCCTTCCTTTAATGTTCTGGTGTCATTAGCTTCAAGAGCAGGCAGGATGTCCATGAGCTGTGCTGCTTTCCAGCCTCTCTTAATGGGGAGAGAGGATTGCCTTGACTGCTGGCAAGCAGGGAGCAAGATGTGCACGGAGCAATGGGTATTTACTGTTGGACTGCTAGGGAGGGGAACAGTAGAGCTGTAGGAGATTTGTGAGACTGGAAAACAGATTCATCAGAGGAAGCAGAGACAAAGAATAGCCCTGGTTATCCAGTTCAAGCAAGGACTGAATGATCCCTCCAAGTGCTGGAGGGAATCAAGTGTGATGGGTCTCCCTAGAAAATGTCCCTGACTGAGTAGAGAAAAACCCTGCTGGGCTGTCAGGAAGACTGTCCAGACTGGAGCTAGGGAAGCAGATTGGGTCCCACCTACCCCTCTGAGCCCTTTCACTGAGGGAAAGTGCTGCAAGGAGAGTTATAACCTGTTTCTAGCTAATCCTTCCTCATTCTTTGATTTCCTTGCACTGACTCAGCTCACAGGATCTTCCTGCTCCAATCTTTTGAATATTGAGGTTGATAAGAAATAGTTGCTGACAAGGATTATGCCAGCTATTCTCCTCTCAAGCAGCTCGTTGTTATGGGATGCCAGGAATGCAAAAAAGCATCAATAGATTCAAAAAGGACAAGTCCAGAGGGAAAAAACAAGAAAACCAACCAAGCAATACCAAAAGTAATACACCCCACAAAAAGAACCCAAAAAAATCTAAAAAACATCGGAAGAGTGAGTGAGAAAAATATTACTTCTTCTATTTCTTACACTTTTTTCACCCCTAAGGGTGTATTACTGTATGGAATCAGACTACAAATTAAGAAGAAACACTTGTTATAAACTACTATAGATTTTACTACATGAAACACATTTACTACATGAAATACGAAGATGTCCCTAGGAGAAAAGAAGGAGAGCTCATTTTTAAATACCTGGAATAAACAAAACCTTAATTTTATAATGATGGGTCTTTGCAAATTTAGGGCTGAAAATCTTTGGTAAAGTAATTAAAATATGTTGAAAACTTCTTATAAGTAATACAGCAGTAATACAGGTAGTGAAAAAATAAAAGATTAATCTAATTTTAATAGTTACCATTTCTACTGCCTTTTTAAAAAAGAAATAATTCACAAAGAGTTCCTTTAAATTCCTGGAATTCTTCAGGGTAATGCTTTTGCTCAAAATGATCTGAAGATATTACACAGTGAAAACTGGATACCTGCTCAGAGAAGTAAATTGCTTTAGAATTATGTGAAGAAAGGTTAAAAATGGGAGGAAAATTATTTATGATCAGAAAGAAGTAGAATGGAGTCCTACAGGCTAAAACTCGTTTGCAAGCATGTCACTATATCACTATACTTTGTGTCACAATGTATAAAAATAAAAAGCGGATTTTTTTTCTTTTTCCTTGGAAAACACTTTTCATGCTTTCTGTTCTGTCTAAAATCCTTTGACTTAGTATGTCCACCTTTTTTTTTTCTCGTTCCAATGCATCTGTTCAGCAGGATCTGGGAGACACCAGTAAAACACCTAGCTAGCCTTTTGCATGTTAGTTAGTTGTTTAACTTGAAAGCAAATTCTAAAACATCAAAGAAACAGACTGAGAGATATTTCAGGCCATTCTAAGAGTGCATGACAAGATTTTGTTTCCAGATGAAATTTGTTCATAAGTACTGTATACTCTATGTGCTGGCTTTCTCAGGCATTGCTGACAATTATTAATTTCACGTCAGCTGTTCCAGCCTTGATTTTCACAGATATTTTGCCAGTTAACTGTTGCCTCATAATCCTCCTCTTTCCAGACGGAAATAAAGTAATTGCTGGCTAAGTTTCCCTCAGTGAGCTGCCAACGTGAAACTCCCAATGCGTGTTCAGTGCTAACAGGAAAATTGCCCCCTTAGTGCTGTGAATAATTTTAACTTTAGTATTCCTTCTTTATTTATCATAATATTTGCTCAAAATTTAAAGTAAGCTTGAACATTTGATTCCATCTTTTCTTTTCTGAATAACAACAGAGCCCTTAGAAAAACAACCCTATATCATAAGAAAAAGGTTCAGTAAGAGCTCACAAGGACTCCATTATCATGAGACACTTGCAAAAGCCATTTGTGTGAGGTGGAAACTTGAATGAGTTTTGCCACCTGAGAATTGTGGGTTACTGTGCATACACTTGAAGTGTTTTCATTACTTTTACAAAAATAGCTGGTTTTATGATTTTGAATGGGAATAACCAAAAAAGGGACCGTTCTTGTGTAAAAGAAAATTTTATTGAGCATGAAAACCACTGAAAATAAAACTAACTCTGGATGGTTAACCACTGGCCTGCCAGTGCATCTGGCAAAACTAGTTGTAAAGGCATGTATCTCTCACCTGAATGATGACAAGGAATTCAGATTAGGTTTTCTGGCTCCAGTGCTACCCCTAGCTAATGTTTTGTCAGTAAAGTTCCTCTGACAAACAATATCAGACCATGGCATGGGGTTGAGCACTGGCATGCCATCATCTGCAATGTTTACCTTTGAGCCTGCCCTGGCATGAGTTTGACCAGGTCAGCTGATACTCTTCCAGACAATCCCGAAGGCACAGTTCTGGGGGTAGCACATGACGAGGAGATCTTCCAGCAAGAATCTGGGATGCAACCACCCTGTCTGAGGGAGGCAGAGAGGGAGGGAGTTGGTTTGTACAGCTCTGTGGAGGAAAGCTGGCCATGCCTCCTGATCTCCAGGTCTGAGGAAGCAGCCACAGGCTCTGGAGCTGGGCTCCCTCACAACAGTCTGCTCCTTCAAAGAGTCACACACCACTTTTTCTTCTTTCTTTAAAGTCTATCTGAGATGGTAATTATCATCTGTATAACACTTTGTTGTTTAGCTCATTGGTACTTACCTGGAATGTGTGAGATTTGGGTTCAATAACCTCATCAGCTCAGCCTCAGGGTATCCAAAACCAATAACTATGTAATATAAAAATACAGAAGCTGTTCTTGAAGCGAGGAGTGGAATCTAGGTCTGCCCACTCCCAGATGAGTGCTGTAGGCACTAGGCCACAGAGTCATGTTCCCTCTTGCGCTCCCTCTTACTTCTTCCTTGGATATATTGCATTCTTTCTTCTGCTGACATAGAGTTTCAACAGGATCAGCCCCCTCCTTTCCCAGCTGTGTGGCTTGTGGTTAATGCAGTCTCCTGGGAGAGGAGAGATGTGCCTCTTTATCTTTTCAAATGGAGGATATTGACTGAGTCTCAAATACTTCAGCCTCTAAGGAACATACAGAAAGGGAGGAGATGGTACAGGCATTGCCCTTCTTTGGGAGGAGGGCTTATACTGTCATGGTGTGGGACACAGCAAAGTCCCTGCATACTTGTGTGGTGGCACAGAGCAACTGCTGCTCTGTGGATGTCTGTCAGACCATGGCTGCACTCACACATCTCCTTCCCAGATGGGGCAATTTCCGAGTGCTTCTCCCAGGGAACTTTCTAGTCAGGCACAGACACAGCCAGGTAACATCACCGATGGCTGGAAGGTGAATGTGGATTTCTGGGACTGAGGTTTGGATCTGTCCAGGCTCTGACAGGAGACTTATGACTTGCTGGGGGATTATAGCCCCTCCTCTTTAGGAGGTAGAGAAACACCTTCACATCCTGGCACATTGTTCTCGTTGCAGTTGCTCACATTTTTATAAATTTGCTTATATTTTTTTTTTCCCCTCCTTACGTTGTATTCTCATGAATGCACCATTTAACCAAAGAACCTTCTAGTATCAGATATCTTCTCCTGGTACAGATGCTTGCAGCCAAGGATTAGTTCTGTTCTTAAGTCTGGTCTACTTAGATTCTGATCTGTAAGTATTTCACTGTAAGACTTATTTCAAGGCCTGTGAATCCATCCCACACTGATTTCAACTTGGTCAGCTGAAAGTGGTTTAGATTGTGATTTCTGCTCAGATTTCTAGATTTATTTTATATAGTCAGGAGGTAGGAATATCGTAGTAAGAAATAACAGCTAAGCCTGGTTTAATTTCTTATTCTTTATTCTGTGAAATAAAGTCTTTGGGCTTTCAGATTAACAGAATTCTGCATTCTGATGGGTTTTCAGGTCTTAACATGAAATAAGTAAGTAATAATTCAGTAGCTGGAAGAGATTCCTGTAAAAAAACTTTTTCACACAGAAAATATAATTTATTTGGTCACAGTTAGCTAAGTGCCCCAGAATCAAAAGGGAACTGAAAGTGAATTGACCTCTTGCCCAATCAATTTTCCCTCTGGAGAATGACTTCAAGACAATGTTGATGAGGTGCAGAAAGATTACACTTATGTAAGCTCTGACAATGAGGTCTTTTAGTGAAACATCACAATATTATAGCAGTAGAAACCTATATATTCTCAATAAAACCTAAAATCTGTATATTTCCTTGTGTGTACTGGAGTATGCAACTTAATACCTAACATACACATTTTTAAATGCACACTGAGTATCCATAATACATCTTGAGTGTGTATTTTATTAGATTTTCCCACTAAAAAGCTAGTATAATTACTTCCAGTTAATATACTTTAAAATTATAAATACTTTACATTTGTTTGTTTTATTTAGGATCCTATGCATACACAGGCACATATATTTCTGTCCTGAATTTCTATATGCTTTTTATGGTCACAGCACTCATCAGTTTCATAATGATGATTTTGTGCATGCTTATTGGGCTGCCAAACCTCCCTACGGTAAGAGGCAGGAATATGACTACTTTCTGCTGTGGAAAACCTCACTCTGAACATAGAATCTGTGGTCACAAACACAAGATTCTGAAACATTTGTTTCCCCTTATTATGGATTAGATTTTTCAATGACTTTTAAGACATGATGCTTTGACTTAACAACAACGTACAAAATGTTTACTCCTGTTTGCCATACTTTCGTGCCCTCTTAGTTCCATCCCCTTCACATGATTTTTAATCTCTAAAAACTCTGATGAACCACATAAAATCATTCAGTATGGGCAAGAATGGCCCATCACATGTGACAAATTGTTGAAGAGAATGTCTTACCATGAAAACTTAGAACCTGGAAGAATATTTGGCAAACAGCCAACTCCTAAGTATTCACACCATTTTTGCTGAGTAAAGTGTATTTCTGAGTTGCACTGAGATTTATCTTTGTATTATTTGTGCGTTCATGTTGTTTATATGAGAACAGAATCTTGTGAAGCTTCCTATATACAGTCCTCAAGAAGACATATAAAATAAAAGACTGGTGTTAAACTATATTTTAATTCAGCTCTAGTGAAGTTGAACCAAAGCAAGCTGTTTGTGTACTCTTTAAAGGAAAATTTGAAACAGTGTTGGCACTAAAGTAAATACTGCCTTAGTGTCCCATCAAAATGTGTTTTATTGTAAAACTTCCAATTACCTCCAGAAAAGATAACTATAGCAAGAGTGGTGTCAGAATTAAATTTCTGTGTACTTATAGATCTTTAGGATATCATCAACTTTCTTGGTCAGACATCTTAATTTAACCTGTCTGCTTTCTTTTATCTATTATGTGTTTAACATATCTTGAAAATTAGTTTCCTGGGTTTTTGGTGCGTTTTTTTGGATGGGGTGGGATTTGGGTTTTTGTTTGGTTGCAGTTTTTTTGTTGGTTTTTTTTTTGTTTGTTTTGTTTTGTTTTAGTTTTATTTTTCTGTGAAAACTAATAAAGAAGAAATCCAGACTTGGGCTTTGAGAAATGGCTTAATCACATTAAAGTTGGTAACACTACTGGATTTTCTTTTCCTCTAGCCTTCTTTGATTTGCTCTGGATAACTATAACTATTCTCTATCTTGCATTCAAGAGAACTTTTGGAGTAGCAATATTATTTGCTTAAAATGTCAGATGTAGGATGAAATTCCTCACTAAAGCAATCTGGTTTTCAGCCCTTACTGTGTGCTACTGAGAATCCTATCATGGAAATAACTGGAATGAATGATATAGTTGCCATACTTCATCTTCCCCAGGAGTTTCAGCTTTTTTTTATAAATATATCACACTCAGGATAAGATTTTAAAGAGTCTTCAATCCAGCCTTGTATCTTTATCTCTACTCTTAAATAAATCGTGAAACTCATTTGTGAACACAGTCTATATAAGCAGCACATGCAAACCTCATAGGTAGATGCCTGACTTTTTGCCTGACAGGTCTAAATTCATATGCACACTTACTAAAGAGAACCATTTAAGAGCTTATTTTAAGAGCATATGCCTAGAAGTGATGGCATATTTGTTTTATGACTAATGTGGTGCTAAAACATGATTATTTTTCTACAGTTGAAATTAATGAATGTATACAATAGTAGAAACATTTATTTCAACTGTAAAAATTGACTTTACTATTGGTCAAGGCCTGTCATTCAAATTGACTTATTATGCACTTAAAACTCATTAGCAGTAGAATACTGTAGTTGTACATTTCAAATGACTGATGACTAGAACTCTGTGAAATTGCTGCTGAATTTGTCAATTACTGTGTGAAATGTTCATTGTAGACATAGATTTTCACTCAAAAATCATGGCTTTAAAATAATCTCTAACAGTCCAAGGTTGTCTCTTGTGATTATGGTATGTCCCTCTTTTGCCCTTTCTCATTTTTCTACTCCTTATCCTCTGAAGTCCCAATGGGACTTCTTTGTGTGGCAAGACGAAGGAGTAAATTGATTTGCTGGGGACACTGTGGGACAGCAAAAATCAACTGCTTTTATATTTGGGGTGCTTGGAAGGCTAACTGGACCAGTGGATCAATCCTGGTGCACATTTTACTGATAAATGACCTTATGTAGTAGAAATCAGAACTGTGAATTTCACTAATGCAGAAGGAGCAGCTGCAAAAGAGCTTGTACCTTTGTTCTGCAACAGCCTTCTGGTCCTTTCTGGTCAGGATGAGTGGAGCAGGATTTGAACTTTTTACTGAGCTAATGATTGATATAAATTCCAGTGTTTGCCATATTGCCCACTTCACAATTAATTAAATTCCCTTGGAGACAAATTGGAGAAGCATTGTACATCTTGGCCACAGACAGTTTTGTGTGGCCAAAACAGTAGCAGTTCCTGTAATTTGTCTATGATATAATGAAATTAAGTGATTTAAATAAATTAAAAATGGACCGGATTCAACTTTCAGTAATTACAAGTCACTGAAGGACTGATACAGCAGAAAATAGCCTATATGGCTGCTATCCCAAGCAAGCTCCATGGGACTCTTACTTTTGTCTAGCAGGGATGAGCCCTGGCAGCTAAGGGAGCTATATTCCATCTAGTAGGTGTAGCAGTCTGGGAACTGAGGACATGGTAGTTATCTTCTGAAAAAAACAAATGTTCAGTCAACATGTGAAGGATGTAGAAGCGCATTCTTGGAAAATTTTCTCAATAGATTTCCATCCTTACATAGAGCCAGTTATTTTTTTACTTACATTGAGATGCATGATTTGGGAAACAGCTGTAGAAATCATTGCTGAAGGCATCTGTTTCCAGACAGTAGCCAAAAGAAGAACAATCTCACTCCCTAAAAATAATCTTCCAGTTTAAAGAAGAGATTTAAGCTGAGTGTACCAGAAGTGAGTGTTTCAACGTGTTGAATCCTCCTCCCCCACACACTCATTTGGTAGGCAAGCAAATCTACACTTTTCACATACAATATAAGCATCCTGTAGTATAAAATTTTATACTCTAAAATACTATAGCTTGCACTGAAATATTTTGGGGTGAGAACTAGAAATTTTCTGGCAGTGATTTTGTACTCTTATTCTGACTGCAAATCTCTTTTTCTACAATACTGATTGGAAGGCCTAAGGAAGCCAAAAGTATTAACAGATTCAGCAAGGACACATTTATTCCAAATAAACAGACAGAAAGACTTGTAAACATGTTGCATACACAGTTATACCTCAGCAAACCACTGGTTTCCAGAGGATGAGTGATACTATAGGTAGAAGTTATCTCAGAGTTGGCCCATTTCTTTTCCTGAGCATCCTCAAGCCATTGCCAGAAACAAGATGCTGCCATGGTCACCACTCTATCAGACACAGCATGAAAGTTCTGCTGACACCAGGCTCACTGTTATTGTCTTATTAATAGTTATAAAGGTGAACTACTTTACCACTGCAACAATTATGGGGATGTCAGCTTTATTATGAGATAGTTAATACTTATTCTGTAGGATTATTCTAACATGAGTTTCTGTTTAGACTAATTGTCTAAGAATATTTCTTCTTCTGGGAAAAAAAACCCAAACCACAAAACCATAAAACCCAATCCAAAAAATGAGATAAGGTGTTTTGTCTAAAATTCTTTTCAAGGAGGTCTCAAAACAACATCACATTTAATGAATGTAGTGTAGCTAAAGAAAAATATTGTAATAGAGAAATTGAAATTGTCATTATCTGGTATATTGATATTTCCCATTTTTTAGTTGAGTCTTATTTAACCAGCATATTTTAGAATAGAGAATACATAAGTGAACGCTCCTTCATATTTCATTTTTCATTTTGTTTTTAACAAATTTTGGGAAGGGACAGGAAGATTCAGAAAGTCTTACAGCATTCCTTGACTGAATTTTAGTTGGATACTGATGCCATGCCAGTTTTTAAGTGACACATATGATGAAACCAAGGAAAATGTTGGCATACAACTGTTTACCTCAGCCACAACAGAACTACTCTGCAGAGGAATGAGAAACTGTAGAGTTGCACAAGGTTCCCCATTAAACTCTGAGGTACAGGTATATTATATATACAGTACAGTATAAAGCAGTGCTGCACCCAAAGACTTAGCTGGTTGAAAATGTAAGCACTCAGGCTAATTTATTTTGGGATTATGGGTTTGACTTAAGCACATATGTACAAACCCATGCACTGTGAATTCGGTGAATCACAACGGTATCCACTTCACAGACAGTGAACAGAATTGCTCAAGGTTTTAAGGAACAGGAGTAACTGAATAAGTGGAAGCCAGCCCCAGTCCCAGGCAGGGAAGAGGTCTGGGGGTTCTGGTGCTGTTGCCTCACTGCCCTCATTTGCTTTGCCCTCAGTGATGGCACCCCAGGTGGATGCTCTCTGCAGGCATGTGCTCATTCCTGGGCAGGACAATCCAGCACACAGGAGAGTTCTCTCCCTTTGGAAGGCAAGTGTTACCCAGCAGCCGTGCCAGGACACCTGCCTGGTGTTGAACTGTGTCGGGTTTTCTCTGCTATTTTGCAGAAATTCCCGAGCTAGCAAAGTCCTTTTCCATGCTCGAGGTGTGAGAAAAGAGCAGAAACTCTTCAGGTCTCTTGTTCAAGGTTGTTTATTCTCTCTTATCTAAAACATTTTCTTTCTGCC